>RQOL01000663.1:76699-216640 GCA_013076295.1 Sanderia malayensis | reverse complement strand
GATTTTTGTCAATGCGCGGAAAAACGTGAACGATTGTCGCATGGTTATTATCAAGCGACATGGCGTCACAACGTGCCATGCTTGCATTCTCTGCTTGCATTCTCTGCTTTACAATGTTTCGATGGCGAAACGATGGCATTTCAATCTTGTTGAAGGAAAAGGCAGTTTTAAGATAAAAGAAGCTTTGGAGTTGCTTCCTATCCTGGTTAGGAAAACTTCAGATTATATATATCGCTGTTGTTTGCGTTTTCTCAAACAAATCAATGCTGCCCGATTGAAGGTGAAAGAACCCGAAAACGATATTGTTGTAAAGTATAACACAGCTTCTGCTGCAGGAAGAACAGAGGATAAATCTTTGAAACTGGCTCTTTTTGTTCCTGTTTCTATTTCTGGACAAGATGGCCAAAATAAGGTTGATAAGAACGTTCACCAAGAAGTTGATAGTACTCATGGTGATGGGTGGTCAAGCTCAGTTATTGCCAGTGATGTAGGCCTAGCCCTACCAGACGAGGGCAAGGCAGGTGGCACTACAAATTTAGCAATAACCCCACAGCAAAGCACGGGTAGTCCTAGTTTTCTTTCAACAAGTTTAGGCGGCAAAAAAATGACAACCACGCCTTGCCAAACAAAGGATGACAACACCAGAAAATTGAAAAGTTCAAAAAGCAGATGAAAATGAAACTTTAGCTAATGTTGGAGACACGATTGAAACAAGTGTTTCAGTAAAAGTTGTCTGGAAATCTAAAGTAAAGGAAATAGACAGGGAATTATCCCTACAAACTAACAACAGGGTAACCTTACATTTTAATGTTTCATATGAAAGCCAAGACAAAGAGAATAAAAAATCCGAGATAGGACATTTCGAAAAAATGACGGGGTCACGTCATCGCTCATCAAAGTATTGCACCATTGGTCACAGTCAGAAAAAAATCAACTATCTTATATTGTAAGCCTAAATACATATTTAGAAAGAGCATAAAGAGTTATGCAAAAAATATTAAGGAACTTTATCTTTAACATGAACAGTTGAGGAGATATGGGCAGTCGAAGATGTTACGATTCAGGGGTAAAAAAAGAAATGAAATTACCTGAATTCTCCAATATTACCAAAATATTGGCACAAATATTGAGCTACATATACTATCTCATTGATGGAAAGCATTTCAAGTTGATTTCAGCCAAAGAAATGTTTGAAAAATTGAGTTTACATAATGTGCAGGGTGTCTGAATTCCTGACATTACCCCCGATTTTAGAGAAATCCATTTTTTAATGATTTGGGGTGAAACTTTTAATGTAAAGTCAACTCTGTTTAGGTTGAACACCCTAGGGAAGCGTGAAAATGTTCGAATTACAACATATTCGAATTGTAGAGGTTTACCTTTATAAGAATTAATTGTTTAGTGATCCTTATGAATGGAGAATTCCGTTCCAAATAGGTAAAGTTCAAACTACACTCATTAAAAATGCTTTGCTGTTGCAATTTGTTCTTCAATTAGACATCAACTTGTAAAATAAAAGCTAATAAGTCATCAAAATTAAGGGGTAATATCAGCGTTGCTAAAACAAAGATAAAATGAAATAAAGTGTATAGAAAAATTGTCAGCGAAAAAACCTCACTAATTTTATGGTAGCCATTCGTCTCATGAGCTATCACTTGATATAAAATCGGAGACCTCCCATTTGCTCTCCTTGCTTTCACTTAACTAAGAATCATTTTCGTTAGCACCATTTTATGATTGGTTACAAACAGATTCGCTTGTCGGTCGATGCTTGTTGTTTATCTTGCTTTGCTTTCAAACCATTTCTCTTTCCCTTTGATTTTCGCCTTACTCATGGTAGTCTTTTCTCTCTTACTTTCTTACATTGTGTTTGCAGATCTGCAATGTCAAATTCCTCGTTCGCTTCTGAAACAGGCTCCTTTTTCTTTCGCTGCAGATTTCTTACAGGAGAAAATTGACTCCCGCAAACAAGACTGGCGGCTGTACTTTTGAATTGTTAATTTTCCAACCCCAAATTCTTAAAATCTAGTTGATCGATCATAAAATTGCTGGAATAATACCATTCGTATGGTGGACGGACTCTTGGTCCGATGGAGGTAATAGCAATGAAGGCTTATGTTTAAGTTCCTTGTATATGCGAATCCTAGTTTCAACAAGTCTTTGCGTTATACCAGAATACGCAGTTGAGCATATGAACTCTTTGACGTGGTCAATATCCTCTGGGGCTAGATTGCTTGTCAACCCCATATCTGTTTGCCCATATCTCTTCAACTGTTTATGTTAAAGGTAAAGTTCCTCAATATTTTTTGCATAACTCTTTATGCTCTTTCTAAATATGTATTCAGGTTTACAATATAAGATAGTTGATTTTTTTCTGACCGTGACCAATGGTGCAATACTTTGATGAGCGATGACGTGACCCCCGTCACTTTTTCGAAATGTCCCATCTCGGATTTTTGATCCTCCTTGTCTTGGCTTTCATATGAAACATTAAAATTTAAGGTTACCCTGTTTGTTAGTTTGTAGGGGATAATTCCCTGTCTAAAAGAAACTTGACCAAAGACCTTAAAATGCCCCTACACCTTATTTTTTTATTGGCTAAAACTATAGATTCGGATGCGCTAATTCTGAATCTGTTTATATTTTTTTGATATGACAAGTAATTTTTGAGATACAAGGCAACGCGTGCCACTTTTTCGTGGTCAACTTTTAGGACCGTAATTTACCTACTATGACATCATAGTAGATAAACTCCAATGTAGCGGCTGCTCGTTGTATTCAGTGGCGGCGGGCGTAGGCCTATATTCAGTATAATAAATAATGTTTGCGTTGCGCTTTTGTTGTGTCTCGTTATGTGTATTCGTGGGTATTTGTGCAATTTTGGTGATCAGAATCGAATAGAAAGTTTCCATGAATTAACATTCTTTGTCGGATAGTAGTTCATGACAGTAGGGATTGCAGTGCCGAGGAATGCGAAGATGGCGAGGGGATAGGATTGATCGTATCGTAGAGCAAAGCAGATCGTTGATAGTGATACCGATGAAGGAGAAACCTGATGCATTTGATGCCATTCGGCTGAGAACTCTTTCAGTCAAAGCCATGAAAGAGATGTGAGCAAGAAAAGAAATGTTGAAAGAAAACTTTCTGGGCATTTGACTAGATCTGAATTATTATCTTTTTGTTGTGTTTGTGATGAAGCAAAAGTGTATATCAAAATTCAATATACGCAATAATTTAGGCCATCATATCCGTGTCAGTCTAAACCTTTGGGGTTTGAGGAAGCTTGAAACGATTCGATTTTCATTTGGAACAGCAAGTGTAGAAAATCTGCAACACAATTCCTTATTACTACACAAGAATTTCGTTATTGTACCGAAATTATTGCGCTTTGTTTTTTGATTTATTTCATTCATGATGAGGCATCCATAGAATTTCTTCCGTTGTTGCGAATTGATGAAATCTATCCATCTCCTTCTCCTCACAGTTTTAGGGCGATCATTCTGATAAAGCAGAATTTTGTGAAGCCATACAAATTTTGATTTATCGGTGTATTTCCATGGGCTAGCAAAACACATCGATATGGCATATTTTCCCAGTTTTATCATCATGTTTTGATGCTCTTCATGGGATCCACGTTCCCGTACAGTTTTAACATTGCACGGCCCACGCCCGTCTCCACTGAGCACAACAAGCAGCCATTACATGGGAATTTTGTAATTCCTCCCCACAGCTGCAAACTCATCGCAAGCCCATCAAATTTCAATGTCATAATGCGCCGACCTGTTTCTAATCATGAAAGTAAAAAAACAAATATCGAGTGCATCGTATGAGAGAAAATTGATGCCGGATTTGTTGCTTCAGTACGGGAAAATGAGCAGGGCACAATGGCACCAACTATGATGTCATAGTAGGTAGATCCCAGTCCTAAAAGTTGACCACAAAAAATGGCGAAAATGACAAGCATCAACAGTTCCCCACGTTATAACTCGTTAACAAGACGTCAGATTTAAAAAATATTTTCGTATCTAAAATCAGCGAAGAAAGTTTTATCGATATAAAGAAAAAAAAATAAGGTGTAGGGGCACTTTAAGTCTGTTGGCTTGATGTTATGCCGACATGTGATGCTGATGTTATTAGGTACGTACAAGTAGCTAGCATTTGCTGTCTGGAAACACCCAAAACTACGCTTACAGATAATAGAAATTCATCTCAAAGAAATAAATAGAGAATGTGTCAAGCTTTGTGTTGATAAAACCAAGCCTGCTGACTCCAAACGGTCTGCAAAGATCGTTGAACATTGCCCTGAGAAGAAGGTCTCTGCAGACAAGCAAACTGGAAACCAGCCAAGTTATCTTCGATTAACTGGCAAGGAGGATATTCTTAGTTTTACATTGCAGAAATTTGATGAAGAGTTGAAGAGCAGGGCTCCACTTATGAGGTCAACATTAATGGCAATTTCTTGGCGCCAAAATAAAAAAACGATGATGCATTCTTGGCTCCAGCTGTTTCTATGGCTGCAGCAGTGTGTCTTAAAAATAGGTCCAAGTGATTTTGACATTGATGACGAAGCACTCTGGATTTATGGTATGTTTTTTGTACACTATATGTAATATTTTTTTGCATTACACATTCTAAATTTTATCAAGAACTTACACCAAGCATAGTGCAAGGATTTCATGTAAAGAACAATATATTCTCTCTTGTTCCATTTTAACAATAAAAACAATAGGAAATTTAATAAACTAGGGCTTGAGTCAAGTTTCTTATAAAATAAAAAATGTGCGCGTTTTGATTTCTTTTGGTAAAGGAAAGAAATAGAACAAAATAATCGTTATTGTATATGGTTTACCAGAAATCCTGGTTGGTTCCTTGTGACCTTTTTCCTTATAAAAAATCTTGTACATACAATGCCTCACTTACTGTCAGAAAATTTTTAAGGATTTCCAAAATGGTGACAGCTTTCTACAATATCTGGAATTTTAAGAAATATGAACAGAAAAGAAATTACAAACCTTCCTGTCGAAATATTTTGAAAACGAGAATTTACCTTGGCTCCAAATGGCATTAATTTCTTTGCGCTATGGTATTATGAGTGCTGGCATGAAATGGGCCACTCTTTAAAGGAACAATTTTGAACTTTTCTCAAAAAATTATAATTTTGAAGTTTCAAAGAAAGTCAAAGAGGCTACATGTTACAAATCCTGATTTATCTTTATGGAAATTGCAGCACAGGCTCAGATTCAGCATTAAACAAGGTGAAATGTTAGTCTCATCCCATGGGCAAAGGCCTGTCAATTCTGATTTTTGTTTACATTAGTCCAGAGGGTGAAGGGGGGGTATTATCACCCGAGCGGGGACTTTTCGGGACAACATTTTTCTAGATCACTTTTTTGCATAGATTACGAATCTTGGTGTTGATCGACGATTTTGGGGGGATTTTTCGAGATTTTGGGGGGTTTGTGCTCAATTTCTGGGAATTTTACAAATAGGACGTTTAGGGGGGGGGGTCGATGATGATGCCTGTTTAGTGCAACGCAGTATGCTAGTGTGATGTCAATTACTGTATGTATATATTTGTACCAAAGAGGGGAAAGGGGGCTTAGGGGGCTTCTTTGGGGCACATGTGCTGAAATTCAAAAATGAGTATTTGAAGCACCATGAATTCAAATAACATCTTTCAGACAAATTTTAAAAATAAAATATCAAAGGTGCATTTATGCATTCTCAGGACGTCATTTCAGGCCCGTAGGAAGCGAGGGGGCTATAGGGGGGCTACAGCCTCCAATAGAAGGCAGAAAACGTGGTTTTACGTCATCAAAATATGACCTTCTACACTGAATTCTATTGTTCCGATGCAATTCTTCATTTCAACATGCTGTGCATTCATTTCGTCATATCCCCAGGCACTTAATCAACAAATTCTTTCACTATTATAAAATATCTAATATATATTCTACGGAGTCACGTGATGACGCACTTTCCCTGCCAAAAACAATAGATTCGACCCGAAACAATAGGTGGAACGCCTCAAAACAATGGGCCGAAACGGCGAACGAGGTATCCATAAAGGCTTTTTTTTCTGGCCCTTAATCTGCCCTATTTTTAAGTGAGCTGTTCCTTGCCGGCTGAACCAGAAAGTTATCTATATGAGAGCTTACAGTTTCGACTAAAAGTTTAGGAAATTCTTCGTTAAAGTTCGCCTAATTGGCTATCACGAAAAAACTACAGTTTACGGTGGCGAAAATTCCAAATTCGCGTTGCGAACTCCAATTTCGAACAAAGCGTTCGCTGTTCACGTGACGCGTTTCGCCTTTTGCTGCAATTTGATTGGCTCTTTTCCGACTTCACGAGAACAGTTGCGATGCTTAGGCCTAATGTAAACAAGCCCAAAGTTTTATCAGGGATTATCAGGCGAGCAGAGCGAGCCAAGCTGTGTAAGAGGAGTAGGCAGAGGCATGAGCGTAAGCGAATGCAGCGCACGAAGTGCGCCAACCACAGGCGAGCGTAGCGAGCTAACCCATTGTAAGTGGGGTCGAAAAGGGCATGAGCGTAAGCGAATGCAGCGCACGAAGTGCGCCAACCACAGGCGAGCGTAGCGAGCTAACCCATTGTAAGTGGGGTTGAAAGGGGCATGAGCTTTAGCGAATGCAGCGCACGAAGTGCGCCAACCACATTAAGTTTTTTTCACTTGCCCCCCTCCGGGAAGCGAGCGAACGCGAGCGCCCCCGGCTAGTTTCAACAATGAAATATTACAAATATTTCATTCAATAGATGTATCCCACGTGTATTCACAATCAAGTCTTTCAAGTGATGTTATCTTTACATGATACTTTTGATCGATAAAATCTTATATATATTGGGTTTATTCAGTTCCTGCACGATATGTAATAGAATAGTAGATTTCAGATTTCGCGATTTCAAAGCACTGGTTTGTTTCACGAAGGGTCCAGATCTGTCTTTTTATCACTAGCTCCTGCAAGGTATGATATGGTTATTTTCGATTTTATGGATTTTATCTTATGAATCGGCAATTTCTATCAAACGTACTGAACTTAAACTTTTGACTGAAAAGTTCTCATGCATAAGCTCTGTTAAAATATCCATTTTTTTGCAGGAATGCTCGAATTTTAGAATGAAAAATGGCTAAAAACCAGAAAGAAACTCTGGGGTGTATAATTCATTACGATCATCTATCTACTGAAAATCCAATTCTCAGCCCATTGACAAACGAAATGTTTGCCCGTATAATCCAAAGTAAAAATGCCAAAGTTGAATTGGGTGGATCAAATCTTCACCAGGCGCAAGCGGATTGTATTCCCACAACTTTTACAGAGGGGAACATTACGTTCATCGACAATGCTATCAGAAATTTACCAAGGCAATTTCAGTCCTTGCAGAGAGGCGTTCTAGGCCAAAACATACAGGAAGCAAAGGGCGATCATCGCCATTGAAGAGGAAGAAGTGATCAAGAGATAATGTGGGTGTATTGTTTCCAAACAGATGTATGAAGTGTACTTCCTCGCGCCCCCTGAAAGTTAAAGGTAAAAAACAAGACCTCAGGGCACTGCAAACATTTTCTGCCTGTCGGATGGTGATGCATGCAGCAGAATTTCAGAAAGATGAAGAAATGCTGCTGGCAATAAAAGATCAAGATTTGATTGCTCGACAGTTTAAAATGCATCCACAATGTTATAAAGAGTACACAAGAGTTTGCAGTAAACAGACCCCAAGCACAGATCAACCTGAAGTTACCAATGAAAATGACGATCAGACCACTGCCTCCCAGGAAAATGTGACTGATTTTAAATCTGTGTGCACGTTTGTCAAACAGCATGTCGTTGATGGAAACCAATCCGTTTCGTTGAAAGTTCTCACTGATATGTATGGTTTAGACAAAGAAGACTGCAAGCTTTGTGGCAAAGTGAAGAAGAGACTAGAGCAAGAATTTACTGAATAGATTGTTTTCGTTCGTGTTGCTTATCATGAGTCAGAAATTGTTGTTAGTAAAGGAACGCTGATGGCAACAACATTGACAACTTTTATTAAGGACAGTAGAGCCTTCGTTTTAAAAGAAGCTGCCTCAATTATTAGATCAGAAAATTGAGAAATGATGGGTACAGCACAAGACCTACCTTGGCCACCAACGCCCGAAGCTCTATCCTTAAAAAGCAGGCAGCCACCAGAAATTGTGACTGACTTTGTTACAAGTATCATCCATGCAACACATCACTCCCCTGGAGAGGACGTGAAACGCTATGCCAATTCCATATCGAGTGATCTAATTCATGCTGTTTCTAAGGGTAACTTCTTAACAGAGAAACACATTCTTTTTGGGGACTGGTCTTCATAGCCTAACTGGCCAAAAAACACCGGTAAAGATTCTGGGAAAATTCGGTCACTTGATTAACTATGACCGTGTCAGAATGATAGAGACTGCCCAAGCTGAGATGGCACAACAGCTGAGATCCCTGGAAAGACCACTTCCCCTTTTACCTGGAAATGAACTTGACCGAGTAACTACGTTCTTTTGGTAGGACAATTTCGATTGTAAAAAGGAAAACACAGTTGGGAGTCTGCATACAACACATGGAGTTGCATACCAAGAAGCATCCGCAACCTCAATTGAACAGTCAAGCAGTTTTCAGATTGAGAAGTCTAACCGCAGCTCTGTTACTGTTTCACGATTAGATCTTGACAAAAGAAAGATTACTCGGCACCGAAACCCTAACTTATTGTGTTTGTGACGCAAGCCCAGCAATGTAGATTGAAAACAATAACGCAGACAAACTCTTACTACTTTGGCAGCTAATGAGAAGAGTCTCTCCGTACAACAAAGGATAGCAAGATTTGTTGGATGGATTGTTCAAGTATTTAGAAAACCGAATTCTGAGCCCACAAGAAATACTTTTCTTCCACCAATAAGGCAACCAATAACCGAATACAGCACAGTTATAGAGTGCATTCATCAATCTCAAAGGCTTGCACATTCAGTAAACATGAAATACACGCGCATTTCCGTTGATGCTGGCGCTTCTCAAAAATTCTATCACGTTATCTGGAATAGTCCTGTCGAATTCGGAGACGTGATCATTCATATGGGGGATTTTCACGCCATGATGGAGTTTTTTGGCACTATTGGAAAGCTATTCTCAGGGAGTGGTTTTGAAGAGGTGGTGTATAAAGCGGAGCTATGCACGTCTGGCGGTATTAAAGGGGTTCTTAGCGGGAAACATTACAACAGGAGCTGGATGATCCATGAATGTTTTGCAGAAGCGATTGAACGGCTGTTTTGCGAAGCATTTGTTCAAAGCATACCAAGCGATCTAGAAAGCAATCTTAAGGTGGATCCTGTGCAGATGGATGTTGGTTCAATAACCAATGACGCCATTTTCAAGCATTACGAAGAAATGTATAACAGTTTCAGAGATCGCTGCTCTCAAGGAGAATTCGGCCTCACTCCACAATTTTGGTTGATGTATCAAGAGGCAGTAAACAAACAGCACAAGTTTCATCTATCCATCAACACGAATGATTACTTCTTACGGCTGCAGTGCTGGAAAGAATCTTTACCCTATTGCTTTGCGTTGAACAAACAGAACTATTCACGGTACGGAGCTTACTATAGATGATATGCATATTGACGTCACAGTCCATTCGCCGCCATGCTGAGTGGTAAAATGAGTGGTAAGATGGCGGCCACGAAGTAGCCTCTAAATAGGCCCCTTCAAAAATTACATAATAGACAAGGATGCCAAGTCAGATTTGCAAAAAAAATTTGTCACTTGATGTGAAAATAGTAGTTTTCTGTAATGAAAGCAGATTTTTATCTGATAGACTTTCTTTCTTATAAAAAATTTGAAGCAAAAACAGCCTTTTGGCCAAGGCTTGCGGCTTTTTTAAAAAAAAAGTTAGGACGAAGTACACAAATCTCTGTCATTGACAAGAGAGGCTGGTGATGAGCAAAAAAGAGCGCGCAAAACAAATTTTGATTTTGAATCGATATTTTTTCAAAATGGTTGAGTCTTGTTCTGTTCTTGGTTGCATGAAAAATGGGTTTAAGAATGAGGTCAAATTTCATCGAATTCGCAAAGACCCTGAACGGAGGAAAGATGAATTTTTATTGCCAAAATAAACCCAGATAGCAATATTGACCATGCTTGGGTTTGCGGAATTCACTTTGTCTCAGGTAGGCCATAAAATATTTGTATTTATTCACCATTTTTTCCCTACGG
This sequence comes from Sanderia malayensis, assembly GCA_013076295.1. Classification (NCBI taxonomy): domain Eukaryota; kingdom Metazoa; phylum Cnidaria; class Scyphozoa; order Semaeostomeae; family Pelagiidae; genus Sanderia; species Sanderia malayensis. The sequence goes on along the minus strand of RQOL01000663.1, from coordinate 206,408 downwards.
ATTGCTCTGATTGGGATGTGAGATTATAATTCTCTGTTTTACACGTTTATAACTAAATAGATACATATGTCTCCTTAATGTTTAGGTCAGAAAAGTGGGAACATAGTCAAAACTTAAAGGAAGACAACATATTGTATTGAGGTCAGGAGCTTTTCCAACTGAACTGAGGACTGATTTGGCATTGTTATCTTTTGAGCAATGTACTCTGGAACATGACAATAATAAGCTCCTTATGAAAATACTTGGTTTCATCGAACCTTACATGCATTCCCATCACAACAGAAAGCTCTCTAATTTTCAAGAACTTCTTCTTGCACTAACTAATCCGGTTATGTCTTGATTTATCAGAGCAATACTTGGCTTATCGTTTTGGAATTCACCAAAGTAGTGTTTGCAGAATTTTCTACAAATGGATTGTTGTTTTGTCAAAATGTCTATCTGCCCTTATTCTTTGGCCTGAAAGGGAAGTTCTTCACAAGACCATGCCTACAGCATCCAGAGAGCATTTTTCAAAGTTTGCTGTGATCATTGATTAACATTATCTAATGCACAAATCTACACTGAACTGAGGACCAAATTTCCAAAGCATGGGTGTCTTTTGGACCTCTCGCTCCAAGAGACCCATGCTTGCAAATGATAGCATGAAATGCCAATATATTAAAAATCATTATTTTTATCTATCTCAGGCACTTGAATATTTTGAATGTTTTATTCGTTCTTGTTTTTTGCTTTGAGTTTTGTTGAGTTCCATTAATGCAAAACTCCTGTTAAAAACTTAACAATGCCTTGCTGCCATACTATGTGACTCAAATTTATTTTGGCTGAAATCAAAATTTTCAAATATTATACACTTGGGTTGGCTTTCTAAATTTTCATGATTAATAAATGCAATATTCTATGATTATAAATCCAATATTCCACGTGCGAATCCTTGTGGAAAGAGTAATTGGACTGCTTTGAAATAAATTTACAATGTTGCAGAGCATCATCCCCATCAAGTTGCTGATGAGCAAAACTACAGAAGAAGATAGCATTGTTGATGATATCTTGGTTGTATGTTCAGCTCTTTGCAACCTGTGAGCCTGTTGTTCCTCTGGAATGAAACAGCAGCACTAAATTTGTCACCTTTTAAATAGCTTTTTTCAAAGCTACCCAATAGACCAATGTGTAACCCCTTTTGTTGTTAAACAGAGTTTATGTATATGTATATATATATCTAGTGGGGCGAGTTGAGTTGTTACCCAACCAAGAACAAAGTTCTGCAGTACAAGAAGATGTAGACTTTTCTTTGAACTCAGAAACACTATAAATATAAAAAAAATAGCCGCAACATGAGAGCAGACTTCCCCTTGTCCGACCAAACAAGTATAATGTCTCCTACATACAGATCCATCATCATTAACGACGACCTAAGCTTGATAAGGCAATTTTTGCGAAAATACTGTGAGTTTCGTACTTTGCCAAAAAATATACAAGGGGGGCTGGATTCGCTTAAAAATTTCCTCATAGGTTTGGCAAATGACAATATGGATATGCATTCATACTTTTATAAGCTTTCAAACTTGAATGGGTAAAATTGCTTGTTGAAGTAACCAGATAATTGTAAACGGCTGCGTAAGAAAATTTAGGCCATTGCTCCACAGGAGTATCAAAATCAGACTTATTCAATAAATATGGGTCTGATATCTGTAAAAATTGCAACTTCTGGTCGTAAACTAATTTTAGCTCAGAGGTGAGACCAGAGTAATGTACAGAAGGCGAGTGACAAGCTCCAAAAGGGGCGTTCTCCTTCGGCGCCTTTTTCGTGGCCGCCATGTTGCCACTCATTTTACCACTCAGTCCGAAAAGAATGAGTTCTGTGACGTCAATATGCATATCATCTATTGTAAACTTTTAGAAAACCTCGATTCAACACATCCTGGTGCTAGGAATGAACTGCAAGAGAAAGGACTGTCGGTATGCAGGAATACGCTAAGTGTTGGCCAGTCGATTGATGGAGCAGGGGAACAGACTTCTATGCGAAGCTCAAAGACTGCTGGTAATTACATCTATGCTCATTGATTCATTCTATGTATCAATGAGCATTCATTTATAAAAGAGTCTGTGCAACAGCTTCCTAAAACCTACATTTATTTTTAGGTGGCATCAAAAACTTTGCTCACCAAGATGCAACACACGAAAAGTGGGTTCTGAACAGACCCATTCAGGCAAGATTGGTAGATAAGTTATGCTCACTGGCACCAAGATAAAATAAGAGAACTAAGATAGTCTAACTAAAAATTCCCGATTTACCTTCTCTTTGAAAGGCAGTTTTTCCTTCACCGAAAGGTGCATTTGTCTTGAAGTGGCCATCATTGGACGCAGCAAAGCACATCGATGTGCGTGAGCCGCAGCTTTGATCCTGTCATTCTTGTCTGCACGGTTTCTAGGCTGTTTTCCACAAGCCATTTTCGAGCTTTCCTATGGCCGCAACTAGGGCAAAGTGACGATTTGACCAGGCCTGTTTCTATTTTTGGAACAATCAAATCGCGAAAGCGAGACTCGCTTCCGCCCCCGCGCAGTCTGCTCATCAGTCGATCAAGGGGGTCAGCTCATCCAGGTTGTTGTCACTGGTGATTGTTGATGCAAATGTAATGGCTGATTTTGTCCAACCTTCGGAAAGCGGAATTTCCAGCAGTTTGAAAGCGAAATTGAGAGAAAAATTGAGAGGAAAGAGTCAGCAAAGGAGGGGAGAACCGACAGAATCTTTGTTTTCGCGTCTTAAAACTATTTTTGAAAGTAAATCCACACTTGTGGTGAGGGAAGAACAGCTGGAGAAGAACGGTAGAATATTTTTGGAACTGAGACGAAGATTTGCAAACATTTTTTATGTGAGTAATGGAGGACCACTGCATTCAGCTACAGCTGTTATAGATGAGAATGGCACTGCAACTTTTCAAGTTTTGCATAAGGCCCATTGCTCCATTGAACTTTTAGGAGAGAATAATATGGTCAACGATGAAGCCATCAAGAATTTATTAGAGTTATTTCAACCTCAGTACTTTTGTTGTGTTGGATTACGCTGTTCTGAATTTGAAGCAATAGCAAGAAGTGTCCACATAGAATTAAAGAATAAAGAAGAGTTAAAGTACCCGTTCCAAAGAATAGCCAGCAAGAAATGTTTACGCTGGTTTAAAGCAGGTCAAAATATGAGTAAAGGGCAGAAAGAACAAGGGGCTACTTGCGGAGAATGCAAGTCTTTCTGTAGATATGTGAGGAGAATGAAAGTTAGAAATGAGCAGGAGTCAACTGGGTTGCATATGAGAAACTGTTGGAAGGCATCATCAAACTTTGCAATTTCAAAATTGACACCGATAAGCAAGTGACGAAGAATCCTTGCAAATTCATGGAAACGAGCAGAGCAGCGCAAAAGTTGATAATTTATGAAGAGAAGCTGCAGGAATTTGATGTTGAACTGGATGAAACTCAGAATTCAGAAATGGAAAGTGTGGTAGAATGGATTAATCACAACGCTGTGAATGACTTAGAGACACTGTTGGCTGATTGTGAAAACCAAGATATCAGTGATGCCATCAGAAATAGATGGTACAAAGGTGCAGAAGACAGAGGAGAATTCTACAGGGATCAGTTTTATAATCAAGGTTAGACACTCAATAATTTGCCTTTTGCAGCATAAATCTACACAATATTTAACAATATTGTGAATTCTTAACAATTTTTAAAGAATTTTTAAATGTTTAAAAATAGTATTCCTTTTAAAAAGATTTGCTTCCCAACATTTGGAAGAATTCTAATAGTTCAAAACATGTTGCATGAATGTTGAACTGTACGTATATGAAAATTGTGTTGTATATATATACAGTAACTGTGCTATCTAATATATATATTCTGTGATGTCACGTGACGGTGGCGAAACTCTGGCCAAAACAATAGATTCGAGCCGAAACAATAGGTCGAACGCCCAAAAACAATGGGACGAAACGGCGAATCGGTGATCAATAAGGCTTTTTTGAATGGGGGCGCACAAGGTTGCACTTGCATGGAAAGGCTCCGTTTCTTGGAGTAGGCAAAAGTTATCTATTTTGCAAGCCTATTTTAAAGAATTTTTGAGTTATTCCATTAATTACTCCACTAATTGTGCTATCACGAAAAACGACGGTTTACGCTGGCGAAACTTCCAAATTCGCGTCGCGAACTCCAATTTCGAAGAAAGCGTTCGCTCTTCACGTGACGCGTTTTGCCTTTTGCTGCAATTTGATTGGCTCTTTCGCAACTTCACGTGAAAAGTCACGCGTTTTTCGTTATCATGCAAATTTGCCCTCGGCAGGCAGCAGGTACTTTTGGAGAAGACGCGTGTTTTTGTTTTGTACACAAAAAGTGAGGTGGGCGCCTTTCAAGTGTTTTACCAGCTGAATTATCTTTGTAAAGAGCTCTTAATTGTTTGAAAGACCCCTGGAGAGTTGCAGGAAACAATAGAGAACACAGGTGATAGCTTTGTTTTGTTTTTTGAATGAAATAGTTGTGGGTTTTGTAGTAGGCGACCGCCATTGTTGCTTCGGCATGCTAACAACGTTTAGGCCATGGTCAAAGTTTTGAATTTTTCCGGCCCTATTTGCACGATTTTCCCCATTTAAATTTTTGACAAGTGTTGTCTGATAACACAACTAAAATAATGTGTTGTTTTTTTTGTTTTTTTTGTTTTTTACGATTTCCAACAAAGTTGCTTTCACTCGGGAAGGAGCAATTTTTCACGCAAGACGCGTTGTTTTTGCATTTGCGAAAATTCAATTTCAGCCTGCCACAATTGATTTATTACCAAACACTGCGATAATTGTTCCCCACATATTACCTCATGTGGTGTTTTTGAGTTCAACTGGGTCCACTATTGCCACGGTAAATACTATTTTTACTTGCTAAAGTGTGTTCAAAGGTTTTGCTTTTGCACGGCTCCGAAATTTCATTCAAACCACTTCCACCAAATGGTCTCTAAGAATTCAGTATACTTATTAAGAGATGAGACTATTTGCAACGTGTTCGCTGTTTCCTTAGCTTACAGTTGATATAATTTTATTACAGATTGAGTTTAAATTTTCCAGGATGGCATTAAATTTTTGAAAAGCACCTTTTTTCAAACTTCACACTGAAGCTATCAACTTTCAGAAACAGTTTTCAGGGGGGCAGCGTGGACGCGGGGGCGGTCGCTTGGCAGGGGGAAGATTCGACCTCCCACCTTTACTTTCTTTAGAAATGTTGCGTCGTAATATGTATTGTAGGGTATGTATTGTAGGGTATGTATTGTAGGGTATGTATTGTAGGGTATGTATTGTAGGGTATGTATTGTAGGGTATGTATAGTAGGGTATGTATTGTAGGGTATGTATTGTAGGGTATGTTATGTAGGATATGTATTGTTGGGTATGTATTGTAGGGTATGTATGTTATGTAGGGTATGTATTGTAGGGTTTGTATTGTAGGGTATGTATTGTAGGGTATGTAATGTAGGGTATGTAGTTGTAGGTTGTATGTAATTGTGTTAGTATGTAGGGTATATGTGATTATGTAGGGTATGTATTGTAGGGTTTGTATTGTAGGGTATGTATTGTAGGGTATGTATTGTAGGGTATGTATTGTAGGGTTTGTATTGTAGGGTATGTATTGTAGGGTATGTATTGTGGGATATGTATTGTAGGGTATTATTGGTAAGGGTATGTAGTAGGCATGATTTTTTATTGTAGGGTATGTATGTAGGGTATGTATTAGGGTAGTATTTAGGTATGTATTGTATGGTATGTATTGTAGGGTATGTATGTAGGGTATGTATATCGTATGTATTGTAGGGTATGTATTGTAGGGTATGTATGTATGTATGGGCATGAGCGGGAGCGAATGCAGCGCGCGAGCGCGCCAACCAGATTAAGCTTTATTTACTTGACGGGCTCCGGGGAGGGAGCGAAGCGACGGAACCCGGCTCATGTATGTATGTATGTATGTATGTATGTATGTATGTATGTATGTATGTATGTATGTATGTATGTATGCATGGGCATGAGCGGGAGCGAATGCAGCGCGCGCAGCGCGCCAACCAAATTAAGCTTTTTTTACTTGACGGACTGGGGCGAACGAGCGAAGCGAGTGATGACCCCTAGTTAATAAAAGATTTAATCAAATAGGAAACAATCAAAATGCTATAGTATACAACTTTTAAATGAGATTTTATTTTTCTTCCAGGAAAAGAAAAAGCAAATGGTCATCACTGGAGCATGATCTAATATATATATTCTGCGGAGGTCACGTGATGACGCACTTTCTTGCCAAAAACAATAGATTCGACCCGAAACAATAGGTCGAACGCCCAAAAACAATGGGCCGAAACGGCGAATCGGTGATCAATAAGGCTTTTTTGAATGGGGGCGCACAAGGTTGGCACTTGGATGGAAAGGCTCCGTTTCTGGAGTAGGCAAAAGTTATCTATTTTTGGAAGCCTATTTTAAAAGAATTTTTGAGTTATTCCATTAATTACTCCACTAATTGTGCTATCACTAAAAAACGACGGTTTACGCTGGCGAAACTTCCAAATTCGCGTCCCCAACTCCATTTTCGAAAAGAGTGTTCGCTCTTCACGTGATTCGTTTCGCATTTTCTTGCAATTTGATTGGCCCTTTCGCAACTTCACGCGAACAGTGACACGTTTTTCGTTATCATGCAAATTTGCCCTCGGCAGGCAGCAGGTACTTTTGGAGAAGATGCGTGTTTTTGTTTTCAACACAAAGGATAACTGGGCGCCTTTCAAAATGTTTTACGACCTGAATTGAAATTGAATTATCTTTGTTAAGCCTTGCTAATTGTTTGAGAGACCTCTGGAAAATTACAGGAGACAATTGAGAACACAGGTGATAGCTTTGTTTTGTTTTTTGAGTGAGATAGTTTTAGTTTTTGTACGACCGCCATTGTTACTTCGGCATGCTTGCGACGCTTAGGCCTAATGTAAACAAGCCCAAAGTTTTAACAAACAAATTATGATAAGGGGTTATCAGGCGAGCGAAGCGAGCCAAACTGTTGCAAGAGGAGTAGGCAGAGGCATGAGCGAAGCGAATGCAGCGCACGAAGTGCGCCCTATCAGTCAATGTTTCTTGGTAATAGATTTGCTGCACTACAAACAAACAATATTGTTTGTTTGTAGTGCAGTTAACAATGCCCATGTTTTGGATGTATACCTTTATACTATCCAAATATAATTCACTGTATTCAAATTAGCTTGAGCAATATATAGATAAACAACATAAATTAAATAGCCAGTTAATACTTACCTGTCCTCTGAGAGTTTCACTTGGTGGTCGATGAAGACCAGATACCACAACTGAGTAGGTGTCATATTTCTTTCTGATGAAAGCGGGTGATTATTCCAACCATCGGAGAATATCTGGAGCATTTTGTTTATCCTTGGGACAAACACAAAACGAAGAGCATAAAGATGAATGTCATTGCCAATATCGAGGACTCCCTCAGCTTCCATAAATGAAAAAAGGTCATAGAAAAGAAATGTACATCCAGAAAAGACATCTCTCCATAAACGTTCTATTCTCTGATTGTGGCAACTTCTACCAGCAATAAAGCTCCCTCTGTCAGGGCCTCTCTCTGGATGTGAAAACATCATTCGTGCAACATCAACATTTTCCACCCCTTTGTCACCACATACTCTTGATGGCAATCCATATTTGCCTGTGGCCTCACAGAAGCCCCACCTGCAATAAAATTGTTTTCTTATGAAAAAGGCCAACACACAGCTGCCATTAAGCCTCTCATTAATTATAGCAAAGTGCATGCTGTGAATTTCTTGAAAATTTTTCACAAGCTATAGTCATTTCAATTAAATACTGCTTTTTTTAACTTATAATGAATTGAAAGTTTGATATAACCCATTTGTGTTTTGGGGCAGAAACATTTTTCAAATAATACAGCATTAGAGCTAAATTGCAGAGGTGGCACTAAGAAGCATTTGAAAGTTTCATACTAAATTTTACCTAGAACATGCACTTACCTTATCAATTTATGATTTCCATCAATATGCCACAGTGATAATGGTGCTCTAACTTTATATGTCCGTCTCTGGATAGTGTTAATTTCAAGGCTACGCATTAAAATGCCTTGAGGGCAAACTCTCTTCATGGATTCTTGAATCCTTGTCCATTGAATATGCAAGCCTCTTGCTGTAAGAAATCCTCGCATTCTCCTATAACCACAGTTTGGGAATTCCTTGAGGATATCAGCTCTGCATGAAAAGGATCAAAATGCATGTTCATATAAAGCATTACCAATGAACTTCACAAATAAATTGAAAATTCTTTCACAATCTAATGTAAACAGTGACAAATCCAGGGTAATTTTGACAAGGTTCTGATGGGGAAAGGTATGGTGTTTCAGAAATTTTTGGGGCACACCATTCAATTTAGCTGTAATGGTCCATGTTATTTTGTTTTTCAAAGTAAATTAGAGAGTATCAGATCCTGAAAATCATAAGATGGACAAATGAAATGGCTAAATGGGTTGGAACATGTTCTGAACACTATAACATGATAAACAGCTAAAAATAAAAATATACATACATTTGCTCATCAAGGAGATCATTTGATATACATAAATACACTTCGGGCGAGTTTAAATTCAGAGATTCGTTGTTGTAATGTTGTTGTTGAGACACTAAAAATTGTTGCTATTGTCGTGAGAGTAAACCGGTAATCAAGATATAATTGCAATTGATCCTCGGCTATATTGATTTTAGGTCTTCCATGACAGCCAGTTGTTTGGAAAGTGTTTCCTCTAGGTTTGACTTCGTCTTTTCTGTCTGCATACTCTTGCATATACTGTCTTGCTCTCAAAAGGCAAGTTTCGATTTCAGGTGGGATGCCATAAAAATGAACACATCGCTGTACCAAAGAAAGCACTCTATCAAGCTGTACTATTAAATAATCTAAGCCATCACTGTCTTCCCATAATCGGTCAGCCCTCAATGCGAGAAATAAGCCCTTTTATGCAACCAGAAATACACTCTTTTACCTCTGTCATATCCATAGTACTAACAACATAACATAACAACGGCATTCTGTGCAGTTGTTGCTTGTTGTTTGTGGGAAAAACACGTAAGCGAGGCTTGAATTTTAATCAACAAGAACAATATAAAACAATGAATATAACAAGGCCTGAATCCTATATCAACATTGTCTATGTAATATTAATATTGCTTGGTTGTCAACATATTTCAACACAAACTTACTTGTAGGCTTCGAGCGATTTGTAGACTTTCAGCTCTTCTTTGGTGTAACTGCCTGGGGTCTCTATCAGGTACATAAAAATGTCCCCGAAAGTAACATCTGGCCAGTTTCTCGGACTATCTGTCCACCCTCCAGTTACACCATAAGGATCCGGCAAACTCTTTGTGCTTGTACCATACTTTAATTTTTCGAAATACCTATTTCGAGCAACTTGATTTAAACCTCGAAAGTAGGACGACATACAGCGAACTGTTGCTTCGGCCGCCATTGCTACGTTTTGCCCACCAGTGTTTCGTGCATGCGCTAAAATTCCTATTTTGTTATTGTTTATGAAACGAGCCTATTGCAATCACTTTACTCTGGATAAATTTAATAATAGCAGCTGCAATGGCATGGATGACACAAAAGAAATCACCTTTGTCTCCGCTCATTTTCATTTTATTTGAATGAAACCATTTCAACGGGTTTGAAGCAGAATCTCTCAACATATCTCTGACATCAAATGTAAATCTGATTTTGTATACAGCTTGCCTGTCTTTGAGGATTGTGCTCAAGCTCTCCATTGTGAACTTTATACCCTTCAGGTAAATGTTTCTCACAAGATTCTCCATTCCCTTGGTCTCTTCTAGCATTTGAACAATGTTTCTCTGATTCTCGATTTCTTTTACATGTAATTCAGAGTTAATAATCTCACGAGCAAAATCGGCAACCGTGTTGATGGGCACCTTTTGCAGACACTTGGCGATACTCCTAAATGCTGCCTTCTTCAGTCCAGATTTGCTTTCCTTAGGCTTTTCTTTGATTTCCACACTTGTTTCCTTTTTGCGAGATTTGTCAGATATTTTTTTTTTTGGCTTTAGGATCCCTGACGATGACGATATTTGCCTTTGGCGTCGTTCTTGACTTCTTGGAACCAAAGTTTTTGTTGTTGGGACTTTCAGATTTGTCGTCATCATTGGCCGCCTTGTTATGTGTGCTGTTATTCTGTAAATCATTTCCGTCTGTATTTTCTGAAAGAATGAAATCTAAGAGCTCCTCTGTGTTAGAATATGATATCTTTCTTTTACATTGTCTTGCCTTCGATGCTCTACCAATTTCATCCACCATTTTGGCATTTCATTTGCATCAACAATCAGCAGTGACAAGAACCTGGATGGTTTCCAAACTTGTATGAGCTGATCCCCTTGATCGACTGATGAGCAGACTGCGCGGGGTCTGAAGCGAGTCTCACTTTCGCGATTTGATTGTTCCAAAAATAGAAACAGGCCTGGACAAATCGTCACTTTGCCCTAGTTGCGGCCATAGGAAAGCTCGAAAATGGCTTGTGGAAAACAGGCTAGAAACCGTGCAGACAAGAATGAAAGGATCAAAGCTGCAGCTCACGCCAATCACCGTGCTTTGCTGCGTCCAATGATGGCTGCTTCAAGACAAATGCACCTTTCGGTGAAGGAAAAACTGCCTTTCAAAGAGAAGGAAAATCGGGAATTTTTAGTTAGACTATCTTAGTTCTCTTATTTTATCTTGCTGGCACAAATCGATTCTGTAGACAGCAATCCACGCAAGTGTTGACGAGAGAGAGAAATAATAAAGTCAGAAGACAGAGTACGCCGAATTGTCGCAGTTCTAGAGGATGACTTCATAAATCCATTTAGTGAGGTCATCAGTCCAAACCAATTATTCAATCTCGCATCAGGAAGGCTGCTTCCACTAGAAATAGCGAACGAAATACTGAGCACTGAAAGCCGAGGAAAAGCAATGCACTCCGAGTTCACCAAACGAATTGATGCCAGCGAAGAAGAGCAGTTAGAATTTTTCGACCCAATTAAAAGAGCACCATGGCAAGGGTTCAAGAAAGTTGACAAAAAAGTCGGTGTGAGTGCCAAGGGAAAAACAAAAGATCTAGCAGTCCAAAGAGACATTCTTGGATTATTCATGGCAGAGTCATACAAAGAGAAGGCATCAATAGATATTGACAAAGCACTCTGCTACTCTCTTGCACTGGTACCTCTTGTATTGGCAACAAGCGACAGAATAAGAAGAAAGACTGCGAAAAGTAAGCTATCAGATGCAGCATTGAGCTGAGTAATATCTGAAGATTATGGCTTTGAGAACGTTAATTGCTATGTGATCGATTTGGTTGCGGCAATAAGATGCATCAATAAAATTCCTAACACCTTCCGAGAGCTCGCTGTCATGTTACGCCAAGAACTTCCGAGAAAATACAGCACATTTTATGTAGCCTGCGACTGCTATCATGAAAGATCAATCAAAGGCTGCGAAAGACAACTCCGGGGGCAATCCGAGAAGTTTGTCATAAGAAATCCAGACATACGCACTCCGCCAGATTTCAAGAACTTTCTAAACAATGGAGTCAACAAGTAAAGACTTTTCGAATTGATTGAAGAAGTCTGGTCCGAGAATGCAAGAGATCTCGGTGAAAAGGTAATTTTTTTGCGAGGAAGGATGGTTGCGTGAAGATGAGCATAGAATTGAGACATTGACATCCCCGTCATCCTGCTTGCCAACGAGATACAAAACCTGCATATCTATGTAGACAACAACATTGGTAAATACAGAAAGTTACTCGATTTGGCATCTTGTGATCTATCCTGTAATCAAAAGCAAGCACTCCTTGGTGTACATGAATTTTCTGGTAACGGAAAAGTATGCTGGAATTTGGTGAAAGAAAATGAAGAATTTTTGACGGCGTTCAGCGAGCTAGGCTCAGAGTCGACATCATCAGAAAGCTTGTTAAACTGTTTGGAAAGGTTTGTTTGCAGGATTTACGGAGAGAAGCGTCTTTCACTCGTAAAGAAGTGCGAAAGAAAATATTTTGGAAAAACTACTCGCGTGAAAGCAGAATAACAGATTTGTCATTCCTACCTCCTTGCCAAAGCAGTTTATTGTTGCACATTAAAAGAGCCAACTATGTAGCAAGAATCTGGCGACAGGCCTCAATACTGATCATGGAAATCGAGGATCCAAGTTATCACGATTGGCAGGAAGATCTCATGGAGAATCGGGTTACAGTTCCTTTCCCAGAAGACATTACGGAGTTGTTGGTGGATTTGCCAGACGAAGATTTAGAAAGTAGAGTCACTGAAGCTGAGGACGAAGCAGACTTTTCAGACGATGGTGAAGATATTTAAATCATATGCGAAAACTTGATAATTTTAAATTCTTCAAATAGTCAATATTTGAATTTTTAGTAAACACCTCCACCCCCCCCCCGAAAGAAAGTCCCATGACCCCCCATGTGCCCCCTTAAGTAGAAATATATATATCTAATTGATATCATAGTATACTGTTGGGCACGAAACAGGCAACAACACCAACTTAATCTATATTTTTGTAGCGTTTAGGATTCGCAGAGAGAAGAACAAGCACAAAACGACAACCGTTCTAAGCAGTAACTGTATAATTCTGATTCTTTAACGCTCAGCTCCAAGTTATATATTTACTCAGGGTACAAGGTTCAATTCTAATTCATATACATATTATAAGGCTGCCGAGGAAGGTATTAAAAGTAAATAAGAAGAAGATATTTAGTGTTATAAGAAAATATCAAGTGTCATTAAGTGCCGGCCTTATTGGCGGCAATACTTACAACGAATGCCGCAATCTACAATAGCGGCACGCTACACCATCCCCCCCTTAATTTAGTTATAAAGAAGTTCTCCAAACCTCAACGGCGGATTTTGCCTCAGTCGTGCGGGTCGAGTGCGGTCATTAGGGGGGTGCACAGGGTTTCCGCGCACAGGGCTACCCGCCGGGATACCTGGGACAGGCTCAGGGTTCGAAACAAACAAGGGTGTGTTTTCCTCTACAATAGCAGGTTCCCCGACCACAACTTGATTTTCTGCCGACTCAGTTACTGGGCAGTGCGGCTCACCTCGCCCGGATGGCACAACGCTGACCTTAAGATTATCATGGTGAACTACCTTAGTTTTACCGTCTGCGCAACGTATCCAATAATTCACCCCCCGGTTGGCAAGAATTTCGTACGGGCCGAGCCACCTTTTCCCAAACTTCCACGTTTTGGGGCGACGCAGCCATACGGAACTACCGACTGGATGAGGATTCCATTCAGCTACACGTCGATCGTAATAACTTTTCTGCCTAGCACGACTTTGATCTAAGTTTTGTTGCGCAGTCCGCTTGATACTCTGCAGCTTTTGTCTTATCGTCTGCGAATATTCAGATTGATCAGAAGGGTTTTTTAATGGTAAGCTAAGATCTAATTCCAGCGGTGTGCGCGCTTCGCGACCGAAAACTAGTTCGTATGGACTAAACCCAGTAGATTCGTGAACGCTAGTGTTATAAGCGTAAGCTACAAGACTTACCCAAATATCCCAGTCATCCTTATGCGCAGACGCAATAGACGCGAGCATGTCTTGAATAGTGCGGTTCTGACGCTCAACCTGCCCGTCACACTGCGGATGATAGGCAGTAGTGCGTGATTTATGCGTGCCCATTATATCGCAAATTTCCTGCATAAGGTGACTTTCAAAATTGCGGCCTTGGTCGGAATGAATAATAGTAGGCGGACCAAATCGACTGAAAACGCGAGAAACTAAAATTTCGGCTACGGTGCGTGCTTTTTGATCGGGCGTGGGAAATATTTCGCACCACTTAGTGAAATGGTCCATAACTACGAGTAGATGTTTATTACCCCTAGCGGTTTCAGGGAGTGGCCCCATATAGTCCATGGCCCAAAATACAAAAGGCTCACTCACGGTTAAAGGCTGCATGGGTGCAGGATTACGACTAAAGTCGGATTTATTTTGCGCACAAGTTTGGCAAGAACGAACAAAATCAACAATGTGTTGTTTCATCATAGGCCAGAAAAAACGGTTTTTGGTGCGTAAAATAGTTCGCTTAATGCCTAGATGACCAGAAAGTGGGTTGCTATGAATACCGTGCAGCACCGATGGAATCAATTCAGTCGGAATGACAAACGAGTACTCTGGTAACAATTGCTTTTCATGCGGACTTTTAACGAGCAACCCGTTTACAATATGCAAGGTGTCCCAGCAATGCCAAAAGGCTTTTAATACAGGGTCATTACGCCAAGCAAATAGCGGTGGTTTTGGCAGTTTTGCTAATTTCAAATCAATTATAGTGTGTAAGCGACTATCGCTACGCTGTGCGTCAAAAAGATTATAAGACGGCGAAGCAGTAGTGGCGCAAGTCTGAACCGAGTTTTTAGGCTTTTCGGGCAAAAACCGCGACAACGCGTCAGCGTTAGCGTTTGCGGAACCGGGCCTATGCTTGATATCAAAAGTGTATTCTTGCAAGGTCATAAGCCAACGCGCTATGCGGCCCTTGGGTTCGACTGAGTTTAACCAACGCAACGCGCTATGGTCTGTCACTACGGTGAAATGCTTGCCTAGCAAATAAGGCCGAAAATGGTCAACCGCAAAAACAACAGCTAGAGCTTCCTTTTCGGTAGCAGAATAGTTTGCTTCGCGAGCAGTAAGGGTTCGACTTGCATATGAAATAACATGTTCCTGCCCGGCGGAATTAAATTGCGTTAAGATGGCACCAAGGCCTAAATCAGAAGCGTCAGTCTGGAGAACAAACGGTTGATCAAGGCGTGGATACGCTAAAATAGGCGACTTGCACAACTGCGCTTGAATAGTGTTAAATGCGGTTTGTTCTAATTGACCCCATGAAAACTTGACGGATTTTTTGGTAAGCGCAACAAGCGGGGCGGTTACGGTAGCAAAATGCGGAATAAAGCGGCGATAATACCCTGCTAACCCTAGAAATGATCGGACCTGCTCTACGTTAGTAGGATTGGAAAGCTGTGAAACAGCTTCCAGTTTTTTTGGATCGGTGTGTATACCCTGCGCGGAAACTATGTGACCAAGAAATAATACACTAGCCGCACCAAAATGACACTTAGTGGCTTTAACGCGCAAATTATGCTGGCGGAAACGAGACAATACTAAGGCTAACCGCTCGCAGTGTTGGTCTATGCTAGAAGACGGTATGATGACGTCATCAAAATAACATAAACATGTATCATATGTTAGTCCTGACAAAACAATTTCAATCGCTTGTTGGAACGTGGCACACCCCCCAGAAACACCAAAGGGAAGACGGAGAAATTCCCATAAGCCGTCGGGCGTAATAAAAGCGGTTTTTTCGCGGTCCTGCGGATCAACGCTAATCTGCCAATAGCCAGAACGTAAATCTAAAGTACTAAAAATGCACGAGCCGTGCAGTGCATCTAATAGATCATCAACCCTAGGCAACGGATGCGCATCTTTCTTGCTGACCGAATTAAGCTTGCGATAATCTATGCAAAAACGATAGCTACCATCCTTCTTTTTTACAAGCACAATAGGGGAGGCCCACGGACTTTTACTCGGTTGGATTACCCCCTGGTCAAGCATGTCCTGAACCTGTTTTCTAGTTTCCTCGCGAAATGCGTACGGAAGGCGGCGGGGGTATTGTCTAATTGGGTGAGCAACCCCAGTATCTATCTGGTGTTCAATGACATCAGTATGGCCTAGATTTTCAGCAAAAACATCAGAAAATGCGAGTAGCGTATTTAATATCATTTGTCGGTCGGCAGAGCTAAGATCTTTGCTTAATGCGTTTTCAATATCGCCCCGAATTTTATTTTTGGCTTCTACAGAAGAAAGTACCGGATATAACGGTTGATTGGCGGTATCACAAGGTATTTCAACAACGGGACAAAATTGACAAATACTCTGACCTGTTTGCAACTCGATATCAAAACTTGACGTATTCATTAAACGGACGGGCACATTACATGACTGCGCTTGACATATTAAATAAGCCGGTAAAACATGTTGTGGTAATTTAGAATCAGAATCAAAAGGTGAAAGCATGCCTAATTGATCGCGAGCGCCGCGCGGAATTTTGCCGCTAACTAAAATTTCAGTACGTGCCGGAATGCAAACACTACTAACTAACTCTACATTAACAGAACACCTATTCGTAGACTGGGTCAGACAACACGATTCTGGTGCACTAGCTGGGTTCTCCTGTTTATCAGTAAGGGGAACTAAGGGTGTGGACCCATGCTTACCCTCTAAAGAATAAGTGCCATTTGTTTTATATGACAACTGTAGGCCATTGCCTGTTAAGAAATCCCAACCTAATATGCATTGTAACGGTTGAATTAATTGAGATGAAATTAAAAATTCACCTGAGTAGGAGTGCTGATGAACACTAGCAAAAGACAAATTAAACCGAGCCGAGCCATCAACAGGCAAAGGCTGGCCAGTAACACCTACACAGTTTAAATCGACTGGATCAAGCGGCGGTGAGGACTGCAAGTTTTGGAAAACACTCTTGCTAATAAACGATTTCATTGAGCCTGTATCAATTAAGGCGCTAACTGTAGACCCATTCAAAAAACATTGGACAAGGGGCTGAGAGCTCAAGGGAAAACTAGAGGCCAAGACAAAAACATTGGGGTGACCGTCAATACAGCCCTTTACTGAGGCACCCCGTTGAAGTTTAAAGAACGTGCAGAAGAAGAAGAAGATACTGCATTACCTACATTACCAACAGATACTGAATTTCGACTTACATTTGTAGAAGAAGCTAGTGGCCTAGGCACAGTTTCTTGAGCAGCGTTGCGGTGGTCGGCGTTCACGAAGTTGTTGGCACATTGGTCACGGCTATGCCCCCATCCACGGCACAACGAACAGTTGACATCCCATGGACACTCTCGAGCAAAATGTCCCACTTGGTTGCAGTTGAAACAACGGCGTGGAGCACGACTGTTGCTGGTGTCTTGGGACGGCCATCTTGATCTCGGTGTTGCATTTGGCTGACGTGGCTGTTGTTGTTGCTGAGAAACAGCAGCCTGAAGCTTTTCTTGATTTTTCGTCAAGTTTTCAATGGCGGCAGTCAAACTTGTGATGGCATCTCGAAAGTCATCCGGCGGAGCAGCGTTGGGCACAGCACTGGTGCTCAAGACAGGCGACTCATCCCGGCGAAAGTGATGAACGGCTCGGTAACGTTCGACGAACTCACGCATGTCTTGCAGCGACGGCGTAGGGTTGCCTTCTAGCAGACGCAGACGAATATCGTGCGGCAAACTTTTCATAAATTGCCGCGCCAGCAGGGCAGCACGTGCGTCGTCGGACAAATCAGGTTCGGCTTTGCGTAGAAGATCTTCAAGATCCCACAGCAACAAATTCGGATCTTCTGTGGGTCGCAACTTTCGGCAGTCAAACTCAGCGTAGAACAATTCACGGTTCACAACTGGACACAATGCTTTCTTGAGATGAGCCGACAACGTAGCATAGCTTGCCTTTTGCTCAGCGACAAGACCATGGAAATGAGCAGCAGCTGGCCCCTTCAGAAATGCAGGCAATTTCTTCAGTTTATCTTCATCCTTCCATCCGTTAGCAGAAGCACAGCACTCAAAATTACGAAGCCAGGCCACAAAATCACCAGATTCGAATTTCTCGGGAATAATAGAAACAGACATCGTCGAGGACAGCTTGGATCTTCAGCTCTAGCTCCTGTCACCAGATGTAGCGTTTAGGATTCGCAGAGAGAAGAACAAGCACAAAACGACAACCGTTCTAAGCAGTAACTGTATAATTCTGATTCTTTAACGCTCAGCTCCAAGTTATATATTTACTCAGGGTACAAGGTTCAATTCTAATTCATATACATATTATAAGGCTGCCGAGGAAGGTATTAAAAGTAAATAAGAAGAAGATATTTAGTGTTATAAGAAAATATCAAGTGTCATTAAGTGCCGGCCTTATTGGCGGCAATACTTACAACGAATGCCGCAATCTACAATAGCGGCACGCTACATTTTCATTACATTTATAAAAATCGCGCATTTTTACCACAAATCCCCCAAAATCTCGAAAAAGCCCCCCAAAATCGTTGATCAACACCCAGATTCGTAATCTATGCAAAAAAGTGATTTAGAAAAATATTGTCCCGAAAAGTCCCCGCTCGGGTGATAATACCCCCCCCCCCTTCACCCTCTGCACTACATAGAGAAAGTTCTGCTCCCTCAGCACTTTAGGTCCAAATGAAACATCAATTCAGCATTGATTTCAATTGTTTTTATATCGGTTAGACCTGATTTAACCGCAGTTAATACCACCCGGGCGAAGTGTCACTGTTGCTGGGGAGGGTGGTAGTTTGTCTGCTTGCATTATCACGAGGTCACAGCGGGTGACACCATGCTATCTAACTTGCTAGATCCCTTGAGATTTATTCCGATCAGTTTTCACGCCTTAAATTATAGCTACAATTTCATCCCCACCCTGGTTTTCCCTCCCTCAATTTTTTTTTCTTCTTTTACGTTCTTCCTTTTTTCTCGACTCCCCCCTTCTCTTTTCTGTTCTTTTCTTTTTCCTTCCTTATCCCGCAGTTTTTCGCTGCGGTGACAGGTGCGTTGGCGGGAAAAGTGTTTTCCTGGGCAATCACCGACCTTAGGGCTAGGTTTTGCTCAGGTAGTTCAAGGGCTAACGCACGAACGCCCACTTCCTGAGACAGGTAACTTGCTAATGGCCTGTGTGTCAACAGGTCCTTCATTTCAGGTTACATCGTGAACGAAATTGTTTCTAATTTTTTGATAGGCTACACTGCTGCAGCCTGGCACATTGCGACTGACAGTTTCGCCCACGTTCTTATACAAGAAGTTAGACGAATGTGGCAAGGGTCATTTAGACACAATATTTGACGAGATAGAGAAAGAAGGAAAATCTCTGGACATCATAAGAAATCCGAATGAAGCTGTTGTTCCAGGTGTAAGTCGCAAGGTCGTAACCGATAACTTCAATTATTATGCCCAGCCGCATGAACTGACGTTGGAAAGACGGAACGAATCTGTAAATTGGGTGGCAACCATGATTACAGAGAATCGATTATCCGGCTATGGACTCAGTGACAAGACTCCAGATATTTCTGTAATGTTTAATTGTCCAAATGGATCCTTCCTTCCGAATGAGGTTGAAAGCTGCCAACAAAGAGCAAACTAGATTGCATTAGTCGGACGACGAGCAGTTAGTCATGTCAAGTGTCTCCAGTTCTTAGAAGATGTTGCTGTGAAGCACATCCCACACCAATATTCTTCTGCCATGGCAAATGCAACAAAAACGGTAAGAAAACATTTCTGAAAATCAGTTAAAAGGCAGATTTTAGGAAACAAAAATCATTTTTATAGCACACATAGGACTTTTCAATTTATAAGTCATAATGGCTGACACATTTTTTAAAATTTTTTACAAAGTTAAGTTTTGCACAAAATTTGTTAACCACAGTCTGATGAACATGCACATAAGGCCTTCCCGTGTCATAGAGATTATTTTTCATTTCTTAACATCTACCTTTTTACCAATTTTATTTTACCTATACCAAGTACTCTTCGATGAGTGAGTTTATGTTTAACGTGATAGCCTGCGAAGGGCCAAGGGCCTTATTTCCAGCAGGGGCATGGTAGCATGCACTAAATCACTACATATATAGTAGTATATGAGGTCCTAGTGATTTCAATGCTCCCATTTGTACAACAGAAGTTTATAATTTTGAAAACGACTGTTCACTAGACAACCCCCGATCTGACGGTGGTTTCGAACCCTCACAGTCCAGAATCTCTAGCACCAAAGCAGCTGGTTTACAGATTCACGCAACTGCACTCACCTGTGGGTATTGCATTGGTTGGAGATGTATTTTTGTATTTGCGGTTCATGCAATCTGTGAAAGAAATTATATTTTTACAGCTTAACCACTGTGCAGTCCATGTGGTCTATGCTCAAGATATCCGTCATTGAATCGAATGTTTTTTCTAGTTCTTTTGTATAATTAATGTGGACTTCAGATCGAATGCACCTTGGCAGGTTAAGGAAGGATGTAATGCTGGTCGAGCTACCATTACGCAATGCAACTCAAAAAGACTCGTTCGAATAAGTAACAATCAAATATGAAATATATGTAAATGATAGTACGAGAATAATGATGAATAAGAATGAATTAAATTACAATTGACAAAGCTATTTATACTATACATGATTGACATTGATTGACATGCGCATGTGATCACAATAATTAGATGAATACGAGGCTACATGATAGCGAGAATGTAATCCTGTTACAAGGAAAATCAGGGGCATTGTGAAACTTAATTTTATTGTGAATCAAACTAAAAGCATATAACCAGATTGTTCCAGGGAAATAGGTGGCTCAATTGTTCTTTTTTACCCCCTGAAGAAAATATCATGAAACCTTGAAGTATTTGATTTTTATCTAAACATGAGGTCAAGGACTCTTCTGCTATATCTTATTTTTTAAGTGTTATGGAAACTACGTATAACATTTCAATATTGTTATTGGTTGTATTTATGTATTTTTTAGACATTTGCTGAAATGATTTTCGAAAACGAAAATGAAAGCAGTTGTATGCATGATAGTGAGGAAGCTTAGCGTTACAATTGTGCATTTTATGATACCAGCATGAAACTAGGCACACATGTAGAGTTGAACATGCTGAAAAAAATAGGGTCAGAACCCCAATCGGAATTCGCCCCTAAATGCTATTTTTAGACCAAAGTACTCGGACCCAGTCCTCAATGAGAAAATTATCAATATACACATTAGTAAGCATGTCAGCTTCCTAAAAACTGCAGATTCGCGATTAGCGTCATCAATTTAGTTCATTTCAACAAAAATATTTTAATTATAGGCCTTCGATAAAAATTAGCTATGGCGTGATATTTTTGATGACGTCATAGAATTTTCAACAATCGCAAAAACTGAAAATTAAATGCGAATTTTCTGAACCTGATTTCAACAAAATTGCCATTGGCTAAGACATAAGAGGTCAGAACTCCAAATCACGGTTAACACAAGACAAATGATTACTTTATACACAACAGGACTTTGTCCATTACAAAGACAGAGCTCTATACATTCCAAATCAAATTGTCTGCATTTGCATCAATTGGAGCACTAAGTCTTGCAACCGCATTTTATCAATTCTTGGCAAGCTTTCAATGCCTCGGGTATCGTCATCCAGAGAAGTAGTACTGAATCTTCATTCTGAAGCCAACCCCAATCATCAGTATCTGGCAGGTTCTGCATGGGCAACAATGACTGCCCCCAGACTTTTCTACAACAAGGAAATAAAACGTTTTTATGATAACAAAGTTAGGTGATACTTGTTTGTTTTCAGTTCATGTATTCAGTGAAAGCAGCTCTCTTTATATGTTGCTTCAGGGAATTACTTGTAGGAGGTGAGCTTTCGCTAGGACATTGTTTTTTGGTTAAGTGATATCTTCAATACTCATTAATCTCTTTAATCGAGCTTGATCTGTTGTACATCAGTATAACAAACCATTCAATCTGATTGTTGTTGTGCTCATTTGGTTTGGCTGTCTCGCAATTTGAAAGCCTGAAAAAGAAAGAAGGATAATAAGTGCATTAGGTTCATGTAATGCATTGTAAACATCAAATGAGGAGCATATTTGCAAAAGAATATATAGCAGAACATAAATACTTTAAAACGCTTACTTGATGAAGGTCTCCGTTATCTCTGGAAAAATTTTCCATGTAGACCAAGCAATCTTTTTGCCTTTCCACTGAATGCTGAAACATTATCTCAACCAGTAAATGAATACCAGAATGGAAATCTGCTGCATGAATCAGGTCCTAATTTTGTGACATATTCATGTATCGGCAACCACTTTCTTAATTTACCCACACCAAACTAGATCCAAAGCTCTACGGCGCCCAAACACACCCAGGTATGAAAGCAAGTTTGTTAGAGGACATCAACATTCATGCAATGTTTCAATGGATCAAGAATCATAAAGACTTTATCAGATTTCACAAAGGTGGAAGGTAGTGAATTATGTTTATATAACGATTCCAACTAATTGAGAATAACCTGGAAATAGTTTTATTTACCGTTCTAACTATAGTCTGCTCACTGAGTTCTGGCAGAGTTTTGGAACAATGAGATTACACAGATATGCCTCTGGTGAAATATTTAAAACAAAAGCATACTTTAGCAAAAAGTTTGGCCTTGTGAACTGCAAGGAAAATTCCCCCCTGGGCAAATTATCTCTGTTCATAAGAATGGGTGCATAAAAAGCCCTGTCACTCACTTCTTGCATGGTGCATACGAAATAGACTCACTGCATTGTGTCCCTGTGATACATTCGTTGGACAACTCCGAACAAGGGACTTATTTACTCACAGTGAAAAAAGTGGGCTGCTCCGCCAAGAAGTTGGCATACCCAATCAAATTGCAGGGATTTTATACCCAGCACTCTGATTGGTCAATGGTGCGAATTTCCATTTCTGTTCTGGATTCTGCAGTTTTCCACAGCTTCATCACCAAAAGCCGGGAATTTTCGAAATAATGATTCAAAGTGGCTGACCTTACCGCAGAAATAGAAAGTAGACATAAAGTTAATTTCAAGAATTTCCAAAAAGCTGTTTATATGAAGATAATGGAGCAAAGCGATGTTTTTGTTTGTGCTCCAACAGGTTCTGGCAAAACCTTTTGTTTTGCTTTTACCTCTGAACTATTATCTGCAGTTGAAAGTAGGGATTGTCCTGTGAACGACAGGCCCTCTGTTATGACTTTGGTTGTTTCACCTCTTGCCAGTTTGATTGTTGATCAAGTTAATAGCCTTTTAAAATTAGCCATTGATGCCAAATTTGTTGGCGAACGTCAAGGGGGTCCATCTGTTACAGAGTCAATAAAAAATGGTGAAGTTGAAATTCTTTTTATGACTCCCGAAGCTATTTTTTATTCTTGTTTTTGGAGGAAAATTCTGAGCTCTACCGTATACAAAAATAGAATAAACTCAATTGTTATTGAACAGGCACATTGTATCTCCCGTTGGTAAGTTTAATAATAATTTTCAGATGCTTCAGAGATTATTTCTATATCTTTGCTCAAACTACCCTTTCTATATTTCTTGGTCCTCTAATGTTGAAATTGATGATCTGGTTGAAGAATAATTTAATTGACAAAGCACAGTTAATACAACTAGGGGTCATCACTCGCTTCGCTCGTTCGCCCCAGCCCGTCAAGTGAAAAAAGCTTAATCTGGTTGGCACGCTTCGCGCGCTGCATTCGCTCCCGCTCATGCCCATACATACATACATACATACATAAAAACCTACATACATACATACATACATGAGCCGGGTTCGGTCGCTTCGCTCCCTCCCCGGAGCCCGTCAAGTAAACAATGCTTAATCTGGTTGGCGCGCTTCGCACGCTGCATTCGCTGCCGCTCATGCCCATACATACATACATACTTACATACATACTACATACATATACTACAATACATACCCTACAATACATGCCGTATTTCCTCTATTAAGCGCCCGGGCGCTTATTAAATATTTTGCAAAATTGGGTGGGCGCTTATTAGAGGGGGCGCTTAAAAGAGGGAGGCGCTTATTTCACAGTCCTAAAATTTTAAAATCAAACAACCTCGAAAACAAAAGAATAATCTTATGTAGTCCGAATGTTATTCAATATCAAGCAGTAAGATCAACTTCAACTGGTGATCCTGACTGCATTGCATTTTCCAAACGCTCACGACCCGATGAAAGTGTTTTTCCAGCCTTAAAGAGCTTCTACGTTACTATTTGAACCAAACAAGTAAAAACGTAAGGGTTCTATTAACCGCCCTGGGCGGTTAGTAGAGGGGGGCGCTTATTTCACACTTCTTGATTTTAGGATGGGCGCTTATTGGAGGGGGGCGGTTAATAGAGGGTGGGCGCTAAATAGAGGAAATACGGTACCCTACATACATACCCTACAATACATACCATACAATACATACCCTACAATACATACCCTACAATACATACCCTACAATACCTACCCTGCAATACATACCCTAGAATACATATCCTGCAATACATACCCTACAATACATACCCGACAATACATACCCTACAATACATACCCTACAATACATACCCTACAATACCTACCCCACAATACATACCCTACAATACATACCCTATAATACATACCCTACAATACATACCCTACAATACATACCCTACAATACCTACCCTACAATACATACCCTACAATACATATCCTACAATACATACCCTACAATACATACAATACAACACATACCCTACTATACATACCTTACTATACATACTATGACGTAACATTTCTAAAGAAAGTAAGGGTGGGAGGTCAAATCTTCCCCCCTAGCAAGCGACAGCCCCGCGCCCACGCTGCTCCCTGAAAGCCGTTTCTGAAAGTTGATAATTTCAGTGTGAAGTTTGACAAAAAATAGTTACTTTTAAAAACCTAACCCATCCTGGAAAATTTAAACTCAATCTGTAATAAAAAATATATCAAACTGTAGCTAAGGAAACAGCGAACACGTTGGAAATAGTCTCATCTCTTAAATAAGTAATACTGAATTCTTAGAGACCATTTAATGGAAGTCGTTTGAATGACATTTCGTTGCCGTGGAAAAATAAAAACCTTTGGAAACACTTTAGCAAGTAAAAATAGTATTTACCGTGGCAAATAGTGACCCAGTTGAAATCAAAAAACACCAACATGAAGGTAATATGTTGGGGAACAATTATCGAAAGTGTTTGGGTAAAAAATAATCAATTGTGGCAGGCTAAAATTTAATTTTCGCAAACACATCACTGTTCACGTGAAGTTGTGAAAGAGCCAATCAAATTACAGGAAAAGGCGAAACGGGTCACGTGAAGAGCGAATACTTTGTTCGAAAATGGAGTCGGGGACACTAATTTGGAAGTTTCGCCAGCGTAAACCGTTGTTTTTTTGTGATAGCACAATTAGTGGAATAATTAATGGAATAACTCAAAAATTCTATTAAAATAGGCTTCCAAAAATAGATAACTTTTGTCTACTCTAGAAACGGAGCCTTTCCATGCAAGTGCCAACCTTGTGCGCCCCCGTTCAAAAAAGTCTTGTTGATTACACGGTTCGCCGTTTCGTCCCATTGTTTTTGGGCGTTCAACCTATTGTTTCGGCTCGAATCTATTGTTTTGGCCAGAGTTTCGCCACCGTCACGTGACATCGCAGAATAGTGATATTAGATGCTGTGGTGCATGTATAATACCCACATGAATTTTATTTAAAACTGACAACAGTTCAACTTCCATTAATTATGTCATTCAATGTATTTTGTTTTTCTATTTGCCGAATTTTACTATTTATCCAACTGTCCAATCTTTGCCAATTAAATTGATAATTTCTTTGGAACTTAGGAGAGCTTTTATGTGATCTTCCTTCTATTTCTCCGCATAATTTTTCATTTCTTAATTCACTGACCATGAATGAAACTTGGCTTAGTAAGTTTTCTTCTATCTCTCTGGTACTTTTAAATGATTTTCCAACTCGATCTGTAGTTTTTTCTGTTAAAATGCCATATTTGTTTCTTAGATCTGCTTTTACTTCTCCATTTAACAATTGAATTGCGTAATCTATTGGCACATTTTGTCCTATACCACCATAAAAGTTGACTGTACGGTTATGAAGTAACTGTGCTGCTTTTCTCTCACTGAGCTCAAATAATATTTGCGCTATGGATTTTAAATGCTAAATATGCATATGTTGAGTGGTTTGTTGAAATAAATGACAAAAAGTCATATTTCCAATATTGAAAAATTCTATTTCCATCCCCTTCATTGGCTGCATCTTTTCTTGCCAAGTCCATTAAGCCATGCCTTAATAGCTTGCATGTATAATTATGTTTGGAATCTTTTGATTCTTCTAAGAATTAAGAAAAAAAGAAATGAGTAAAACGTTTTTTACTTTAAAACATGTTTTCATTGAATTTTTTGAATGGAAATAATAGATATATTCTCACTTGGTGTTTCCTTTTTTCGATAAAGCTCTTCTGGGCAATTTTCGTCTGGCTATACAAATGACTGGACAACATTCATTGCAGTCTTGTTTAAGTAAATTAATTTTTCTACATCAGTATCATGCTGCCGTTGTTCACCAGGTGAATCATCTTTATCTTTCAGATTTAGAATTTTCTTGCAACTAAAACAGTATAACCATAGGTCACAAAATTTGTGAATTCTCGGCAACCATGCACACTTTGTTTCACTTCCTTCTTTACATTTTGACGGTCAAATCGATTTCTTAATTGGAATAATGTGCCTTTCTCTGACACTGATTCTTGTGAATACATATCATTGAATGTCATCTGAAAATATGTTGAAAGAGAATTATGTTACCAATGGCATTTTATTTTTCCATGATAGTTGTTGTTTCATTGATTATCAACCATCAAAGAACAATTTTTACCTGTAAACAAAGCAGAGCTTCATGCCAATCTTCGGACTTAATTATTATACCTTCGAGGCGCTTACTTGGATTTCGAGCATCAGCTCTCGCCTTTTGTGCCTCCATTCCCCTCTTTGTTGTTAATCCATCCTCTCCACAAAATAACTTTACCATTTTCCCATCTACTACTGGACAATACTTCTGATACTCTTCCAGAACAGATATCATATATTCGGTTTTCATTTCGTTTTTGAGCATAATTCCCAGTGAAACCTGGAATTAAGATTGATTTTAAGACAACATCAGTCCATTCACATATTTACTTCTTCATCAATGGAACGGAAACTAAAACTTATTATTTGTATTGTCAACTTACAAAATTTGTTTTCCTTGCCATTTCATTCTGATACTGATGATCGATATGATCTTCAATCAAATGTGCAAATTTGTCCACAAAATGCTTCATTTAGGTGCACATTATTCTTTTGATCAACTCTTGCATTGTAATTTGGAGCTCTGTATATTCAGACTTTGATCAAAGCCATAATGATTGTTTCGCAGTCTTGGCCCCTGAAGTCTTTTTCCCAGTCATATCCGTTCATTTCCGTTCTAAATTGCTCATAATCTCCTTTTCTGAACAATGGTTTGGGGGGTTGGTGCTTTTTAGTCGGCATGTAACACTTGAAGGTAAAACAAAGTACTCCATGGTGGCTCTTTCCGAGTGGTGCTCAATTGCGACTCTATCTATCATGTTCTCCTCATTGGTTAACATCAGGTCAATTGTTGATGGTCTCTGGTCTCCTCTGCGATGTGTGTATTGATGAACATGTTGGGTAAGAAAGCTGTCACGAATACATTCCTTAAATTGGAAACCAAGGCTGTCATCTGGAGCTAAATCTCTGCTCCAGTCTATCTCAGGAAATTTGAAATCGCCACATAGTAAAATGTGACTAAAGATCTTCATATCACTAATCTGCTTCAGGTTGGAGTACAGTTTTGCCGTATTGGCAACATCACAGTTTGGCGATCTATATAAACATCCAACTAATAGCTTATCTTTGCCATCAAGATGAATTTCTACCCAACAGCATTCTTCAAAATCCACATTTGGCAGATTGGCAGGTGATGCTTTCAAATGTTTTGCTGTATATATCATGACTCCCCTTTTCCCTTGATCAATGTTAGAACATATGTCAAAACCATCAACCTCAAATTCTGATTCTTGAGGCTTAGTGCTGGTGTGTTTTGGAAGAACTTCAGTGATACAAAGAATATCAGGTTCATAATGCGCCATTGCAACAGTAAATTCAGCCCTCTTGTTCAGTAAGCTGTCAGCATTAGTATAGTAACATTTTAAACTTTGTTCATTATTTACTGTTTTAAACTTCCCTTTTGTTACTTCTTTTTCCTCTTCCCTGTACTAATTTTCCTTTTCTTATTATCCAATTGATATCTTCTCCCTTTTTCTCCGACTCCTGTATTTTCTATTCTTGACATCTATCAGTCTCTTCCAGTTTTCTCGCTCTAGTGGTGTCTGGTCCTTCTTGATGTAGACCTTCTTGTAGTCAGCTGTATCACACAGTCCCACAGATGCTTTCAGGATGCTGTGTTGGTCAGTGATCCTGCTGTGATTTGTAGCGGTCTCAGAGAATTCTCTGGTTTTCCCAGTCATACAGCCTTAGAGAATGGAACTGGGGTTTGAATTTTAGCAAGTAGCTTTCTGATTGCTTCTTGGTCCTCCTGTTTTCTATCCTCTGGATCCGTTGCTTTACTTTCCTCAAGATTAAATATGACTAGATTATGCTTCCTAATTTCTCTTTCCTTCATCTCTTCTAGCATAGCTTCTGTTTTCTCATCTTCCTGCTGTTTGGTATCTGTACCAATGGCACCCAAGTTGATGCTGTCAATTCTTTGGTTAACAGTATCTATTTCATCTTTTATTTTCTTCTCAAGGGATAATTTAACGGCTTTTACCTCTTCCTTCATCTCTTCTCTAATTTCCTTACCGAAGGACTCCATGAAGTTCTTGCACCACTCTTCAATATCATTGTCTGTTCTTACTGCTTTGAGGGCTGCATCCTTGCATGTGTGGCAATACCAGTGGAAATGCAACCCAATTCCTGCTTCGTTAATCAAACTGTATTGTTGGACAGAAAGGCCAGCACATTCCCTGCAAATCCACTCTTGGCATCTTTCACATTCAAGAAGCTCATCATCTTCATCAATAAAGGTCCTCTCGCATATTTTACAGCTCAGGGTATCTTGTAAAGCTTCCTGATTTATTTCAGCTATGCTGCTGGTGACTTTCTTAGTTTCCAGAGAAATCGGATCTTTTTCCTGGATGCCGCCATCTTGTTTCCTTCCCCTGCCCTTGCTTCCCGAGTCTGTCTTATTCTTATTCCTACTATTCTTCATTTTAGCTGCAGTGTTTTGTGTTCAATGATCAGTGTTACCTTACTGCAAACTCTCACTTATTAACAACTGTTTATCTTGATTAAATGATGCAAACTCTCACTAATTAACAACTCTTTATCTTGTTTTCTCGGTAAGATCAACTCAAGACATATGGCAAAAAAAATTACCACTGAAAACTTCATGCTCAAGTGAATTCAAAAAGATATTGTCAATAAATGATGGTTTACTATTGGTAAGAATTTTGCTAGGTTGAAGAATGTGTGGTTGAAAGAAATTGGATAATAATAATAAATAATAACAATAATGATACATATTTATACAGGATAAGCCTTTTCAGTACATGTAGTATACTGCTATCAACAAGGGTCCTGTTTAAAGAAACTGATTAACAAAGTTAAAAGTTAAAAGCTAAGTTATTATACATATTTACTATACATATCATACATATTTGGCAGCAATCACAAAGTAAAAAGTTAAAAGCTAACTTATTATACATATTTACAGTCAGTATCATATCATGTTTGTAGTAACCATCTTCCTTTTAAAGTTTACAAAATAAGATTCATTCCTAAGGTCGGTTGGGAATCCATTAAAGATCAGTGCGCCTTGAAAGGCAAACGTTTTTTTTCCGGCTTCTGTTTTGACTTTTGGCAATTTGAGACGTGAGCCGTTTTCTCGTGTGTTCTTGCAATGATCAAAGCGCTCAAACATGTTTCGCAGTGGAGGAGGGCAGCAATCATGTAACTACTTAAATACGTTGATTGCAACTCGTTTTTTCCGGATTTGATCTAATGTATCCATTTTCAAGGTTGTGTTCTTAGTAGGAGCTACGATCTTATGAGCTCTGTCTTGGATCGATTGCAACTTTTTCTTGGCACTTTCACCAACGTATAGATAAAGTGGATAGCAGTAGAGAAGCACAGGCCTTATCATAACAATATATATTTTCTCGGCAACAAGTGGAGAGATGTTGGGACAAATTCGTTGCAGCAGTTTTACTCGATTCAAAGCTCGCTTGTAGATCTTGTCAATTTGCATACTCATCGTTAGGTGATTGTCAAGGGTGATTCGCAGGTATTCATAGCTAGTAGCTTGGTTTATCGGAGTGCCATTCAAAGATACATTGCACGAAGGTTGCTTCGCTAGCTTCTGACTTGTACCATAAATAACAAGCTCAGTTTTGCCTTTTTTGAGATTCAGTATCAGATTATTGTTCGTAAACCATTTACCAATTAGGTTTGCTTCTTGATTGAGGACTTCTTCAACAGCCTCTACCGATCTTTCCGAGAAGTATATCACTGTGTCATCTGCATACATGAGAATTTTGTATTTGTCCAATACCAAATGAACATCATTGATTAAGATGATGAAGAGAAGTGGCCGAAGAATTGATCCTTGAGGTACCCCATAAGTCATTTGCTCGGTTTGTGATGTTGATTGATCGTAGCAAACAAACTGCTTTCTGTTGAATAAATAATCTTCGAACCAGGCAAGTTCTGTATTTTGTATGCCATAACATCTTAACTTGTCAAGCAGCGTTCCATGATGAACAGTATCGAAAGCTTTGCGTAAATCCATAAATAATGCGCCTGTGCAACGAATAGTTACTGTGTGCTGTGTTGATCGTTTTCCTCGGATTCCGAATTGACTGCAAGAAAGAAGGTTGTTACGTTCTAGATAAGCTGAGAGCTGTCGATGCACAAGTCTTTCAAGCACTTTAGATAGTATGTTTAATACAGAAATAGGTCTGTAGTTATCAAAGTTCGACTTTTCACCAGATTTATAGATGGATAGCAATAGATTTATGAAACTTTCCGTATATTCGTCAGAGTCAATATTTATTAAATTGATATCGAAATCCCCGGTAATGAAGACGGTTTTCTTTTCTCTTCTTATTTTAACTGAGAGAGTTTTTGCTAGGTATTCCATGAATATGCTGTCACTCCTTTTCCTTGGATGGCGATAGATAACTGCAACTAAACAAGTTTTGTTATTTTGGGATTTTATTTCTATCCAATTTACTTCAAATTCACTGTGGTTGTCTGAATGGGAAAAGTCTAAATCACTTCTTGGTGTAAAACATAATTGGTCAGAAACAAAGAAACCCCACCCTCCTTTTAAATTTTTACCTATTGTTCCATGATATTTTTGATATCCTGGGAGAGTTAGGTTATTGATCCTTGATTCATTATTTTTAGTTACCCAAGTTTCAGAAAGAGCTATGACGTCAAATTTATGTCCAAGAGAAGTCATAAGTAGTTCTAAATTTTCAAAATTTTTATTCAGGGAACAGATATTTGTATGCATTAAGCTAAATAATGGTAATTTATCTGGTTTAAATTTATTGCATAATTTATGAAAATCATGAATAGTATAGTATTTAAAATTAGATTGTAAATTTAAGTTATGATCAACATCATTATCAATATTAGGATGAAAATCATTTAGATTTAGTTTGTTTAAATCCAGTTTCGTAATAGTTTCAAGACATTCAAATGCTGTTAAGTCAGTCATGTCGTCACGCAGGCACGAATCATTAGAGTTAAAACTGTCAGATAAAATCTTGTATTTTTGCTAGAGTTGAAGGGAAAAATTGCTTTACAACATTCAGTGCAAAACCAGTGTTGAAATTTCACGCTAAAATCGAGAATTTCTTGTTCTGTCAAACCAGAACATTTCTTGTGGGTGTCATAAACCTTTTACAATTGTTGCAGGGAATCGCCTTTTCAATATTAATTACGCTTTTACCGCAGACAGAGCATGTTTTATCAAGGTCTTGATGTGAAACCTCAAACGTTTCAACAAAGGGATTTGCTTCCGCTAGAAACTTCTGAAACTTGATATTTTTCAAACTTTGAAAGGGCAGGGCTTCAACTAAACAACTTTTGCAAAACCAAACTGAAGAGGAATCGTTTCCCAATTTTTCAAATAATTTAAGGGTTAAACCACTACACTTTAGGTGAATCCAATTATGACAAATGTCACAATTCATGCAGTTTTGGTCATCATATGTTATTTCTTTGCATTCAGGGCATATCAGATCATCCTTCATTCGGATCTACGGGGGGTTTTATCGGAAAATACTAAGATAATTATTATAAATAAAATCACGAAGCTTCCGGTGATTTTATTTATAATCAAGCTTTTTGCCCGAATTGATATATTTGATAAGATAATTATATACTAATGCAATAAAATAAAGTTTAAAAGATACCAGTTACTTCAGATGATGCATTTATCTATGTCCTTGATCGTACCAACTTTGATCTGCTGGGATTCTTTGGTTTTCCTGGCATAAATGACTCCATTCCTAGACCAGGCAAACAGCCACCTTTTTTCTTTCTTCTTCTCCCTAACTAAACGAAACAGCTCTTTATTTTCCTTGTTAAAGACTCATTGATAAAAATTTTCACAGGCAAATTCTTTAACCCAAGGCTATCTCCACTTACACTGCGCAGATCTTTTTTCTTTGACATGAGTAAGTCTCTTGTTGTGCGACTTTTGAACTTACAAATGATTGCAAAAAGTAATTCAAGAAGCTTCCACATATTTTATTAATATTAAATCAAAAAATTTTTTACAACTGTATATACAACCACAACTTCCAGTGATCATCATCAGAGTAAAATTGAATACATTAACAAACAGTTAAAACGATACAAACAAAATTCCAATAATAGTTCGAAAATCGTGCGTTAATTAAATAACTTGAGAGGAAAGGATTTATCTTGTACGTTCAATGTAGGTCCATATGATTTAATATACAAAGCTTCTGAAATTTTCCGTTCGTATTTACTACCTTTATACCCTTTATTCAAAATCAAAAAATTATCCAAAGTTACATTTTTATGACCAATCTTTAAAGCATGTTGAAATAGATGCGACTGCCAATAAATCTTTACCATTATGTTCTTTAGCTCTTTTTAATATTCGTCCAGCACTCTCACCAATATACGTATCATTACAATTTTCTTCTGGACATGTAGCTTTATATACCAGATCATGTTCATGTTCCTTTTTCACTTTGTCTTTCATTTGAAACTTTGCGCCGAGTTTAGTTCCAGTATAAATGGTTTTCACATTTAATGCTCCTTTAGTTATCGTTGATATGGTTCTTCTAAGCGAATTCAATGCGCTTTCACCGACTTTTCCTTTATATGGTACATTAGTAATGTATGGTACATTATTAATAAGTTAGTAATACAATCTTCAGAGATAAGGGAAATAGTATCATCAACATATCTATACCAAGGTGTCATCTGCTTGGATAGGGTTGGAATTAATGATGTTTCTAAATGTACCATGAAAATTCCTGCTAAAACTGGTCCAAGTGGTGATCCCATTGCCACTCCATCTGTTTGGATGTAAATTCCGTTCTTGTACGTGAAGTGGACATTCTTAGTACATAATAGGAGCATTTCTTTCAATTCGTTTTTTGTAATCGTTGTTGACAATTCTTTGAGTTCATAAATTCTCTTCAATATAACATCTATCGTATAATCAAGTGGGACATAGGTAAATAGAGAAACCACATCAAATGACACAAACTTCTTGTCTTTGTCCAAATTTAGTTCCTTTATTTTTGCTATGAAATCATCCGTGCAAGTGACTGTGTATTTCGAATAACTAAGAGGTGATAATAACTTCGCAAGATACTTTGCTAGATGGTATGAAGCAGTGTTAATATTTGATATTATTGGTCTAATAGGAAGATTATCAACCGAGTCTCCAGTCTTTAATTTGTGAATCTAAATTAAAAGATTAATTTGTCTTGTCTTTATTATTTGTGGCTGAATATACAGTTTTAAAAAACTTTTTGATTTAATACTAATCAAATATGTGGAAGCTTGATGCATTACTTTTTGCAATTAAACTCTATGCCCGAATTAACATATTCACAAATGATTGCCCAATCTTTCTTCGGACTAATTCTGTGGCAGGCTTCAATAGACTCTCTTCATCACTCCACACCAAGAACGTCGCCAATTTTCGACATGATAGACATAGGGTCTTCTCCGGCTTTTTGAGGAATGCCAAAAATTTCGATTGTATCCCTGCATCCATATTGTTCTAGGTCGTTTACCTCCATTTTCACATGGTCGAATTCCTTCCACAGTTTTGAAATCTCTTTTATCAGTTCCTCATTTTCCTCCTCAAATTCACTGTTCATCTTCATCACGCTATGCACCATTTTTTGTGATTATTGAATTGAGTGCTGATAAAATCCATGGATTTCTCAAACTTCTCTAAGCGCTTTTCCAATTTGTCAGAATTTTCCTCCTGCTTGATTTTCATCTCACTGACCATCTTAAAAATTTCTTCAATACGGCCATCAGTGGAACTCATTTTTGCAGCTTTTTAGAATTTATTATTAATATTAGTATCGATAATTGAACTTGAACTTTGAAATAACTTAAACTATTAACATTTTGTGTGTGTAAATTAAAGAATTTAAAGATATAAATTCGCTTTTTGTTTCACATGATTTGAAATTCGGATGAGCTTCCCAAAACACGTCCGCACAGCAGAAGAGCATGGGCAAAAAAAATCACTTAGAATAAGTTTGGGGTTGTTTAGCATAAAATCCCGAACAGCAGGTTAACACGTGTCAGAAATGATAGGGTTGGATTTTGTGATCACCTTCTTTTTGCATGAGCATCCAAGTGCAGTCATTGTTACAACACTCTGTCAAAACTCAATGAACAGACTAGCTATACATAATTTTTTGCTTTTATATTAAACTTTTCAGTTCAATGCTCCTTTGTATCAATTGATAGTGCTAGGCAGTGTAAACAGGGCTGTAAAATTAGGGATGTCCTACATTGCAGAACGCAAAAGTGGGCAATATTTTGCCATATGAAAAAGGTATTCAAGCTTAACTAAAGGTAATTGACTTTTAAAACGGAAACCAAGTCCATCCCCCACACTTTGCACCATCTATTGAATTTAAACTAGTTGCTCAAGCTCCTCAGATGCGTGGTCTGCCTCCTGCATTTCATAAGTATCATTGAAGGCAATGATTTCAGAATCATCTCGGACTGCAAGCCATTCATCTTCTAGCTCATCTTCTATGCTTTGATCTTCTTGCGAAGCATCAAAATCACGATCTATGATCACATCATCAAAGATTTCATGCAAAATGTGGAGAATATCAATACCTGTCTTCATTCTCCAAATTTCCATATTTGAGAGAACATCATAAATTGTAAATATGATCCCAGATTGCTTTCAGACTTGTGCAATAGGAAAATCTGTAAATTCCAGCATAAGCTTTGGGGTTGTGGTATTACCATCAAAAACTGCTTCCTTGGAAAACATTTTATTGATGATCAACTTCTCTCTCAGCTCATCTTGGTTGCTTTTTGAAACGTGCCTGATTTGCTTAACTTCATTGCTTGCAATGGCTGAGGACTCTTTATAAAAATCAATACCTTTTGAACATGGTGGAGAGCAATGACATTTTTTCATACAAACGTCTCAGCACATGTACCTTAATTTACATTTTGCATGTGTACCTGAAAAATGGCTTTCAATAATTTCACTGCGACGTTTGTCATTACTTAGTATGTATTGTTTCATATCTGCTTGGCAATGACTAGCTGGGAAACCATTATATAATAAGTAGCAACAACTGATTTCATTGTCCCTTCCAGCTCTTTCGCATTCTTGGATATATAATTTTATGGATTTCGAGGGACCGAGGTGAATTATTCTGCTGACACCTTTACAGTCTATACCAATTCCAAAAGCTATGGTTGCTACCAAAATGCGGATATGACTATTAGGATTGCCAATTTCTTGCAGCACATGATTTTTGACTGACTAGCCGGGGGCGCTCGCATACGCTCGCTTCCCGGAGGGGGGCAAGTGAAAAAGCTTAATGTGGTTGGCGCACTTCGTGCGCTGCATTCGCTCACGCTCATGCCCCTCTCAACACCACCTACAATGGGTTAGCTCGCTGCGCTCGCCTGTGGTTGGCGCACTTCCTGCGCTGCATTCGCTCACGCTCATGCCTCTTTCAACCCCACGTACAATGGGTTAGCTCGCTGCGCTCGCCTGTGGTTGGCGCACTTTGTGCGCTGCATTCGCTAACGCTCATGCCTCTTTCAACCCCACGTACAATAGGTTAGCTCGCTGCGCTCGCCTGTTGTTGGCGCACTTCGTGCGCTGCATTGGCTAACGCTCATGCCTCTTTCAACCCCACTTTGGGCTTGTTTACATTAGGCCTACCACGTGGGTCGGGCAAAAAGAGCCAATCAAATTGCAGCAAAAGGCGAAACGCGTCACGTGAAGAGCAAATGCTTTGTTCGAAATTGGAATTCGCGACGCGAATTTGGAA
Source organism: Sanderia malayensis (assembly GCA_013076295.1). Lineage (NCBI taxonomy): Eukaryota > Metazoa > Cnidaria > Scyphozoa > Semaeostomeae > Pelagiidae > Sanderia > Sanderia malayensis. The sequence continues at coordinate 170,102 of RQOL01000663.1, read as the reverse complement.
GTTTCGCCAGCGTAAACCGTGGTTTATTCGTGATAGCCAATTAGGCGAACAAAAACAAAGAATTTCCGCTCGACCTATTGTGTCGGGTCGAATATATTGTTTTAGGCAGAGTTTCGCCACCGTCATATGACATCACAGAATATATATATTGGATAGTGGTGTATCAGCATGGAACATTTCAATAAAATGATAAGCTGGGTCAATGTTTTCTAAATAATTAAAATTTTTGCCAAGCTGAAGCCGGAACATTTTCCATACTATGGCACATTGGGAACGCATTTGGCAAAATATAATTGTTCTGTGTGTCCTTTCCAAGCTTCATAACTTCACTGATAATTGGAGCAAAGATCACCTCTAGTTTCATATCATTCTTTATATATTGCAAAAAGAAGCACAAATTTCCTTTTGTTGGGCTTCTTTCAATAAAGACAGAGGAAATATTGTCCATATTTAGAGCAGTGAGGATTGTGGCCTTGGTTGCTTTTGAGGCAGTTGCGGTGAATACTGCAAGTTTCACAGATGGATCCAACAATGACCTAATTTCTCCAACTTGGCCATACCATGTACGAAATGGAGAGTCGTTTGAGGAACTGAAACCCCTGTAAGAAAATATTGCCCAGTTGAAATTAAAATTTATAAATTAAGGATCTTATACCGTTTTGGTTACACTTTTATTTATATTCTTTATGTTCATGGGATTCGAATAAAAAGGGCAAGAAAAAAGGTTGGTCTTCATCCTTTCTGTATTTCTGGGATCAGTTTTTTAGACATGGACTGCATAGATCAACTGAAATAATAAATTTCTTAAACATGAGATTTTTCATGTTTAAGAAATTTATTATTTCAGTTGATCTATGCAGTCCATGTCTAACAGCCTGATTTTCCTGCTTTTGGTCCTGAAAATAATTTTTCTTGTTGCTGAAAAAGTGGCGGGAAATTGGGAATGGTCAACAATTTAAAAACAGCACTCTTGGGACCACACTCCTATCCCCCTTAAAAAAGTTTCTCATTAGATTTGATCAATAATCAAGGACCAACTTTGGAAAAAGTGGTGGGGACTGGTCTGCGGCTGGGGCTCAATCAAGTAAATATGGTATGTGAACTCACTATACAGTAGAGTGAACCTGTATCTTCTTGACCCTTGACTATGGTGCTACTGAAGATGAAAGAAATGTAACCCTAAATAGGATTCTTGAAAAAGTTTGCCCTAGTTATGGGGTCCCCTTTTAAAAATCTGGGGACCTTGCCGTTGCCTTGCCCGGGTCCAACCTCAAGATTGTCACTAAAGCCTAAGAACTACTGTTGCAGGGTACAGTAAAGCACCCCAAACAAGAACCCATGTTTCTGAAAAGCAGACTGACTAGGTTCTTATGAATATGGTACTTTTGGGTACATGGCATTTCCAGGAGTGGTGGGTTCTCATCACAGCACACGACTAGGATGCCGAAAGCAATGAGCCTATCCTTGTGTTTGATGGAATTTCAAATGTGGAATAGTGTAATATTTGGGTGTCCTTTTCCACAAAATCAATCTGTAGGTTGTTATATTCCTATGGTCTTGTTGATCTTTTTGCCACTTTGCCTCCACGCAAGGGTATATTTTGTGGGAAAAGTTGCTTCCAGACAGGGTAAGAATTACAGTTTCCCAGAAGCACAACCCCCGTATTCTAGGTCAATTTACCCCAGTACTCATAAGGGTACGGGAAGAAAAAATTTAGGGGGCTGCGCAACACAAAACCTATTGTTAACGAAAATATTTTCCCCACTAAGGGTTAAACTTTACCTGAATGGGACTCAATTTTCCAACGTTTTGAATTAGACGACCTGCCATCACAACCCCCCCCCCCGCAGCCCGCACCAGACAGCGCGCACTGCACTGAGCTTCATCAAAAACGACCCAAACACAGTAACGTGAGAACATTCCTGATGTGATGAATTTCCTCCAACGTTTCGTTCCGAGCATGCATTCCGGAGAAGTGAATATAACATTGAAGACAACATCTGTCTTGCTATCTTCCAACTACACTCTGTTCCTGTTCTGCTTAAATTGCAGTTGCATTAATGCCAACCTTTTTCAACTTTTCGACTTGATCTTACATCAAGGACTGTAGGGGCGAAATCACAAGCACTGAACAAGTCAAAGGATATTCACCAAGATGAAAGTCTGCAACGATCGGAGTTGATTGATTAATGAAGGATTTTCCAAAACCTGTGGGTGCATGGAAATAGAGGTTTTTTCCTTTGAAAAAGCTTCGAAGCACTCTTGGATTGGATTATCGAGAAATTCTGGAATTTCAAAACTGATTTTGATGAACTCCAGTGCTTCGGTTAACATGTTTTCCTCCCATTTCACCTCTTTCACAGCTCTGACAACAGTCGCCATCTTGAAAGCTGATGAACTTCGAGGGTGAAGGTGTGAAGGGAGAATTTGTTTGCGTGGCGAGTGCAAAACAAAACGAAATGTGTTGAACAATCAAGAAGCTTAGCAGTTAGCCAGAATGTTGGCTAACCATTGTTGTAAAAACAAACCAGACAAATGAACAAAGCTAATATGTTCAACATGACTACGAAGCAGAACACGCTTTTTTAGCTTAGTTCGCAGACTCTACAGTTCTAGTCAGGAGACTTTTGAGTGTGCGCAGGCTACCCCACTCACCAACTCACTATTTAAATCATGCTTGGCTAAATTTTGTCTTTCCTCAACGCGACTTCCATTCCATTTACATCAACTTCGTCTTCCTCTGTCAAATAACCATACCGCAAAGACTGGTCACTCAAAATCTCGTCACTCCCATCGTCACTCATTCTATTGGGACTATCACTATCACACATTGTCTGTGGCAAATTTTTGGCTGACAGTGGATCTCCAGATTCTGAACCAAAATCATCTTGATTTGCGCTAACACTACACTCTTCATCACTAGAATCGGCCATGGCCAGAGCTTCTGAATGACATTTTCTCCAATTTTTCAAGTATGATGCCATCACTAAAATTATGCAAATTTTAGACTTCTCATTTTCTCGAGCCATTTTTTGTTAAAGCTTAAGCGGGGAATCTTGCCATATAAATATAACTGCAAAACTTACTGCCAGGGTATATTTGAATCAATTACAATTGCTAGAGTCTGTCGATAAATAATTGCAAAATTTTGACTGTTTTAAAGCATTTTTATCTCTAAAATTGATGCAAAAGAGATACAGAAACGATTTATGTTAACTACATATTTTGAAAAAGCAAGACTTAGCAAGGAAACTCTATCAGTTTGCTTCAACTCGATTTTCTGTGACACGAATGTAGCGAAGCTGATTTCCTGCAAATTCCTCACTGGGCCTTGCTGGAATTATGATGATTCTGTTTATATTTGCGTTCACGCCCTTGAAAAGAGACAATAAAGGACTATTGTAGTTGTTGTAAGTCATGCGTGTAATTTAAAATGTTTTGCGCCTCGTTAGGCATGTTGTTTGCTTACTTGACTGTTTGAAGTCTTCCTGTATAGTTGGTTCTAAAAAGTATGATTTTCAAATCAGAAGTTGTAATTTCTTCAAGTTGTTTTCTTATAAAATAGGTCATAAGTCTGCCATTCTAACAGGTTATGGGCCCAGGACGTTAGAAGTGTTTTATAATGTGTACTAAAGCTGGAGGCGTGATATTTACATGTTTATATTCGCTGGGAGACAAATGTTTTGAAGCATGAAAACCCATGACGGAGATTACAAACATCCAGCTCTTGAACAGAAAAAATTATCAGTCCTGGGAATACAATATGCAATTAGTTTTAATGGAACGTGGCTTGGGCGGTTTTACCCAAGAACAACAAGAAGTATCCCCAGGACCTGCAGAGCCAGCTGCTGTGAGAAATTCTTACAGATTACGTTCTGACAAGGCCTATTCCTTAATCGCTTCGTGTGTTGAGAAAACCTGAACAGCTGCGTGAAATGAAAGAGGATATTTCATCAAAGAAATTTGCAACAGTTATCCTCTGTAGCTTACCTGAATCATGCGATAATTTTATGAAAGTTTAAATGCATGAGATTCTGCAGAAATTGAGTGGGACGATATTAAAGGTTTGTTGATTGAAGAGTTCATTGAAGAGTTCAATACTTTATTTATGAAAAGAGGTCCAAACTCTGTTCAAATAACCAAAGATTTGGTCATTTGAACTACGACCATGTAAATCTTCTTACAAAGACAAATCTTGTTACAGGTGTGAAGATAGATGAACGTGTTTCCGTTGATAAAAGCTGTGATTCATGTACCCTAGGAAAAATGCATAAACAAGGTTTTCCTAAAGCCAGTCAAAATAGAGCATCCCAGCCAATGGAACATATACACACTGATATATGTGGTCCAATGGAGATAGAATCTATGGGTGGTAGGCGATATGTACTGGTTCTTGCTTAACCAGCCTTACTCTGAAGCTGAGGCTTTTCGTATTTTTGTGTATTGAAATAAATATTTTTGTATTGGAATAATTATTTTAGTATTGCAATAAATATTTTTGTATTAGAATAATTATTTTTGTATTGCATGTGTGGGCCACGGTACTATGCTGGCAAGAAACACATCACAGCAACAGTTGTCTGCGCGAGATCACAGAGTAGCAAGATCCCTGACTTTATCAGACATGGACAGTCTCTCTTTGAAGATTTGGCGCGAAAATTTATATGAAGAAAACATGGTTGGTAAATTGCTTTAATTAAAAACTCTTTATACCTGTTGACAGCGTTTATGCATTGAAAAGAAGATTAATTGATTTGAACAAAAAGCAAGCAGTGAGAAAAACAAATAAGGGGCTTGGGGCGAATGGACGAGATTATTATTCTAGAATTTAGAATTTCCTCACTCGCTGCCAGCAATTGATTGAGAGCCCATTTTACTAATTTCATGTGATAGTTTAAAATGAAATAAAAAATGTGTGTGTTTAAATATCGATCAATTCAATATCAGTTACCTTGAGACTCTTTAAACCATATTGAACCATTTTCAGAGGCTTGTCATTGTGTCATTTGGAATGCAACAAGGTGCTCTTCTAGCTGACCACCAGGATTTTTCACCTTCATTTTTGCAACAGAGATGGTGCTGTAATTTGCATCCTGTGCTTTGGCAGTCATCTTTTGATTATTAAAGAAAGCAAAATTGCCATCAATGGCTACTTTTTTCAAAAACAAAGAACAGGCAGCAAAGTGAGATGCAGATATGATAGCTATGATTTCAACAGTGGAAGTCTTCGAAAAAGATGTTTTGAACATCTGGCAGCAGGTCTTCCAAAAGTGTGTCTTTAAGGGTAATACAATCTGTGTCTGACTTTGGTGTGTTACTTACTTCAGGTACTTACGTTAGGTACTTTTCTTCATAACCCCATTTCAGGTGCAGCTAGATCAATACAGATGTGTTCTCGTGCTTGAAAGTGTCTCAATGATTCCCCCAGAGTATGACTTTCATGCGTCCTGTTGGGCCACGAAGATGATGTTGCTGCTTCTTTACTTTTCCTGTTCACAATGCCATTGTTTTCACTGTAGTCAAATGGATGAGTTATCATTTTGGAACACAAAGTCATCTTCAGCATTAACCTTATAAACTGTTTCAGCATTGAATTTCCTTTTCATTTCATTTGTGACTTTGAAGTTATGGCATTCTTTGCCTCACCATTTCAGGCTACTTTAAATTGTGATCAATGCATCAGTAGTTGCACTTGCCGTCTTGCTTCTTAATTTATCTTGGAGAAGATTCTCTCTACTTCGGCATCGGAATAGGGGACTGAGTACAATGCGATAGCAAGGCGTGCAATGTTTGCAAACTTTGGCTCACCAGCAGCATTATTGTACTGCTTCCTTTAAAGGGCTTATGCAGCCTAAAATCACATATAGTTTTTTTTGCTGAAAAGTATAGAATTGAACATGCTTATCAACATGCCGCAGATAGAATATAAAAATATTTTGTAGTTTTTGAGTTATTCATTGTCAAAATAGGGAATTTGGACAAATTCTGTTGAAGAAATTGACGTCAGAATGATGCGAAATCCCAGACACCTTTGCGTACCACAGCCAACAAAACAACAAACCGGGCAGACTGAACAACGTCACGTCAATATGTAACTTAAAATAGGGAAACAAATACTAATAAAGAGTATTAAAAAAGCATTTCATGGTCGATCATGTGTTGTAGGGGAACATAACAGCGCGAGTTGGACCAACACTAAATTCATCTCTCTCCATAAGTCTCGACACTCTTCTAAAGACCTGGATTTGACCGTAACAACTGAAGACAAAACAGTACAATGAACAAATACATATGATTCCATAGAATTAATGTTTAACAGTTGCCAAAAATTTATTAAATAACAAATGAACTAACCAATTATCAACATAAGTTTTATTTTCAAAACAGGCATCCAGTTCTTTCAGAGATAGGCCTAACAACCCGATCCTTTCTTTATCATCACTGCCGTACCCAGCTCTGGGTCTTCTTGCAAGAAGAGGTTCTCCTTCGTACAAATTTCGACTATACGAAGACTACTGAATAGTCTTCGTCTTCTTCGCTACCCTCAAGAAGACTTCTTCCTTCGTTGTTAGAGGAATTTGTTTTAACTAATATTTTCGCAATCCGACATTTTGAAAAGATTTTAGCCAGACACTGTTTCAACAGACCGCGGCCGGGCAGCTCTTGCTCAGAGAACAATAGTTGAAGAACAATAGCTCGGTTCATTCTGACGTCACATTTCACCAAAATCATGAAAATTTTATTTTTTTCAAAATTTGTCAAAATTTCTGTGTTTTATTGAAAACAACTGAAATCGGCTCATAATGTGAGGAGAATATCGCGCTTTTAGCCACAGGTGAGATAATTGAAATCGGCATCGCGTAAGTCGGGTTATTAAAAAAACTGTGGCGTGCGGTCAATTTTTCCCATACTGACCCCTATAAAAAATGATTCACGTGTCATCAAACTGACGTCACAGCTCTTCAACAGACCTGGGTGTGTTTGAGCTTGAAAAAACATACTTATACTCGTCAGAAAACACTCAAAATAGGTTCATAGTGATACTCAGATCTTTTTCTTTTCATTTCCGTAAAAAAACCGACATGTCATTTTAGGCTGCATAAACCCTTTAAGTTTTTACTTTAAGGTTTGTACTACTTGCTTTAAGATTTTGCTTTAAATTTTCATGGATAGACATTAGTTTTATCTGACGTAGCTCATTGTTAACAGCATCTACATCAGGTGTAATATCCTTGAGACGCTCTGCTAATGTGGTTTCCTCTTGAATTCTGTGTATTTCTTCTCGAGAAATGCTTGTCATAGCTCGGAATACAGCTGCATTTTTTGGGAGTCAACGTTGAACTTCCTTTGTTGCATTTATTAGAAAGTCCATGTATCAATGTTTCACTTCATTCACTTCTTCTTTCCCTATTTGCAAGTGCTCTACATTGCTGCCAAAGGCATATCCAAAGTAGACACAGCTCAGTGGCATAAGATCGTTCCTGAATCATAATTGAAAAGGCTGTTTCCTAAAACATTTTCTAGCTTGTTTAGAATGACAATGCGTTGCAATAGCGAAAAGAAGAAGTCAACAAGATCTGCACCCAAATGCATCACACCGGCTTCAGCAAGTTCAAGCAGCTTGTTGATCCTGGAAAAGTCTTTGAGAATTCCTTCAAGGGAAATCAAGATCACATAGCTTGTACGATCTTCATACATCTTTGCCAGCTCTCCACAGTATAGCATTTTTCTCACCAGATGATGCTATCGTGAAGCAAAGTTTCAGTGAGCCCCATTGATCAATAATTCTTCTGATGCATTCATACCGGCTCATCCATCTTGTTGCACTCAGTTGAAGAATCTTATTTGCACTTCGTTTTTAATGGTTTTATGTAGTTCTCTAAAATACAATAGCCATTTGCGCTGTGCGAGAACCAGCTGTATGACTCTCTTACAAGACAGCCAAAATGAGTTGGCATAGCTTCTGGGGCTTTGTTGGCAGCCAGTTGTAAACTGCGGCATACACACTTGAACAATTTCCGGCACTAAGGCTTTGAAATAAGTGGAGACACTGTGGTTTACTCCAATCATGATGCCGCATCCATCCACACCAATTGTGATCAGCTTTTGCAAACATAGACCAGCCTGTTCCAGAGTTTTCCTCACAGCTGCTCCGATGGTATCTGATGTCCCAGAAGCGCCAAGATTTAGCATTTTCAAAAGTGTGGTTCTGATGGATTGCCTGGATGGACTGTAATATCGAATGCAAATGGCTAGCATCTTCTTCTGGCTTACATCCATCGATTCATCTATGACAAGGCTATAAAAACTGTCCCCCCATGTCATCAATGAGCTCTTGAAAAAGGCACTGTGAAATCAGATTGACAATCAAACCTGTACAGTTACTGCCTTGCATTCGAAGATTAGCAGCAATTGCCGAATCTGGAAAAATTGATGCTAAAAGAATCATGAGGTGGTCAACAGAACTGAAGGCTGTATGCTTGCTATAAATACTGCTGACCAAATTCCTGCTATTTTCTGTGCTTCATTTCCTACTGACCTGAATGATTGGGTGATTGGTGTGCTCATCATTAAATTCACGTTTTGTGCCACCTTACTTTTGTGCTTTGCAGTGCTTGCATGTTTTCTTAGGTCATTCTTGTGTGTATTTAACTCTGCCTTACACAGCTTAAAATGCTTTATTAACATTGTTTTACATTGGAGCCAGGCATCCTCAAATCAAATTTGAATCTGTTTCATTGGGCTACATGTTTGATTGGCAAACTCTCTCAAAGAGTTTGAAATCAACGATTTATTACCCTAGATAAAAAATATATAGATTTAAATATGCACTGTTACCTTTAAGTTCAGGATTGTTCTACCAGGCATGTGAGAATTTCTCTACGTACCAAGATTTTGTTTTCGGCATTCTAACATTGTATCCGATGCACTCAATAAAATGCAATATTTGTATAATTATTTTCTATGACAGTAATCAACTTTTAGACAACCAAACACTATTGGGTCTTTCGTTGGGGTGTGACTCCTTTCTAACCAGGTGTTTGCCCCTAGGGAGTAGAGTTTTTCGATAGCTTTTACGTTATTTAGCACTTCGTAACATCATGAGATTTCCATTGTTTTTTAGCCCTTTGGTGGCTGTGTTTACAATTCACCGGTGTTTATAATTTTTTCCAGCTACCGCAATCTACAGCTGGTTCCGTTAATTGTTCTTATTTTGCTGTGGTGACATCAAACACTAACAATGGAATAATCAGTTTGAATGAAATTATGGCTGGTTGATGTTGAAGCAAAGTGGGGAAAACTTTCCAATACATATCTATGGTGGCCCATCGTAATCATGTAAAAATCTTTGGCATATTTCGTCAAGATATCTTTTTTCATTTAAAGCTTAATTTCATTTTAAGTTCAGTTTGTAAGTTGAAATGAGCTTAATTTTCTATTTATTTTCAAACAAGTATCTAGTTTCAAATAGACGATTTGCATTTTTTCCCACTTTATTTTCAATTTGGGATGGAAATCATTTCAAACTTGAATGTGATTTTCAATTTTCACTTTTGAACAACTGCCCAGCATTATCAACCTCGTTCCAGAACTATCCAAAAGGAGGCGGCTACGAGTTTTTGATTATTCCTGAAAGTCTGGCCTAGGCAAAGCAGCTGTTGTTGTCTTATTGACTTTTTTCAAGATGTGCAAGAAAACTGGCAAAGAGACTTGGGCAGAACTGGACAAGCGAATCGGGTTGAAACGCACATGGGGTGATGCTCGCAAGATTTTTAGTAAAGTGCCTGCTATGCCATCTGGGCGCATGAAGAAGTTTGACGCTATGGATACTAGAGACTTTATCCATTTGGAAACAATTATGATGAACTCACTATTGAAAACATAAAGGCTGCATGCGAGAGTTTTTACAATGCTCCAGTAGGGTGTTGTGACATCCTTGTGTCTGACTGTGGCCCTTCTTGCAGCACAATGGATCAGATGAAAGGCAAAAAAGTTTATCTCATTAGGTTTGTGCCACCCAGCACCATGACAGGGCCTGATGTTGATATTAGCACCAAACATGAATGGCCTAAGTGCAAAAAACAGCGTAGACTGTCAGCTGCAACTGAGAGCAATTCAACTAATATGAATTGTCATTGCATTATTAATGAAACCTCAGTCAGCAACCCCAAGTCTGTGTCTATAGCAGACCTTTTGAAAGCTGGAAAGCTAGTAAAGCCACCCAAACAGGAAAGCTTGGAATGAAGCAGCTACTGTTGAGTTCATGATTGTTGATGAGAGATTTGCACATGATTGTTTTTGTAATGCACATCATGCTTATGCACAAAACTATCAGCTTGCCAGTACAAAATGGGTGGTAAAGAAGTACCAGGATACTACGATCAAGTCAATAACTGATGATCTGAAAATTTCCATAGAAGGTCGTACTAGAAAGCAAGTTCAACTGCATGCAGTGGCAAAAAGTATGGCGAACCAGTTTAGGAGGGAAGTTCCAGTTCAGTTTGTTCAACAGAAAAAGTATTGACCATGCATAAATGAAACATTTTTGAGATATTTTCAAAACATAACTGTATGGTTGTACTTGTAGGTGTTGGCTTGGTTGATGAACAACAAAGTAAAGGCCACTCCTGCTTGGTTTTTTGTGTGGCAAGTGTATAATTTTTTGAACATTAAAACAATAACATGCAAATGGAACTAAATTTAAGAATGAACCAAATGGTGAAAAAATTTTAACAGGAATGGAACAACAAAGCATTGACCATGCATGAATGGAACATTTGTGAGATTGATGATTAGGCCAAAATGGGGTACATTATTATTAGTGCATAACTTTATATAAATTTTTTAATTCATGCATGACCAAGCCCACTAAACTACATAACTAAATACCATCTAAATATACTATTTACAAACTATATACAAACTGTAGAAACCCACATAAAAGAACTTTGATGTTATTATGTAGGTAGGTGATATTGGTTGCTAGCAATGGAACATATTTTTGGATAAGGTGGTGGGATAAAGATAAAAAATGAGAAAACTGTAGCACAAAGTAATTTAAACTTGACTACGAAAAAGTATGTAGAAAAATGAAAGAAAGTGTTAGGTGGTAGGTTGCTAAAAATAGGTGGTTCTTATATGTGGGTTTTTACTGTGTCACTATTTAAATGTCAAGGAACTTAAAAATTGAACAAAATGTTGAAAACTATTTACAAAACTATAACTATGCTATTTACAAATTAGAGTAAATGAATTTAACAGTTTGAGCACCACGTGCTACTTGGTATGGGTGGGCATGGTCATCATGGAATGGCTGTGGAGGACCTTCCTTTTGGGTGACCTTCCTACCCTTTTTGTCAGATTTCTTTTTTTGTGGGCCTTTGATTTTTATAAAGGCCTCTTCTTGTTTTCTGTAAATTAACATTATTAACAGTTATGTTTTACAGGTTGGTAACATAAAGTCAAAAGAAGTTATGCTATTGTTCAAGTGCATATATTGGAGGTGTGAAACATGATGCAACTGATATACTTACACAATTTCATTTGTCGGGATTCTTTTCCCAGTGTAGTTTGAATGAAGTTGTTTTGTTAAAGTTTTATTACTCTGCTATACATTGCTGTTGCTTATACAATGCTGAAGGAAAATTCTAAAGAGATACCTTATTACAGGAAATGAATGCGTCATGAATTTAATGCATCATAATATTAATCTGGTCTGTGAAAAATTTGCATATCATTTGCATGGGGCTGAGGGGAAACCGCATTAATTTCATGATTCTTTAATTTCCAGTAATAAGGTAGACACATGATCAAATTACCTAAATTCCCCTTGATTGAAATAGAGACCTGCACCTGGTAACATTGACTTTAAATGACGATTTAGGTAAGCCTAGAGATTTGTAAGTTTTTTCCACAAACAAAGCAAACTGTTTTCTTTCATCTGTTTTTTATTAATTTTTTGCATTTTCGTTTTGAGCGAACATATCATTTTAATGTCTTCATATATTCTAAATTTATGTTATTTTTAGTTAAATAATTGCTTGAGAGAAGCTTTCTGTGTTTCTTTGTTGAAAGCACCTACAAATAATTAAACAATTTTAAAGGAGAACTGTGTTTTATTCAATGTTGAGGTTAGGTACTGAGGAAGGTTTCAACTGCATATTTGCATTGTGCAAAAGATGTTTTTCCTTGATTTTGGTCATCAAAATGTGGGTCTGGCAAAGCTCTTTTTTGCTCTTCTGTAAGAGTAATGTTTGGAGTTGCCACATTTACTTGGTAATCGTCATCTTCTATTGAAATGACACCATTTGGTTCTATTCCAAAATCCTCAAGTTCACTTCCTGCCAAGGCCGTATGGTCAGAGTTCATGTTCTCAAGCATCCCTTGTTGCCACATTTGAAGGGGTGACAAGTTTCTCTCTGAAGATACAGGGCGACTATTCATTTGCATTAAAAACTCGTTCAGTGAATTTTGGATCCTGGGGATGTAGATATGATGTAGGCAGTAAATGTCGATGTCATTTAAGACATCCAAGTCAGAAGAGTCCTCCAGTTGTTGAAAAATTCGTGAATAGAAAAACAAAACTCCAGCATACACATCCCTGTGTGTTCTTTCTACTCTACAATTGTGAACAGAAGACCCTGTTATGATACTTCCTCTATTTTCACCACGATTTTTGATCATGTACTCCCCAACATGATAGTTCTCCATTCCATAGTCACATCTAACACGTGATGGAAGTCCCCAGTGCTGTACAGCATCTTCAAACAATGATAAAACAGTCTCTGCTTTATTGTTATTGCAGCAATGAGCATACATGATCACCCTTGTTTTGCCATCAATGCACATATGTACAATCATTTTGTACTTGATAAGCTTATGAGCTGAGTCAATGTGCCACAAACTATTCGGGGTAGGCACATAATATTTTCTCCGTTGGATTACCAATCTCCATCGTAGTGTAGTGCCAACTGGATCCACTCTTCTGATACATTCATTTACTCTCCAACGTTGGACATTCAAGCCTCTACTACGCAAGGCTCCAATAAAGCGTCTCCTTCCAATGTTTGGTGTGATAATTCCACTGCCAATAGAGTTTGTTAACTCAGTATATATGGTGTCAAGTTGATCGTCAGATATAGCAGAATATCTTTCAAATCTTTCTTCCAAACCGAATTCCCTTCGACGTCGCTGCAGTGTAGAGACACTCACCCCCAATAAATTTGCAATCTTTTACCAAGAAAAGTAGAAAGAACGCAAGTACTCAAGTTGATCTTTTGTAATTTCAAGTCTCCTGCGACCAGGTCCTTCTTGTGCACTACTTTTGGTAGAATATGCCAAATCAAAAGGGTCACTGTAATTAGGAGCATCTGTATTCTTCTCAATCAACACAAACTCAAAATCTATAATTGCATGCAACGATTGCCTGAGCTGCTGCAGAGGCAAGATAATATCTTCGGCGTTGGTGCTTAAGCTGGTGGATCCACTATTTAAGGCCTGGTCATTGCAGAGGAATGTCAACGTTGCTGACGCGTCCAACAGACGATTCTTTATAGCTATAAGAGACTCTGAAGATAAAGATAATAAATCATCTGGTATAAAAATGGCTAAAATTCCTTTGAGATTTTGCAGAAACAGAAGGAAGCCGCGCTGATTTCCTTCCCTGATAACAGTTCTGGTTCTTCGTCTTCTGAGAGGCATTTTGGAGAAACAGCGTTTGTTTTGGTTATTTGCTTTGGTTGTTCAGGAAACATGAAAGCAAAAAAGCGCGAGAAATAATCTGAAATCGAGGCTAGCCTTGATTTGGTTCAATCTTGGATACGGGAAACTCAGCCTTAGATACGGGAAACTCAGCCTTAGATACGGGAAACTCAGCCTTGGATACGAAAAATTAAAGAACAAACAGTTAAAATTAATTATGAAAAAAAGAAAAAATAATTTTAAAAACACAATATTTATCATGTGAACAGAAACAATAATTCTGAACATATGAGTTTAATAATTTTGAGGAAACAGATAAAAATAAGTCCGGGGGAGTTTAAAGTTTATAACTGCAGGACAAACAGATAAAATTAATTACGTTTATGAAACAATTATTTACCATGAAGTAAAAATTATTGTCTTTAAAGAAAATAATAATTCAAGGGGTGTGTTGTATTTTGACCACAACAGACCCCCATATCCCAAACAGCCTTTCGTGTGGCTTTTTTAATGCATCTCATATCTCTGTGTGCCATGCGAGAATCAGAATTGAATCCAGAAGATTGAATGTGTGGCAAACGTGAACATATCTTCAAAATTCCCCTGCATTCTTCCATGCCGTATTCTTCTTGCTCTCCTTCATCCATGAGAAATGCAATTCCTTTGTTAGTCATCAATCCGCATTGTAGTGCCACCAAAGTTGCTGCATCAAACATGCTGCATCAAACATGCTGCATACTTATATTGAACTGATTATCAACCAGCTTATAGTATTTATTTTTGTTCTATTTAGCTTATTGTGTGCTCTTATACATGAAACCAGAGACCATGTTTTGACATTGCTGTGCTTGGGTGGTGCAGCTACTTTCATTTTAAGGGATTAAATATGATATTACACAATTAAACTTCAGAAGTGACCATATCTTGTGAAAAATTTTAGCAGAGAAAAGGCACCTGACCGAAATCACCCACTATTCTTAGATCATTATTATTGCTATAGGGTAAAGAAAACAACGGAATTGATACTCTTTGCAAGGAACAGGTTGACCCACAACTTGGAAAATTTTCTTTAATTGTTTACACAATATTATCCAGCTCCTGCTCATTCAAACCAAACCAGTGAAACTATCTCTCAATGATATGCTTTCATCATGTAGCTGGCGTTCAATTGTCCTTTTTGACACCCCAAGCATATCTGCCATTTTAGGAACTGTGAAGCCGCATTCTACAAAGTGCAACAATTGGGCTCTCCTGATAAGAAACTTTGGTCTCCCTCTTGCCCCGGTTCTCTGATTTGGAGTTGTATATGTCACATCCTGCATTTCTATTCGACTTTCCAGTGCTTCCAATGCAGCGAAACGCAAATGCAGGTCATGTATCAAGCGCTGTGGAAACTCGACACTTGCCTGGTGATGCACCAAATGCGATACCCTCAAGGCATGTTGATAGAGCTGTTCCACTTGAAAGGTAACACCCTCGACTGTATCCAAATCAATAGGCCCTTCCAAAATTCTCGTTATTTGGAGAGCCATGCTACGAAATCTTTCTGCTACTAATTCCGTATCCATATGTATGCAACATTTAGTCTCATAGCATACGTATGCAACATGGGTTTTCTCAATCAAGTGGTTGGTTTTCTCCAAAAAGAAAGATGCTGGACTGGGCCCAAAATGAGGCCACAATTCTATTCAAAGAAAAAAATTTTTCAAGCTGGGGATTCCCTGTAATATTTGCAAATATTTGTCACAGGGAACAGAGGGAGGAAAGTGACCATAATTTGAGCATCCAAAAAATTGAAAGTGACCACGATTTGAGGATGCAAAAAATGAGATGGTCAATGTTTCGAGCAAAAATCATCAATCAAACTATCATCAAAAAAGGTTACACAAATATTAATAATAAACGTAAAAATCTGAGGTTTTGAAAATTTGAGGCATTAAAAATTCGCAGTGTGAAAATTTGGATGGCAAAATATGCAACCTTGTGTCGAAAAAGCACAAAGTATACGAAAATTTAAGCATTTCATTTATGGCGGGAAAAACACACCATACTTTGCCCAGTTGGTTCAATTTCTGATAGGTCATGGGCTTTCAAAACTTTTTGCCCTTGATACAGCCAAGGAAAACAGTGAATTAAATTCCTCTGAAGTCTTAAAGTGTGCAATGGGTAATGTAATTTCCTTTGCACATGCACTTACAACTGGAAAACATATTTTATGGTTTGGATTTCTGTCCATACACTCATGATCGAACAACACACAAATATTTACTTCAGCACCATCAAGTGGCTTGTATGGGCTACCTGTTATCCATTGCAAAATTGCACTTGGACTTGGTTTAATCTCCTCAAATTTCTCATCCAGATTCTCTTTTTTCATCTCCTTCACCAGAAGCATCTGAGTAATTACATGCAACTGCACTTCTGTAGCTTTGGATTTCCTGTCGGTGATCTTCAAGAATCTGAGGCAGGTGATCTGAAGCAGATAGTCTTGAAACAAGTCCATTGTTTGCTCCTCTGCTGTTCACCATGTGCTTCCTACTTTGTTGAAGTTTGGATACAGCAATGAAAACAAATAATTTGCATAAACCATTTCATCATCACAACCTTTCACTAAAAGAACTTTTGCAAACATCTCTGTTTCTGAAAAGTATATCTTTAAATCCATACAGATCTAACCCTGCCATGAACTCTCCCAAAAATACTGATCTTTGACTAACTATACTGACCACGACTGATCCCTTGATCTCTTCTACATGGCTGAAGTCAATAACACCAGTGTAGCCATGATCAATGATTTCATCAACGCTCCTATTTACATTTGCAGCAATGCTTGCCAAATGCTCCTTGTCCTTATCAGTGAGGTGTTCATCAGATACATATCAATTATTGGGTTGAAAAGTTGCTGAAACACGCTAGTTGCTGCAATGCTTGCAACAACTAGCTGGCCACATGCTTTGAAATTTCCATTCTTCACATGGAGGGTTGATGTCAGGGGACGTCCAAAAGTGTTCTACTGTAAAACCACTTATGTAAAACCACTTAAAACGGGGTTTTACAAGTGGGTTCAACGAACGAAGGTGCAACGCGAACCAATTATTAATATACGACAAACTCACAGTTACTTTCTTTACAGAAGAGTCTTTTGTGCTTCCGTTTTTCTCTTTAATCTTTCTTTCAATAAAATCGTTATGATCGGCTTGAATACTCGTGACGCGGTCACTCAACTACAGATATTATTATTATTACAAACGAAAAGCCAAATACAAATGCAACTAACTAAAAATCAACGAGAAGAAGTTTATATACCGATAATTGTTACACATGTCTACAATTACCAAAAAAGGAATAATATTGTTTAAAGATTAAGTTCTACCAATCAAAATAAGTCAAGTCACTTATCTACTAAAAATTATGAAATAATAAAATCAAAGTGCAACTAAAGAGATCACGAAATTAGGAATATATGAAAATCAAAGGTCAATTATTACTATGGTTAATTGTTGCCATAGTTGCAAGCATTGTTGCATTGTTCTTTCGCAACACTACCCCAACCGTGTTCACCAAACGGAAACAGCAGCGGGTAGATGAGCGGGTCGGCTGCAGGATTGGTTGCTTTGATGTCAATCAAGTGGCCGTCACCAATCTCAATGTGCATGATTCTGTCGTTTGGATCTTGCGCACCACCACTTTTGTGCTGTAGATTGCTGCTATTTCTGACGCTGGAGTGTTGTATCTTCGATCCTGGCTGGCTCTTGAGGTGATAATCATGTCAAATGTTGGAACAGGCTTGTTTGCTGCAGTCGCCTGTTGCTGTTGTTGTTGCAGTATGATGCCTATGTTCTTGTATTCTTAAGCATACGGATTGACTGCAAGAAGTTCGTCTTGGAGCTTCTTGATGGTGTCCTTGTTCAGATTCTTATTGGTGGGATTGTTCGTTCTGTGCTCAAGTGCTTCAGCTGTATCCATGATGTAGAGCTCAGCATATTTGGGCTGCTGCCCTTGTAACGAACAAAGGGGGGATAAACAGAAAAGCCGGTCAGTTAATAAAAAGTCTTTAGGCAACAATGAAAAAATGAAAAACAAAGATTTTGGTATGTAAAAAAACAATGAGTGAATAGAGTAGGAACAATATGTGAAAGTACTTGTTCTGTGATATGCACTGCCATGTATTGTTATCACGGGTGGTCCCCTGTCAGGAAATTGCGGTAGGATTGCTGTTCAGGATGCCATTGCCATGGTGACATTGAATTGGCAGAATTTGGAAAGAAAATTCGATTCTCTTGCAAAATGTTTCTTGTTTATCGCCAAGGAAGAGAGACATCATTGTTGCATGTGGAGGCTGTATTGGCGGTAGTGTGACAGCTCCATCGCGACAGCACTTTGTGTACTTGTTTCTGGTGTTCAGCTCTTCTCTGAAATACTTTGCACCATAATGGGGACAAGTATTGTTAACATTATTATTATTATTACTATTATTATTATTATTATTAATATTAGTATTGTCATTATTATTATTATTATTATTGTATTTATTAAATAACGTGGATGTTACATACACACACTGTCAAGTCATCTAATTAATAATTCATGCATTACATGAACACTGAACAATTGAAATTTACCATCTTCTTAATGCACAAGTGCAGAAAGCCAATGAAAATATATTACAACAACAGGAAAATTTGTTTCCACTAATTGATAAACAATCTCTATCCTACCTCTTTCTATTAGTACATCAATTTATGTAGCAAAGCATAAATATAATGTTCACAGACTTTGCATCTCAAACATGTTTTTGAAGTAATCCACAAAGGGAATCAATCAATGCGGCTTCACAACTATCATATTGCTCTATTGTCCTGTATTATTTGGCACTATTAATTATTTCTTTTTTCCATATGATACTTAGTGAAACAAATGCTGAAGTGCTGAACCAAAGTTGTCAATGTCACTAGTGTTTGCTACGCACACCATGCAATTGTCAAATGACGTAAACAAACATTTACTACAACATATATGAAAAGTCAATAGAATCCTTAACAAACTCATGGAAAAAGAATTCTCTTTAGGTAAGTTTCAATCACATTTTAATTTCACTAGCCTTTTGTGACAGGCTATTGCCTTGCCTCATGATAATTGACTGAAATGGGAAACTGCTAAAATGACAATGTATTACCTACATCATTTTGATTCAAATGAAATTATTGCCCAATATCAAACCTCATCTGTTATGAACTATGTATATTAGTGAAGTTTAAGTTAACTTACGATTTACATTAATTAGCTTTTCACTAACCTTTCACCAAAAGTATTGAGTTTTCAGAGATTTATTGCCACTATATGATCCATTTTTGCCTAGAAAGTGCCAAACGCGTCAAAAATACTTTATTGAAAAATAAAGTACTTGTTACTAAAAACACGTAACTTTGAACAAAAAACACAGTACTTCATAGCTACAAAATATATTTACCTTATATAGTTATGGTATATAGTTATATATTTACCTTTGATCGAAATAAAAAATTACAGAGCTGTATTCATGTCTGAAATAAGAATTCACCACACTTTGGCTTTGACACACAAGAGAAACGTAGCACCTCATGGTCACATCTAGTGTTCTCAAACCTTACTTTAACTTTCATGAAAAAATAGGAGGATAGGAAGTACTGCATTTTTCACAAGCAACCACCATACTCTTTTTTCGAATAAGTATCGAATTTTTTTTCACAAGCAAGTACCCTCTTTTTTAAAATTTAACATATCAATCAATGTCAACTGTCAATCAATGTCGAACAGACGCAGGAATCCCCAACCTGTGCATGAAGCAAAGATGGCCGCCCAACAGCTTGTGGAGTTGCTACGAAATCAGCCTTCGGCCCAGCAAACTTATAGCGCAAGCAATTCGATCAGTGATGCATTGTCGAGTCTGTTCCCGTCAGTCGTCAGAACGTCTGGAGCACAAGCAACACCATCATCAGTTAGGCCCACGCCCACTTCAGGCACCAGCAATAACGCAACCTGGCGTGGTGCGCATAACAACTCGGTGAGTTTCGTTTCCATTTTGAAAATATGCATAGCGATGTTGGATTTAGAACAGACTAAATTTCCTCATATGCACACTGTAAATACCCTCTATCTGTCTTGTCTAGCCTATCTATCTACTATCTAGGCCTAAAATGTAAATACTTACGATCCTCCGTGGCTCTGTCTATCTGTTAGATGTTAGATTTGTTTATCTAATTTGAAAGTTGTATATTATGTTGACCAGTCTGGAATTGAGGTGGGCCATAGCACATACCTGTGGTGTACAGAATTCCCAAGCTTGTTGTGTTATGCCAGCATATTGTGCAAATAATTATATGGTACAAAATGATCTAGGTACACATGATTGTTCAGGTTGCAATCAGTTTTAGATTCTCTGTTGTAAACTTTTATTTTTGTTTCTAGTATAATTTTATGAATCCCTTCTCTATTTCCGTCAGGGCTCAAATACGAACCTGCAGGAAAAAAGAAGAGGACATCAAAGGGTACAGGTCCTGCATTATACCAGGAGAAGGGAGAAAAATCTAAAGAAATTTTAAAGGACATTTTCCTTGTTCCAAACCCAAAGGCTAGTAAAGTCCCAAGAGGTAAAGCAGGGGAAGAACTTTGTTCAAATGGCTTTGTATCTTTTGCTGTCTCGCTAAATACTGCAATGTCAGAACAGGATGTCATTCAAAAGGTTGTTGTTGAGTTGGCAAATAAGTTTGCTTTGTGCCAAGGCAAAACTTTTGAATTGATGAAGGCTGTTAACGACAAGTTGATAGGGCAGGATCAGAAGGTTTGGAATGGTAAAGTTTTGAAGCATATGACTGGAGTAGGTCCATTGTATATTATATCAAGAGAATACATTCCCCTTCATTCTCAACCTGCCATATCAGACTCTGAATCAGAAGCTGATGATGCAAACATACAGCCAACCTGCCTTAAGAAGTTCCATTAGAATCTCTGATACAAACCAGTCTGGTATGAGCCCTGAAATAGTGCTATCTTGCTCATCAAATGAAGAAAGACCAGTAAGAATGCCATATCAATCAAATATTGAAACTGATACAAAAATGGCAACCTGCATTCCATCCA
Organism: Sanderia malayensis; assembly: GCA_013076295.1. NCBI lineage: Eukaryota > Metazoa > Cnidaria > Scyphozoa > Semaeostomeae > Pelagiidae > Sanderia > Sanderia malayensis. Next base: position 149,282 of record RQOL01000663.1, on the reverse strand, counting down.
GTTCATCACAAGAGGAATGCCCCATATGTTATCTCTACTTTGACAAGGAAATATTGAATGAGCATGCCAACATGCGTGCAGCATGATTGTATATGATGAACTCATGTCTGGTTTTTGAGATGAAGAGGAGCCTTTCTTTTCAGCAACTGGTGATGAATGGCATGGTCCGCTGGAGTTGCAGGATGATGGACTGTCTTTAAAGGATGCAATTAAGCACCTTTCAGTCAACATAGAGAAAGAGTTGAAGGAAAACAGACTTGATGTGCGCAGAAAAAGTCCATGGAAAGACTTCTGTGAAATAAGAAATAGGAGGAAGTTTTCCGTAAATGCCAAGTTGAAAGTAAGATTCATTGGTGAGGCGGCAATTGACACTGCTGGTCCCTTGAGGGAATTCTTTTCAGGTTTGAGATCTTTACCTATTTGTTTATTTCACACAACATTACCTTCTATTTCCACAGTAAGATGCTTATATGATCAATTGTGATTAATTTTGACCAGTCAAATATCATGTTGCACACACACTTTCAGAGCAGCATTGGGCTGTCCCATACCTTTTTCTGAGAAAGGAATGAAACATTTGAAATTTATGTTCAAACAAGACAGCTTGACATAAGACGGCATGGAACTGAGCTAGATGAGAACGTTCAGGAAATGAGGCTATTTTGCAATTATGCTGTGGCCAATAAAAATGATCATCTTGTTTGTTTTTTGTGGCACTCAAAAGGAAGAAATTGACTTGTTTCGATAAAATTGAAATTGAATACCCCCGTAACAACTGCAGGAGCTGAGCCATTTGGAACCGTTGCAAGGTTCTAGTGTAAACATTCAATTCTCTCTCCTGTAAACAAGGTCTAAATCTCTTTTCATTTATTGCAGTCCTCTTAGATCAAATTCATTCATCACTGTTCTATGAGACTGCGGGAGGGCACATACCAAGCAAAAACATGTTGGCTGCTGTGTCCAAAGAATACAGATGTGCTGGCGAGACCATGGCCCTGTCACTGGTGCATGGTGGGCCTGCACCAAATTGGTTAGAACCATGGATATACAGTTACATTGTTTCAGGTCATGAGCCAATGTTCCTTCCTAATGACCATAAAAGGAGTGAAATCTTCACAAAAGTTTGAATATTGTGGACCCTTGTGTATTCAATTTAGTGTGAACTGTATAAAATATAATTGTTTGATACATAATCACAATGACTGCAAATATACAAAATCTTTGATATGTTTTTAGCTTTCATCATGCAAAACAGATTCTGAACTCAGGAAAACAATTGATGCTGAGGAAATTGAAGACGGGTTATCAGATGTGGGTTACAGAGGCATTCCTTCCAGAGAGAAGATTGAGAACGAAGAAAACATTTTGAAGTAGGTATATAACAAATGGATATTTTAGCTTAGACGTTCACTTGAACATGCTTACAGACAATTTTCTAACTTTTGGGTGTCTCGCAATCTTTTCAAGTAGACAGGGTTATCTGCCCATGATTTCGTTCATGTTATCGTTGTTCTTGAACATTTGATCAAATGTTGAACAATTTTTTGGCAAACCTGTATAACTTATTTTTCAAATCTCTTAGCCACAAGGTAGTCATGGAGCCTATTTTGCCAATGATAAAGCAGCTGCAAGAGGGCTCTGATACCCTCGGGGTTCTGCAAGCAGCTAGGAAGTGCCATGAAGTGTTTAAGTCCGTCTTCACGCCATTGAACGATATATTTAAGATACGGGCCAACGATTTCCTTGACAACGTCGTCGTTGATTACAGTCCAGATGGGAGCAACAGGAAGGAGATGGAAATCAATACCTATAAGTCTTTCACAGATGTGGTTTTGGCTGCAGATGAGCCAGGTTAGTCAATCCTTGTTATTTGCAAGTGAAGTATTACCTATTATTATAGCGCAAGGTGTGTCATCATTAACTAACGTTTTTCAAGATACCGTAAATCCTCGAAAAAGCCCCCACCTTCGAATAAGCCCTCCCCTCAAATAAGGCCCCATCCTGATAATCATTTGCAAGGATTTGAACACAAGTTTCCAGACATTAAAGTTGTTTGGTGAATGTATTGCAAATAACAGCAAGTTTAAATCAATAACTGTATTGATTATCTGCATCACATAGCTTTTATTTTGGTTAATATTAAACAATTATCAGGCCAAAGTCTTGTTTTTGCAAATAAGCCCCTGGGGGCTTATTCAAGGATTTACGGTATATGCTATCAAATTCTGCAAAATCCGTAGGCCTACTTCAACAAAAAACGTTTTTGTGGCAAACGACGGCTGAGGGAACAAACCAATATCCGAGATACCACTGAGGCATCTGCGATTATGATGAGATGACAAAAATGCTCGATTTAGCTCTTGCTCTACTTCTCGGGAAAAAGATGATACGTGAACAAAATTCAGGGAATTTTATTTCGTTGCTGAAAAATCTTTGTTGTTTCCGATAATTTTGCCCGTCTCAAAGCAAATGTTCTGCCTAAATATAGATGACCAGTTTTTGCAAATGTTTTTGATGTTCTGATAGGGGTACCCATTTTGTACGCCAGTGATAGCCATTCCTTTTATGCTTTTTGTGTTTCAGAAAACAGCATTGGATTCACACCATCTTCCTTGTTTATGTTCATTACCGGGGTATAGACTATGCCTCCTCTGGGTTTACCGAGAACTGTTACATTGGCATTCCTACATGACTGCAATATAGGATGCAGATGTCGACCAAGTGCCTCTACCTGTGCCTTGCAGTTAACCCTTCCTGTTCATATACAGTCTTTTGAAGATATGCAGGGCATGATTAAGTCCGCTATCATGACAATTCCACATGGCAGATCCTTGCTTCCCCTTTTGTCTTTTTGTCTTTGAGAGTCAGCAAGCCTTTCCTTCTGGGGCGAATATACTGATAACCGGAGGTAGTAAAGACTCTGTATTTACCTCTGATATATCACATTCCTTCGCCACATCCGTCACATGGACATTAGGATTGCTTTCGTTCATAGTTTTGAACTTTCGAAGGAAGCGATCTTTGTCCCTGCGGCTTAGAATTGCCAGCCTGCCATTCCTTTCCTCAGGGACTTTCTCTTCCAATCCCTCCTTGCATGTCCTCTCCACGCTACTTTCGTAGCGTGGAGAGGATACATACGCCTTCTTTCTCTTTCCAATAACAACTTGTTTCGACACTATAAAGCCTCTTCAAGCAATGCAAATCACAGAAAATAAATCATAAATTCTCAGTATCTTCTGTGATTGGATAATTTGCAAAGAAATTCATCAAATGTCTCTCGGGGCAACAATTTGCAACCTTTGTTCTCTAATTACGTAAATGGGTCGAAACAATGCTAAAACTAGAGCTTTAATATTAAGAATACACTGCACACTAACGGAAAATGGCAGAAGCATCCTTTTTTTTTCAACTTTAAAGTACAACAATAACCTTTCAATTAATGAATTTAAATTCCACCACCCACAAACATAACAAACCATTTTAATCAACATGAAAGCAAAAACACCCTGAAAATGGGGCCATTCTGTACCTATGACGTCACTGATACAGTTGAGGAAAAACTTTTTTGCAGCATCGTGATCAGCACCGTGAAAAACCCCCTACTACCCCTAAAAAGCACCTCAAAATTTATTGTACTTCGATTTTCATGCCAGACAATAGGGGACAAAAGTCACTGTGACACCTTAAAATTTCATCTGATAATGTTCTGCTTCTGCACATTTTGTTCTCTGTGAGCGGAATGCGACCCCCCCCCACGCCCCCCAAAACAATGTTATCTTGTGCACCAGTCCTTTCTCGTCGTCGGGCCAAAAGAATTTTGGCGATATTGAAAATCACTGCCTCAACAGACAACATTGTTTGGGGGGTGAGGGGGGTGAAGTATGAGTGTAAAACCTGCTAAATTCCTGGGTGTCCCAGGACTCTCCGAAAAATGTCTGAAACACTGTCGATGGAGCATACACTCGACTGCAGAAGCCTCTAAAATAAAAACGTGACACTCTACCAACAGATGGACACCATGAAAGCATTCTGCAACCAGGAATTCCAGGTGTTATGTTCCACCAAGTGGTATGAAGTTGAGATGCATAATCCTCATGTCGAATTTGTGGCTAGAGTTGGCTGCATGCACAACATCAGTACCTTCATGCAAGAGCTTGGCAGGGCAGGGCGTACCCAAGACCGTTCGCCAGAAAGATTACTATTATTCAATGAAAGTAAAGACGATCAGTGATTAGGTTACTGGATCAAAGGTTGTGGAGAAGCAAACACAGAGCGAATAAAGAGTGACGAACAAGGCCAGCCATTAACAGAAAAAGTAGATTGATTCATAAACCTTTTTTTCTAAAATTTTTAATCCTTTGGGTAATGATGAATAATCTGTACTGGCAGATGGTTTTCCAAATGAGGATTTAAGGAATTCACAGCAGATCTTGCATTGTATTCTATGATCATCCCCATCAATAATCATCTCAACATCTTTCTCAAGTTGCAACAGTTCAGGTAAGTGAGAGGCTTTGTTTCCTGGGGAAGATACTGGATCTTCTATTTTTGACAAGGTATTAGACATCCTTGAGGAACCTCGTGCTATGTTTTTGGACACATTTTCAGCAATAATCTTTGCAAAACCTTGAATGTTGGTCTGGTTAAGTCCTCTTGTATGTGTGGCATCCTTCATGGAATGATCGATTGTAATTTGCTGCCTGGTTGGTTGAATAGCTTGAAGGCTATGCTCTGTCTTCTCAGAAGGCTTGGCTTCTTCAATTGGGTTAGAGTTAACTTTCTCCTCAACCTGGATTTTTTCAAAAACTTCTAGTTCCTATCATGTTTCACTGCGAAAGAAAAAAATCTACTTGATTTTTTTCAGAATAAAATATTGCTGAATAAAGAATGCTTTCAGTTGTTCCATTTTCTTTGCCAATTCATCAATAAAATACAAAAATATAAAATAGCTCAACAATTAAACAAGATGTCATAAAACTGAAAACGGATTATTTACCTTCTTAATAAACCTTTTGTTTATAGCATTGAAAATTTTTAATTCATTCTGAACTATATACCTTTGCTGGAATGTATCAAATGCTTTGACTGCTTCTCTACTTTGAGGGTCCTCTTCACCAAATATGTCCACCTCATTGCCTTTATGAATACGATCCATGTGACTTTTTGTTGATGATGGGTTGAAACGTGCAAGCCAAAATTTTCCCTTTGCATTTATCTTATAATTTTGGAAACAGGACATGCAGAAGGCTCTTGTTGTATGTTCATGGCCATGCTTCAATCGCTGAACTAGTGGCAGCTGTTTTTGAGATGGCCTTTTGCCTGCAGTCATCATCTTGCGAAATGCTACAATGCAATATAGCCAATACAAATCTATTATGGGTGGCCTTGGCCTAATGCTCCCTTCATTGTGAGCCAAACAGTTGCTACAAGTTATTTTCCCCCATACCCCTCATCTTCTTCTTTGCACTTTCCATGGAAGGAATAAACAGGGAAATTACAAATCTGGCAAATGTGAGCATTGCCACACTCTTCACTGCAAATGCTGCATCGAAAATCATCATCTGTATCATCTGTATCACGCACCATTATTTGCTGTGATTTACACTTACCATCACCGGTTTGTGTTAACAGCAGCAACAACAACTAACATTCCAAAGAAGAGCTTGTATTGAATCGTTGATCGTTCTTACCTGTTGTGTTCTTGCGCATACAATGTTGTTCCCTTCGCTTTTCAAGCATTGATTATAACCTTTCAGAATATCAAAATTTCTGTGCAGATGGTTTGTTTTTGCCTTTGGAAATTTTGCGTGGATCTGTATTTTTGCAAGTGAATTGCGTGGATCGTTTGAGAAGCATTGAAAATTGTGCTGATAATATATTCTCCGCGCACTACAAAAAATGCAGTCTGGCATTTCATAACCATTTCTATCAAAACCTTTGATAACCTTCACTTCTTCCCAAGCATTTTAATTGAAAGACTGATCAGGAAGTGTTTGGTAGTCCACAAATTCATCATATATATCACTGTCATCAATCCTGTCCAATGTGGAGAGGGACTTATAGTTCTCAAGAAAAAAATTCACAGTGTCCCATGATGAATTGAAACGGTTGCAAACATCAATCTACACAGCAGGTTTGCTTGAATATATTCCACTGCAGATTTGTAGTAATTATCAGCTGCATTATTGAATGTTGTTGAATCTTTTTCTGTGGTTGTTCCATCATTCAGGAGTTTATTCAAGACACACTTTGTTGTAAAACCAATAAATATAGATTTTGGATCTTTGCAAATATAATTGTTGTCCAAATCGCACTCCAGTAAGGTAGAACTATTCTGCAGAACAGCTGGTTTTTATAACTCAACTAGCAAACTTTTTTCCAAAGCTTTCCATTGTAGGTTTCAACAGGTGAATTGAAGGCTCATCCCTCTGCAGCCACAAATTGAAATCTGTAAACATTGTGAATGCTGATGTTTGAAATAGCAGTGCAGGTTCTAGCAAAGTGTTGCTGAAGCACCCATGGAGCCTTTCAAATCGTTCATCTGCCCATTTTTCACTCAAGAAAAAAGATTTCAGACTGGGAAGCTTCTTCAGGATGCTTTCCATGCATCATTCTAATTATAACCACCGCACAGAAAGGTGTAGAACACATTGATACTGTTGATCACAGAATTCAAAATATTCTGTGAGTTTTCCTTTTCGTTTTGCACTTTTATCAAACCAGTAGAAGCAATCAATAGAAATATCTTCCACATTAATTCCAAGAACATCACTGAAAGCATAAATTCCATCACTGGAAGCTATGTGAGCCAAGTGACATACACAACCACCCACAAAAATTGCATAATTTTTCTCCAGAAAGCGTGCTCGTATTGTCTACACTCAAACTAACACAATTCATCCATGGCAACTTGTCCTGGTCAAACGTTGTCTCAACAGCTCCAAAGATTTTAAAGGCTTTAGCCCCATGCTCTCCTTCTGTCAAACACATATTGTAGAAGTGATTGGATACAGTTTTGGATGTATTGATGTCCGAAAGGTCAATACTGACCTGATTCGTTTTCTGTATGCCAGTATGATTGCTTCCATCTGTACTAACACTGTATGGGTGATCTTTGCAGTGCTTCGCAATGAAATAGCGGCAGTGTGGAGCAAGAGCTTCATTTAGAATGGCAGTGGTTTTCGTTCTTCTTGAGCTGTATTTAGATGCAATCTTGCTATCAGGAAACACTTGTTCAAACAAAGGACCAAGGTGATCTGCTGTTGCAATCGCCAAGTTATGTTGAATTAGGAAATTTGTGACTTGGATCTCAGTCTTACGAACTTTGCTTTCAAAACTTTCGGTTTGAGCAGCAAATAAAAATAAAGTTTTCTGTCTTTTCATCGAGTTTTCATTTTCTTTGTGACTAAGTTGCTTACAGTGACTTTTAACATGACCTACACCTTGATGTGAACAAGAGATGTTCTTGCCACAAAGGTAAACAGTGAAATTTGAATTTGTCATTTAAAGCTGCCTTAACTGGGTACTCAGATGTCCACTGTTCTTTTAATGAAACCATGCATTTGAATGACCCAGAATATTTTGTCACCGACTTTTTGCATTTTGATGAATTGTTCCTATTTCGATCTTCATCTCCACTACTGCTGGAAGAAAGCACTACTCGCCGTGAGAAGCGGACGTGTTTTTCATGTGCGGTGACTTCAAAGGATTTCCAATTTGCGAGTCGATTCTCTGTGATGCTACTTTTTTAGTTTTTGTCTTTTTTGTTTTTTTACTCTTTTATGCGGTTTTAAATCATTATGGATGAGAAAAAAATGGCTGATGTATTAGATAAAAAACTATCTGAAATCTTGGATAAAAAACTTGCCTCATTCAAAGCCGAAATCGAAATCACAATTAAAGAGAACACCGATAAAGCCTTGGCCTCTCTGTACTCGAAAATAAATAAAAGATTGCAAGACATCGAAAAGGCGCAGCAATTTCAATCTGATAAGTATGAACGTTTCAAAGAACAGATTGGAGGTATACTGAGAATAAAAACGGAGCTTAAAAATGAAAATGAGCATCTCCTCAAATGAAATAGAGATTTGGAAAACAAAGATCAACAAAGAAGCAAAGCCATTGATTACTTGGAGCAATATGGGTGCAGATCGATGGTAGAAGTTTCTGGAATTCCCCGGCTTCAAAATGAAAATTATGAACTGCTGATGATCGAGCTCGGGAATAAAATTGGAATCAAATTTAAACAAGATGATATAGAAGCCAGCCATCGTAACTCTCAAGAGGAAGATGCTGTTATCATCACTAAATTTGCATCCAGGAAAATCTGTGATTTGTTCTTCAAGAAAGAGGTGAAAAGCCAGGTCAAGAAGCTTAAAGCCATCAACCTTGGTTTTACTGAATCCTCTGACCCAAGGCGCTTCATCAATAAAAGCTTGACCCAAAGAAACCAGAACCTCATCCGTCTGACAAAGATAAAGAAGCGTGAGCTCGAATTCAAATTCGTTTGGACAAGAAATGGGAACATTTTTATAACGAAAAACAAATCACCGTCAGTAAAGAAAATCAATTTAATCAGCGACCTGGACTCTCTTGAGTAAGTCTTAATTTTAGCTTCTCAATTGTTTTCTCCTTTTTCTTAAATGTTTATCAAACTGTTATAACTTTATTATATACTAATTTCACGTTCATCCCCTCTTACCTCCTTTTCTATGACTGAGGAAACCACATGTCCCAAATGCAATCGTACCGTTTTTGATAATCAAAACTCTATTTTTTTGCGATTTATGCAAATGTTGGGTTCATCTAAAATACTCCGGACTGACTATGAAATTATTTTTTTGCGATCTTACTGAAAAGGATGACAAGTTTTTCTGCGATATTTGTCTTAAGGCCTCGCTTCCGTTTCAGCGGCTAGAGGATGTAAAATTTGCGAAAGAGCTTAAATGTGTGAGTGATAAATCTGAAACTCGTTTCATCAATATTACATCAAAATTTGATAAGTTGTGTTCGGTTTGCCACAAAAGCATCCGAACGCCCATTTCCTCCATCCCTTGTGTTCAATGTCAACGTTTCATTCATAAGAAATGTGAACCCAAAACCCAAATTTGGAGAATATCCAATATTGATAGACACTTGTTTACTTGGGAATGTACATCGTGTTGCTTAAATTCATTATCCTCCCTTCCTTTTTTCACTACTAATGACAATGATCTGTTTAATTTTTCTTATAATTCTAGCTTTCCTTTTAAATGTAAATTCTACAGCTATTCCTTTGACAGACTACAGTCACCTTGAACAGCTTGAAACTTGTAAATTAACATTCAAAGAACATGAAATACTTTTTAAAAACGACGTAGAGTCTAATATAGAGAGTTTCTCTAATTTCACTTATTACGATAATCAAGAATTTCATAAATGAATTAACTCCCCTTGTGTAAATGTTAATAAGATGTCAAGTATCTTTCACACAAATATCTCATCTGTTTCTAAAAATATTGAAAATTCCCAAATTTTACTTGATAACCTTGACTTCCAATTTGACATCCTTGCGTTAAGTGAAACATGGCATTCTAAATATAACGATAAGCATATCAATCAAATTAAACCTGAAGGATTCCATATTGTTTCAGGGTAAATAGGTAGTAATAAGAAAGGTGGATGTCATTGCTGACCATCTTTCTTATGTTTCCAGAGACATGTCACAGCTGATAATAACACAGCTGATAATAACCATCCACGAAATTGCCCAGGCACTAGACCAAGGAGAACAAACAGATATCATACTACTCGACTTTCAGAAGGCATTCGATGAAGTACCGCACAAAGATTGCTGGCAAAACTAGATCACTATGGGATCCGGGGTAACTTAAATGCCTGGGTCTGCTCATTCCTTTCAAATCGCAGTCAGAGGGTAATTATTGGAGGTGAAAAATCTGACGAGGTCAATGTTACCTCAGGAGTCCCCCAAGGCTCAGTATTAGGACCTATCCTCTTTTCCATCTTCATCAACGACTTGCCAACAAAAGTAAAATCCCAAGTACGCCTTTTTGCTGATGACTGCATACTATATAGAAAAGTAAAACACCAAAGAGATTCCATCAATCTTCAAAGTGACCTTGACAGTCTACAAAAATGGTGCGATGACTGGCTTATGTTCCTTCATCCGGAGAAATGTGAAGTCCTACGTGTAACAAAGAAAAGAAATCCACTACTGTCCAGTTACAAAATAAATAACAACACGCTCAAAGAAGTCTCCAGCAAACAATATCTGGGAGTCACACTACACAAAAACCTCAGCTGGAATGACCAAACACAAAAAATGTTCTCAAAAGCGAACAGCACGTTAGGCCTTCTCAGGAGAAATATGAGTGGCTGCCCTCGAGGTGTAAAAGATGCATGCTATAAAACACTTGTTAGGCAAATTCTCGAATTCTCGTGTACTGTCTGGGATCCTCATACAGCAAAAAATATTAATAATCTTAAAATGATTCACCGCAGGAGTGCCAGATTTGTCTTTGGTAACTATCGCAGGACCGCTAGCCCAAGTGAAATGATTAAAGTTTTGGGATGGGAAAGTTTAGCTGAAAGAAGAAGAAAGTGCAAAATCGCTATGATGTGCAAAATTAATAATAACTTAATAGATATCCCTAAAACTCTGTTTAAACCAATTCACCCCCATGGACATCGTAGTAATTGAGTATTTCAAGTACCTTACAGCAAATCGGACACATTTAAGTTCTCTTTTGTACCAAGCGCAACTAACATCTGGAATTCTGTATCAGACGACATTAGAAATCAAAAGTCGTTAGATTCCTTGAAAAGGCAATTAGACAAGCTTAATTGAACTGGACTATCAAGAAATGATAATATTACTCTCTAATTTAGTTGAACTTTTTCATGATTTTTTTTTATTTTCATTATTTTTTGCCAATGTGACCTTATTGCAACCGTCAGACAAGGAATTACCTTGCCCACCTACTCCCTCAAACCTCCATATTCACATTTTGATTGTAATGCCGTTGTGTATTACCTTCAACCTAAGTAACAATTGCTCACACTGTCAAATAATAAGTTCTTTTCCTTCATTGATTTGTTATTTTATATAGATTTACTAATTACTAACCTCTGTACGTAATACCTTATATTTAGGTGATTGTACATTAATTGTAGATAGATAGATAGATAGATAGATAGATAGATAGATAGATGATATTAACAAATTCTATAAAAGCAAGTGCGAATTTGAAGCTCATTGGGTTGAAATCGATAATCAGACCAAACAGAATATGATAAAAATCCAGCATAATTTTTTGACTACTTGAAATCGACATTGTCTAAACTGAATAGGGAAAACAAGTTGATTTTTATGTGCGATGATTTTAACATTAACCTTTTCAAAGTAGATAAATCGTCTATTGCTGATTCCTTCCTTAACTTAATTATCTCAAACTTTTTCAAACCCTTGATCTTAAAGCCTACAAGAATAGTAGATGACTCTTCTTCTAGCCTGATTGATAACAAACTCCATGGAACCAACAACAATAAGTGGAAACTTACTGGATAAAATATCTGACCATTTACCTAGCTTCACACTATTTGAAACTAACAACAATCCAAAGTTAAAAATTCCTCAATATTTAGAGATTATCGCAATTTCAATAAAGAAACTTATATAAATGATGCTAAACTTGTTGATTTTTCACCCTTTGATGAAATCTGTTCACTTGATCATAAATTTGAAAATTTCCACAATAGGTTTCTCAACATGCTAAATAAAGATGCTCCACTAAAGAGAAAATCTAAACGCCTTAAAAAAAACAGCGTAAACCATGGATAACAAACGGTATTTTAAAATCAATCTCCTGAAAAAATTCTATTTTAAGAAAGTTTATCAAAACAAATGACCCCTTCTGGTTTCAACATTATAAAAAGTATAGACGAGTGTACGCTTGACGATGCATCATGGGTAATCAGGACATTGAATTGAACAATGGCGGACGTGCTTCGACGAGCGTTCTATTTTTAGACCAGACGGTGGTCGAGGTAGGTACCACCTTAAGACGGAGAAATTTTCATTGGCATTTCCAGGTGCCCAAACATGCCAGTATAAAGAAAAGTGATGGTGAACGGGGATCTGCTAGGGTTTGAGGTGTTAAAACGGGGGTTAAAATGGGGTCACTTTACAAATAAGCCTCTGCGGAGGAGCAATTCAAAAATCAGCTCGGACGTGCAAAAAAGTGGTTTTATTCATTGCTAATGAATGAAAGGGCAACGAGAAAGACTTAATAACATTAATTAATTAATATAGCGGGCGAATAATTACTGTCACGTGACAAATAATCACTTTACTTTATATGGAAAATGTCGAAAAATTCCAAAATGTGTGCTTTTTTCCCGCAATCTGAGTGTAAATATTATTTTCATTGCGATTTAAAACCTAAAAAACGACGTGCGATGACTGAAAAGTCTGCTTTTCGCATTATAACAGCTTTTCATTGTTGTGTAACATGTCTCCTGACATCATTCCTTATGAAGTGTATTTCCGTGTTGCTCTTGGTTTAGGCTAAACAGGCTTCAATATTTAGTTATACTGTGCGCTCTCTCATGTGGCGGAGCTCCTCCATTCGTACTAAATATTCACATTTTATCTCACTGCGACCGCGATGTAGAAATGGAACAGCTATCCTGTATTGTTCACTATAGTATCAAAGACAGTAAATATACACAAATAAAAATGATCTCCGACATAAACAAAGAGAAGATATATGCAGCAAAAGCCTTAAAGTGCCCCCACACCTTATTTTTTATTGGCATTCGAATGTGCTGATTCTGAATCCGTTTATATTTTTTTGATATGACAAGTAGTTTTTGAGATACGAGGCAACGCGTGCCACTCTTCCGTGGTCAACTTTTAGGACCGTAAATTACCTACTATGACATCATATATGATACCGACGAAGCAGGGCCTGACAGATTTGATCCTGTGGCTGAGAACTCGTTCACTGAAAGATATGAACGAGAGATGAAGGAGAAGAGAAATGTCGAGAGAGGCCTTTCTAAGTGCTTTCATGGATCTGAACCATTATCTTCATGGTGCGTATGTAGTGAGTTAAAAGTGTATCAAACATCAGCTATGTGCTATGATTTAGGCCATTTCAGTGTGGGTCTAAACCTTTGTCGTTTGGTTGAAGAAACTGGAAAGAATTCGCTTTTCTTTAGGTGCAAGTGTGGAAAATGTGCAACACAATTTCTTGTCAATGCACTTGAATGTCGTTGTTGCACCGAAATTGATGGTTGCATGCTGGCATTTTCTAACTGCGAAGTTATTGAGGAGGTTAGGCAAATACAGTGTGTCACAGAACATCCTGGTTTTGCACCTATCTGTCTCAATAAATTTGCAGTTAGACTGTCAGCTGCAAAATATAGGAATAGAGAAGGGAGAAGGTACACTCGAACAGGATTTGAGAATCAGTAAGTAGAAAAATTTTTGTAGTTCTGCTGCTTAATTCATTTGATTGAGCATCCACAGCAATATATATATACAGCATCTGCAAATTGTTGCAGGTTATTTCGCAGCATTTCATACAGAGACTTCACAGCTCTCATTCATGGATGCCTCGGAAGAAACAACCGAATTCCTTTGCCTGCCTGTGCATACAATTTAATAAGACAGGCATTCCCAGTTGCAACAGGCCAAGCCAGAGGATTTGTCGATGAGGCACACTCTGACTGATTAACTGTAAGTAATTGTTGGTTCCTGAAAAATAATGTAAATATTAGGTACTGGACTATTCTGAATTTAATTATTCATATTACTCATATTATTTATTGCAGACTCACAGTGACTATTTATTTTTGGGACAATCTGAAACATTCCTTTCATTGGCTTCTTGCAAATGGAACAAACCGGCTTTGCTTTCATTGGTTGGACATCTCTTGTCGGCTGCACAATACTCTCAACTGACAATAACAAAAATGGTCTCAGCGAAACAGCAATCACTGTTATGGAAGGGAAACAAGATGTAAAACACTAAAGGCTAATGTACCTGGATTGGTCGGTGGTACATCTACTACAACCATGACTGTTTATGTAGCCATTGTTGCAATGCTACTTCCCGTGGTTGTTTTGGCAACACGGTATCCATATGTTGTGGTGTTTGCCTTTTCAATTGTGAAGCAGCACTCTGCAAATTTTCCGGATTTTGCAAACCTCTTCCATAGTTTGAAAGATGTCATGTATGTAATCTGAGAGACAAAAATGAAGTTACTCATATATGAGGGAATACAGGCAGATCAGAATATTTTAACAAATGTTTAAACTCTTACCAAAGTTTGGTGGAATGCGCTTGTCTCTAACAGTGGCTTGACCATTTTTAAATTTGGGAAAGAAAATTTTGACCTTTCTCGATCCATCCCTGTTCTTTGCAACATTGCGCTCGATATTGTAATTAAAGTGCATTGCAGCCAGTGCAGTTCTGAAGATTAAAAATGGTTTGAGAAAGTCATGTCATGAAGCCATTGCAATCAAATGACAATTACCTTGGACATCAAATATTACTATTCTGCGATGTCACGTGACGGTGGCGAAACTCTGCCTAAAACAATAGATTCGACCCGAAACAATAGGTCGAACGCCTCAAAACAATGGGACGAAACGGCGAATCGGTGATCAATAAGGCTTTTTTCAATGGGGTCGCAAAAGGTTGACACTTGCATGGAAAGGCTCCGTTTCTGGAGTAGGCAAAAGTTATCTATTTTTGCAAGCCTATTTTAAAAGAATTTTTGAGTTATTCCATTAATTGCTCCACTAATTGTGCTATCACGAAAAACGACCGTTTACGCTGGCGAAACTTCCAAATTCGCGTCGCAAACTCCATTTTCGAACAGAGTGTTCGCTCTTCACGTGACCCGTTTCGCCTTTTCCTGCAATTTGATTGGCTCTTTCGTGGCTTCACGTGAAAAGTCACGCGTTTTTCGTTATCATGCAAATTAGCCCTCGGGTTGAACAGCAGGTACTTTTGGAGAAGACGCGTGTTTTTGTTTTGTACACAAAAAGTGAGGTGGGCGCCTTTCAAAGTGTTTTACCAGCTGAATTATCTTTGTAAAGAGCTCTTAATTGTTTGAAAGACCCCTGGAGAGTTGCAGGAAACAATAGAGAACACAGGTGATAGCTTTGTTTTGTTTTTTGAATGAAATAGTTGTGGGTTTTGTAGTAGGCGACCGCCATTGTTGCTTCGGCATGCTAACAACGTTTAGGCCATGGTCAAAGTTTTGAATTTTTCCGGCCCTATTTGCACGATTTTCCCCATTTAAATTTTTGACAAGTGTTGTCTGATAACACAACTAAAATAATGTGTTGTTTTTTTGTTTTTTTTTGTTTTTTACGATTTCCAACAAAGTTGCTTTTCACTCGGGAAGGAGCAATTGTTCACGCAACACGCGTTGTTTTTGCATTTGCGAAAATTCAATTTCAGCCTGCCACAATTGATTATTTTTTACCCAAACACTTTCGATAATTGTTCCCCAACATATTACCTTCATGTTGGTGTTTTTTGAGTTCAACTGGGTCACTATTTGCCACGGTAAATACTATTTTTACTTGCTAAAGTGTGTTCAAAGGTTTTGCTCTTTGCACGGCTCCGAAATTTCATTCAAACTACTTCCACCAAATGGTCTCTAAGAATTCAGTACTACTTATTTAAGAGATGAGACTACTTGCAACGTGTTCGCTGTTTCCTTAGCTACAGTTTGATATAATTTTTATTACAGATTGAGTTTAAATTTTCCAGGATGGATTAAATTTTTGAAAGCACCTTTTTTTTCAAACTTCACACTGAAGCTATCAACTTTCAGAAACAGCTTTCAGGGGGGCAGCATGGACGCGGGGCGGTCGCTTGGCAGGGGGGAAGATTCGACCTCCCACCTTTACTTTCTTTAGAAATGTTGCGTCGTAATATGTATTGTAGGGTATGTATTGTAGGGTATGTATTGTAGGTTATGTATTGTAGGGTATGTATTGTAGGGTATGTATTGTAGGGTATGTATTGTAGGGTATGTATTGTAGGGTTTGCATTGCAGGGTATGTATTGTAGGGTATGTATTTTGCGGGTATGTATTGTAGGGTATGTGTTGCATTGTATGTATTGTAGGGTATGTATTGTAGGGTATGTATTGTGGGGTATGTATTGTAGGGTATGTATTGTAGGGTATATATGTAGGGTATGTATTTTAGGGTATGTATTGTAGGGTATGTATGTAGGGTATGTATTGTAGGGTATGTATTGTAGGGTATGTATTGTAGGGTATGTATAGTAGGGTATGTATTGTAGGGTATGTTATGTAGGATATGTATTGTAGGGTATGTATTGTAGGGTATGTATTTTAGGGTATGTATTGTGGGGTATGTATTGTAGGGTATGTATTGTAGGGTATGTATGTAGGGTATGTATGTATGTATGTATGTATGTATGGGCATGAGCGGGAGCGAATGCAGCGTGCGAAGCGCGCCAACCAGATTAAGCATTGTTTACTTGACGGGCTCCGGGGAGGGAGCGAAGCGAGTGAAGACCCCTAGTCTAATATATATATTCTGTGATGTCACGTGATGACGCATTTTCCCTGCCAAAAACAATAGATTCGACCCGAAACAATAGGTCGAACGCCCCAAAACAATGGGCCGAAACGGCGAACCGTGTAATCACAAAGGCTTTTTTGTACGTGGGTATATGGCAATGAAATTCACACTGAATGTTTAGTTTATTATTTTAACCAGGGTAATGGATTTTGTTTTTCGATTTTCTCCTGAAATTTTGAGTTATTCCACTAATTATTCTGCTAATTGTGCTATCACGAAAAAACTACGGTTTACGCTGGCGAAACTTCCAAATTCGCGTCCCAAACTCCAGTTTCGAACAGAGTATTCGCTCTTCACGTGACCCGTTTCGCCTTTTGCTGTAATTTGATTGGCTCTTTCGCGACTTCATGTGAACTGTCACGCGTATTTCGTTATCATGCAAATTTGCCCTCGGGTTGAACAGCAGGTACTTTTGGAGAAGACGCGTGTTTTTGTTTTGCACACAAAGGATAACTGGGCGCCTTTCAAAGTGTTTTACGACCTGAATTATCTTTGTAAAGACTTGCTAATTGTTTGAGAGACCTCTGGAAAATTACAGGAAACAATTGAGAACACAGGTGATAGCTTTGTTTTGTTTTTTGAGTGAGATAGTTGTAGTTTAGGTAGTGGGCGACCGCCATTGTTGCTTCGGCATGCTTGCGACGCTTAGGCCTAATGTAAACAAGCCCAAAGTTTTAACAAACAAATTATGATAAGGGGTTATCAGGCGAGCGAAGCGAGCCAAACTGTTGCAAGAGGAGTAGGCAGAGGCATGAGTGAAAGCGAATGCAGCGCACGAAGTGCGCCCTATCAATCAATGTTTCTTTATAATAGATAGACAGGCGAGTGCAGCGAGCTAACCCATTGTACGTGGGGTTGAAAGAGGCATGAGCGAAGCGAATGCAGCGCACGAAGTGCGCCCTATCAGGCAGTGTTTCTTGATAATACATAGACAGGCGAGCTAACCCATTGTACGTGGGGCTGAAAGAGGCATGAGCGAAGCGAATGCAGCGCACGAAGTGCGCCCTATCAGTCAATGTTTCTTGATAATAGATAGACAGGCGAGCGCAGCGAGCTAACCCATTGTAGTGGGGTAGAAAGGGGCATGGGGGTTAACGAATGCAGCGCAGGAAGTGCGCCAACAATAGGCGAGCGCAGCGAGCTAACCGATTGTAAGTGGGGTTGAAAGGGGCATGAGCGTTAGCGAATGCAGCGCATGAAGTGCGCCAACCATAGGCGAGCGCAGCGAGCTAACCCATTGTAGTGGGGTAGAAAGGGGCATGAGCATTAGCGAATGCAGCGCACGAAGTGCGCCAACAATAGGCGAGCGCAGCGAGCTAACCCATTGTAAGTGGGGTTGAAAGGGGCATGAGCGTTAGCGAATGCAGCGCATGAAGTGCGCCAACCATAGGCGAGCGCAGCGAGCTAACCCATTGTACGTGGGGTTGAAAGAGGCATGAGCGAAGCAAATGCAGCGCACGAAGTGCGCCCTATCAGGCAGTGTTTCTTGATAATACATAGACAGGCGAGCGCAGCGAGCTAACCCATTGTACGTGGGGCTGAAAGAGGCATGAGCGAAGCGAATGCAGCGCACGAAGTGCGCCCTATCAGTCAATGTTTCTTGATAATAGATAGACAGGCGAGCGCAGCGAGCTAACCCATTGTACGTGGGGTTGAAAGAGGCATGAGCGAAGCAAATGCAGCGCACGAAGTGCGCCCTATCAGTCAATGTTTCTTGATAATAGATAGACAGGCGAGCGCAGCGAGCTAACCCATTGTAAGTGGGGCTAAAAGGGGCATGAGCGTTAGCGAGTGCAGCGCACGAAGTGCGCCAACCATAGGCGAGCGCAGCGAGCCAACCCATTGTAAGTGGGGTTGAAAGGGGCATGAGCGTGAGCGAATGCAGCGCACGAAGTGCGCCAACCAGACTAAGCCTTTTTTACTTGACGGGCTGGGGCGAACGAGCGAAGCGAGTGATGACCCCTAGTCTAATATTACTATTCTGCGATGTCACGTGACGGTGGCGAAACTCTGCCTAAAACAATAGATTCGACCCGAAACAATAGGTCGAACGCCTCAAAACAATGGGACGAAACGGCGAATCGGTGATCAATAAGGCTTTTTTCAATGGGGTGGCAAAAGGTTGACACTTGCATGGAAAGGCTCCGTTTCTGGAGTAGGCAAAAGTTATCTATTTTTGCAAGCCTATTTTAAAAGAATTTTTGAGTTATTCCATTAATTGCTCCACTAATTGTGCTATCACGAAAAAACGACCGTTTACGCTGGCGAAACTTCCAAATTCGCGTTGCGAACTCCATTTTCGAACAGAGTGTTCGCTCTTCACGTGACCCGTTTCGCCTTTTCCTGCAATTTGATTGGCTCTTCCGCAACTTCACGTGAACAGTGACGCGTTTTTCGTTATCATGCAAATTTGCCCTCGGCAGGCAGCAGGTACTTTTGGAGAAGACGCGTGTTTTTGTTTTGTACACAAAAAGTGAGGTGGGCGCCTTTCAAAGTGTTTTACCAGCTGAATTATCTTTGTAAAGAGCTCTTAATTGTTTGAAAGACCCCTGGAGAGTTGCAGGAAACAATAGAGAACACAGGTGATAGCTTTGTTTTGTTTTTTGAATGAAATAGTTGTGGGTTTTGTAGTAGGCGACCGCCATTGTTGCTTCGGCATACTGTGACGCTTAGGCCTAATGTAAACAAAGTCAAAGTTTTAATAAACAAAATATGATAAGGGGTTATCAGGCGAGCGAAGCGAGCCAAACTGTTGCAAGAGGAGCAGGCAGAGGCATGAGCGAAGCGAATGCAGCGCACGAAGTGCGCCCTATCAGTCAATGTTTCTTGATAACAGATAGACAGGCGAGCGCAGCGAGCTAACCCATTGTAAGTGGGGTTGAAAGGGGCATGAGCGTGAGCGAATGCAGCGCACGAAGTGCGCCAACCACAGGCGAGCGCAGCGAGCTAACCCATTGTACGTGGGGTAGAAAGGGGCATGAGCGTTAGCGAATGCAGCGCACGAAGTGCGCCAACCACAGGCGAGCGCAGCGAGCTAACCCATTGTACGTGGGTTTGACAGGGGCATGAGCGCTAGCGAATGCAGCGCACGAAGTGCGCCAACCATAGGCGAGCGCAGCGAGCTAACCCATTGTAAGTGGGGTTGAAAGGGGCATGAGCATCAGCGAATGCAGCGCACGAAGTGCGCCAACCAGATTAAGCCTTTTTTACTTGACGGGCAGGGGCGAACGAGCGAAGCGAGTGATGACCCCTAGTCATTAGTACTGACCTGCAAAAAATTCCTGAATGGGAGTGACAGATCATTTTCGGTGCAAATTGGTTTATGACTGAATGGAATCCTTCCAGACAGCTGGTCTGTGTGTCATTTGAAACTTTTTTAATGGCTTTCAGCAATGGCTTCTTCGTCAACTCCTTCTTCAGCCTTCTGTACTCAATTGAATCTGCCAAAAATAGGAAGGAAACATTACAGTGTGAGAGTTGTATTTTATTATTTCACATAGTAGACCAGTTCATGGGGTATTATAATCAACATACCTTCAAGGAGCCATTTTTTGGGAGTTATATGTGCATCATGTTAGCATTTGTTAAACAAAGAGTCTTCGAGATTATCATGTTTGTTGATTACATGGCTCAAGAAAGCTTTGAACTTTGCCAGTATAACATTGCCATCTTCATTGTATGTCGATGTGGCACTCCAATACAGGTGGTTTTTACATGATTTTATCCAATCATTGATAATCTCTAGACCCTTTTCCTTCCCGAGCTTTGTCATCACTTTATTTATTTCTATAAATATGAAAACAAGTTTGTTAGTGATATTCCTGAACACTGTCTGCAAGATGTAGCTAATAGTATGACCACATGGTTCAGGTCTTACTTTTTGCCAGATGCCAAAGGTCAAAGCGGTTGTTAATTGTAGGGTGAATATCAGCCATATATCTTGCAATTTTAGTATGGCGATCCGTGACCAACTTTGATATGTTTATATTGTTCTGCAGCATGAAGCTCATACAATTCTTGAACGCGAAAAATTCCATGGCACTGCTACTTCCAGCTTCATTGCGCTAAAGAAACACGTGAAAGGTTATGGATTAACATGACTATCTCGAAAGTGTATACTTTGAGTGAAGAATGCAGGTCATCAAGTAATTTTACCTGAACAAGGTCAAAATGTACCACAGCAGAGTCAGCGCAAGAGTACATCGAATATACACAGTACTTTGCGCTGTGGCCCATACTGTCATGTCTTGCGTCTCCTGCCAGCACTACCGTTCCTGTAAAAAATATAACAGGGGCATCCAATAAGGGTGGTGGGAAGAAAGGAGGCAGTTATTCCGAATGCCAACCAGAAATTTGCACAACTTACTTTTTGATGTTTAAAAAATGACGATAGTGATATTGTGCCGATGCGCATATGGCGAAAAACAGTGTTGATTTTGGAGATCGAACCTCCGGCTAAAATGGTGCAAAAACCAAGCAGAAAATTGCCAGCTGGCATCCGTGTACCGGTCATCAAAGGCTGACTCTTCCACACGTATTCTTTGCGACAAGCAGGATTTATACACTGCGTTGTGATGCTAACCATTGTGCCGCATTTCGTGGCTGTGACACTGGGACCATCACTCTTGCAAACGAAACAAAATTTGAACAGCAGCAATAGCTGTGTAAAGAAAACTATAAATTTTGGATCTTCTTCAGCATTTCTGTCACGTGTTGAAAACCTGTATGAAATATATAAGGAGGATGAGAATAGTATCAATTTGTATCACATCCAGGATATTTATTCTAATTTTAATATGTTTATTTACGTATTTACGATACTTTGATTTGAATATGTATGAGTGTGACTTCTACTAACATTTCATCGAGTTCTTCTGTGTCACTGTCCAAGTCGGTGCCCTCTGTGAGTTGCGAGTGCGCATAATCAGACATCTCCTCATCTTCAACATCCAAAAAATCGTTTTCGTCGTAAAGTAAATCTTCAAAATCCTCGTCTGATTCTTCATCTTGTCCTGCGTCTGGTGTTTGCTGCAATCTTTTCACAGGTGATTTTATCCTCCTGAGTTTGTTTATCGTTCCTATAGATTTAATGAATAGTGTGGACGCATGAAAGCAGAGCCTATTAGATACGATAATTTGTTCTCGATTTGCAATGATTTTGTCGCAATGGAAACTGCAACAGAAGCGGAGTGAATAGGGGGCAAAAGTGAAAACGATGACGTGTGAACAGAGTTAGAAATGACATACTTTTGAGTCTTTTGTTTTTGTCTCTTTCTTTTGCCAGTAACAACCGCACTGATATGATTTTGCCGGGACTCAACTTCCTTGTATCTTGACATTGCTGTAGTTAAAATTGATGCAGTTGTAAGGAATTCATGGTCCATTGTAGTAACAAACAAAGCATGATTTTAGATACTCACCTCTACTTCATCCTTTGACCCATTACCACTCCGTGAGTTTGTTGGCTGCATCAAGTCGGCATCTACTTCCTCGATTATCTACATTAAAAAGTGCCTTTGTAAAAGATATGATATTATTCCTCTTCAAAATATCATTGTAATTGGAGAAGTAAAAGAGACTTGCGTTTAGCGTGAAATTATAAAACGTTACCTTTCGTCTGGATCGTACGAATGAATTTTTGTTCTGCTCTGTGCTTGCTGCAAAGATTGTTGGAACTGGAACAGCACCGAGACTATCACAGATAAGTCTCGCGGTTGTTCCAGGCACTAAAACCTTTCTCACGAAACTATCCTCACTGAAATGAACGGAACAAATCGACGTTTCTTCACTTGCTGTCCACGAGTCTTCTCTTTTCGAATTGATAAAATCTACCCATTTCTGTCTCCTTTTTATGGCTTCCGGACGATCGTCTTGATAAAAAGGAATTTTGTGGAGCCCTATACATTTTAATTTATTGGGTGCATTTCCACAATCTGGCAATGCACATCGATAAGGCATATTTTTTGTCTTGGTATTGTCTTGGTATTGCAAGATTTTGTAATGGTATTGTCTTGGCAAGATTTTGTAATCATGTGTGCTTGATGTGATTGGCATCCCGTACTGTTTTAACATTCTGCGGCCAGCGCCCTCCGCCCTCCGCCACTGAGCACAAGGAGCAACCACTAGATTGGAATTTTTTAATTCCTCCCCACAGCTGCAAGCTCATCGCATGCCTTTCAAACTCAAATGCCATAATGCGCCGACCTGTTTCTTGTCATCAAAGTAAAGTATCGCGCCCATCGTGTGAGAGAAAATCGATGTCAGATTTGTTGCTTCAGTACGGGGAAAAAAGCGGCCAAAACTGTGATGTCATAGTAGGTAGATCCCAGTCCTAAAAGTTGACCACTAAAAATGGTGAAAACGACAAAACATCAACATTTCCCCCCGTTATAACTCATTAACTAGACATCAGATTTAAAAAATATTTTCGGATCTGAAATCAGCGCAAAAAGTTTTATCGATATAAAGAATAAAAAAATAAGGTGTAGGGGCACTTTAAGACAAGAATTAGGTGGCGCGAATCATCATAAAGAGCAATGTGAGAGTGTTCCCGATGAGATAGACTACGGGAAAAACGGCATACATTTGGAACCATGCTATAAAAAGTTTGCAAGGATCTTAAGTGATAAGCAAAGTCTGAAAGATCAACCAGGGTGCTCCAATGATGTACCAAGCAACCAGACACGCCCTAAAAGGGGTAAATTGTTGGACTCGACCGATGCAAGAGGTGTGTACCCTAAAGAGTGCAATTTTTGCAAGAAATATAGAATCAAACGGCACCAAAAGCATTATTATCCTACCACTTCAAGCTGTAAGTACCATTAAAAACAAACAGCAGACGCCAACAAAGACCCGAGCATCTACTTTGAAATAAAAGATCTGGATCTCATTGCAAAAGAATTCAAGTACCACGACTCTTGCTACAAAGAGTACACACGAAAGGAAAAGGTATCGTTAACGACGGTTGCAGAAGGCGATGAGTGAGAGAGTGGGGATTTCAAGGCTGTGGTAAAATGTATCGCCGAAAAATTGTTACAAGAAAATCAAGCTGTCTCAATGAAGGTACTTCATGAAATATTCGGGCTTAGAACCGACGACACGCAGTACAGAGCAAAGTTGAAAAGCCGAATTCAGTCAACTTTCGGAGATAAAATCTATTTTCTAACAGTAACCAAGAATATCCCAGAAGTGATGATTAATACAGATGCTATTCATAGCCATACCGTGTTTAACGATCGGGATCACATAATTCAACAAGCTGCAAAATACTTGCGCGAGGATATTCTTGCTTTTGCTAACGCTACACCAGAACTTTCTTGGCCGATTAGTTTGAACGACCTCAATTCCATTGCCAGAGAACCGCCGCCGTCAATTGATGCATTTCTGCAAAATCTTCTAACAGCTAAAGAGCACTCAGTCAATGACAAAGCAAGTCGTTTAATAAAATCTTATTCTGCGGATCTAATTCATGGCGTAACAAAGGGAAAGTTCATCACATCAAGGCATTTTCTGTTAGGTCTTGGCCTGCATAATATTACTGGACAAAAGAAACCCATAAAAATCGCCAACCACTTGGGTCACTGTATCGATTATGACCTCGTTTGTGAGATAGAAACTGCCCAAGCCGAAGCAGCACAATTAATGGCATCAATGAATGGAATGCTTCCAATAAAGCCATCAATGAATGACACAACTGTACTGACATTCTATTGGTTAGATAACATCGATACACAAACTGGACATGGGGCAATCAATTCTACTCATATGATAGCCTTTCAAGAAGAATCGCCACTATCAGTCGCTCCGCAGCAAAGAATAGAATTCGAAAGAAGCAGAAGGAGAAAGATAGAGTTAGCTCCATTAGAGCAGCAGAATATCTTTGTAGACCCAAAAAAAGAACCGCCACCCATGGGAAGTTGTGATACAGAAGTTCATGTATTTGACGCTTTGCAGTTCCTTGCAAATCATTTTGTCTGGGTGACGATTCGTAAGCTGAATGCAGCCGATCAAACCATATCCAGCTATTCAGGTTGATGCACCCAAGCTAGACGTTATCGTCTGTCATCGTTACTACAAAAAACAGTACTGACATATTTGCCACCGATCGAAGCGAAGGTTACAGAGTTTGCCACAATTCACAGATACATGCGCTACCTCCAAAATTTATCTGCTGATGTTAACATGCCATACGTTAATGTCACATTAGATGTAGGCGCTGCAATGAATGCATACAAGCTACTGTGGAACTATCCAGAGCAATTCGACAACGTTTTGATTCATCTTGGCGACTTTCACTTTATGAAAGAGAATTTCGCCGTCATTGGAAAAATCACAAGTGGCTCTGGTATTGAAGATGTAATCTTCCAAGCAAACGTATGTTCATCTAGTAGTCTAAATGGTGTATTGTGTGGAAACCATTACAACCGTGCCTGGACAGTGCATTTAGCATTATCAGAGGTCTTGGAAAGGTTGCTTATCGAAAGGTTTTTGGCTGATGCAGAGGTGGAAATTCCAAAACAATACTTTGAGATTGTGAATGACAGTGATTCCGTAGAAAATAACGCCTTACCCAATAACGATAGTTTTCTCATGAAATATCAGCAATTCAAAGATGAAATTCGCAATGGAAGTATGGGCTTAACACCTCAGTTTTGGCTTTGTCAGTAAATAGACTTGATGGAGGTCCAGCAGCTCGCCCATCAAACAGTCCAGGGAAATAATTTCCGCTTGCGAACCTACTGCTGGAAATTTTTCTTGCCTATGTTTCTTGCTCTGGATAAACCTAATTACGCCCGCTACGGATCCTACTATGTAGCAGTTTTAGAAAGAATAGAGGGTCTCTATCCAGGATTACTTAAGCTCCTAGAAGAAAAAGGAATGTCTGTGCAAGCACAAAGCAAATACCCTCACAGAGTAGCGATCAACCAACGTGGCAAGCAGACATTGAATAGAGAAGCTAAGAAAACAGGTGGAACAACAAATTTTGCGCCCGACAGTTCAGGAATTCTGAAATGGACATTGAACAGAGCAGAGCAGGCAAAGAACACAAATGCTTTACTATCCCTGGCAGATTTAAATACCCAATCAACAATGTACAAACCACTAAGACCATCTCAAATTCTAAAATCGGAAAGGTTTGTCGACAGCATCATGCAAGTTTTGAAAGAGGAATATATCAATCCATTTGATTCGGAGATTGAGAAAGATCAACTGTGGAATTTAAGCTCTGGGATTCCAGCTCCAGCTGCAGTTGCAGAGAATGCCATTCAACTCAGACACCTCGGCAATGCAGCATATGAAGCTTTTGAAAAACATCGCATCCAAGAAGCTGATGTTGACTTCCATAGTCGTATCAAGAGAATGAATTTAAAGTTGTTTAAAAGTACAAGCCGAAATGTGGTAGCCAAATCAAGCACTCAATGCAAATCTGTCGAGGCAAATAGAAATATCCTTGGGACATTGCTTGCGGTTTCCGAAAAAGGTGGCCGAGTGGTAGACTTTGATGTAGCCCTGCGTTACCCTCTTTGTGCCGTTCCTCGAAGTTTGGTGAATCCTGATGGATCAAGAAGAATCACGACAAAAAGTAAGCTTCAACATGTCATTTTTAAGCATAGCAACGAGCAAATCGTTCATCCAGGAGAAAGCCAGCCCGCCAAAAATGATGTGTTTACCTTAATAGTTGATATGATGGCAGCTATTCGGACTATTACGGTTATACCAGATATATACGAAGAGTTTACATGGAAATTCTTGAAATCTATACCATCTGGTTTTCCTCGAATCGATATTGTTGCCGATACTTATAAAGATAACTCGATTAAATCGTGTAAAAGTCCTAAATTTGCTCCGTTGCACCGAAATATATTTTTCAATTGAAAATTATTGTTCAAAGTTTACCTTGTCTTCCTCTGAACGCGAGGATTCGCTGTCGAGGAACCAAGAAGAGGCAGATACAGAAATAGCTCTGCCCTGCAACCATGCTCTTCAAAGGCATCCATCGAAAAAGGTCATCGTCAGGTCACCTTCTGGAGATATAGACATCCTTGTCATAATACTAAGCACTATGCCCAATCAGAGTCAGATATACATAGACTTTGGGACTGGAATGCACAGAAAGGGACTCACGCTAAGTGATATTGGAATATTTCGGATAATACAATCGAGGAACTGGAAGAATATGTTTGCCTCCTATATGACTATCGACAGAGGGACGTCAATGTAGTTCGCAAGAAGTTCTTTGATAACAAATACCTGAGCCAAAACAAGGTTGTAGATATTTCTCTGCTTCCTCCATGCCGCTCATCTTTGAGACTACACATCTTGTGTGCAAATGTTGTAGCAAGAATATGGATCCTAGCAGACCAGCCAATAATCGACTTGCCAGACCTTAGCCAACATGGTTGGAACATTGCTTCAGAGATAAAATGGGTCGAAAATCCATTTCTGAATGAAATTGAAGAACTCCTTGTGCAAACGAACAATGAATTCGTTTTTGAAGACGGCGAAGAAAGTGACGAAGACAGTGATGATGATTTTTGATTAGTACTTTGCATTTGGCTATAGTTATAGTTTTAATATCTTTATTAGAGGTTATAGACAGTTTTAAATCATTTTTTAGGTTTTAAATCACAATGAAAATGATATTTACACTCAGATTGCGGGAAAAAAGCACACATTTTTGAATTTTTTGACATTTTCCATATAAGGTAAAAAGTGATTATTTGTCACGTGACAGTAATTATTTGCCCACTCTATTAATTAATTAATGTTATAAGTCTTTCTCGTTGCCCTTTCATTCATAAGCAATGAATAAAACCACTTTTTTGAACGTCCGAGCTGATTTTTGAATTGCTCCTCCGCAGAGGCTTATTTGTAAAGTGACCCCATTTTAACCCCTGTTTTAACACCTTAAACCCCAGCAGATCCCCGTTCACCGTCACTTTTCTTTATACTGGTATGTTTGGGCACCTGGAAATGGCAATGAAAATTTCTCCGCCTTAAGGTGGCACCTACCTCAACCACCGTCTGGTCTATTTGAATATATTCATGTGCTCTGTTCTACGTTAGCATTCTTAAAAATTGTTGTCAGCCGTCGGTTATTCTAAATATGTATACAGACAACTTCTTTTTACAGTTTTTTTTATTCTATTTGGTTCAGAATTGTATAAAAGATCAACAATTCTGCATGGCAAATCACCTCAAGGATTTTCTAGACCTCTCCTGCGATGAACCGAAGTTCTATCTTCGGCAAAGAGCTATTCCAGTTGGCGGAAAACATTCCGAGCTTGCAGCACAATCTCTAGTAGCGTTTGAACAAAACACCCCTGTTAAAGAGTCTGTTGAAGACTTGGCAAAAACATTACGCAATGAACACCATGTTTTATTAAAATCGCTTGACATTGAACAAGATCCTTTGGTGATGAAAGAATGGAACAAGGACTTGACGAAGTGGCCTAAAGTTGATCTTGGCAACATCTTCTCCTACATATTAGAAAAAAGCCTTTTTCGACGGAATATATTGGTCAGTACAAGACCAGAAAGGCATACCCTTACTTTAAAAGTGGTTTTGTTTACGAAGTTGTGTCTTCAACAATGCCAACAGGGAATGTCTTACGGCTTTCATCAGTAACACCATCAACTAAAGTAAGGGACCAGCCACATAAAGTCTGGGTTGTCTGCAAACCTACAGGAGAGATTATTTGTGGCTATTGCAGCTGTACATCAGGAAACAGCAAATGTTGTAACCACATTATTGTGTTACTTTATAAAGTTGAAATTGCAAACCAACAGGGATTAACAAATCCATCATGCACAGAAGTGGCTTGTTATTGGAATTCATCCTCCAAGAAGGAAGTTGAGCCTCAGAGAGTTAAAGATATGCATTTTCAAGCTCATAAACTAAACAAGTCAGCTCCTCAATTCTCACTCAACAGCATGTCAAAACAAGAGTTTGATCCCAGACCATTGGGCATGAGAGATATATCTGATGAAAAGAAACAATCTTTTCTGACATCAGTCCGTACAGCACTTCCAGTGCTGTGCTAAACATCTCATATGCACCACCAACAGAAGAATATGTTCCCCCTTCATTACAGGAGATAGCTGACAAAGTGTTGACAGTAAGAGCTTCTAAGGAGGAAAGTGAGCTTGTCAGCTCTTTTTCACAGATGTTGTCTTTCAATGACAATAGTCTAAAAGAACTGGAGAAGGCAACCCATGGCCAATCCAAGTCACATGTGGATCCAGCAGAGAATTGGAAGGATCACTGCCTTAAATATCCATGATGTTTACAACAAAGTGAAGAAATTATGATGACAAAGAGGTAAAGCAGTAAAATCAAAGGTGACACCTTTATTGGTGAAACTCATGAACCCTAAGGATTTGAGCCATATTCCAGCCATCAGATGGGGGAGAGTACATAAAAAAGATGCCAGCAAAGCATTCTTCACCACCATGGCAAAATTGCACACAAATCCTAAACTGCACATCTGTGGTCTATCTGTGTTGAAGTCACATCCCTACATAGGTGAAGTCCTGACAATATTTTCTCATGTTCTTGTTGTCAGAATTCTTGTGTTGAGTACAAGTGCCCTTTCTCTATTAAAGATTTATTTATGTAATACCCATAAGAAATTTAATTGTGTGGTGATGTTTATAATCAGACCAGCATTGAGCAGCAACTGCCAGATCAGAAGGTTTTTCAATGTAGACTTCAGTACAATCCAGTATAACTCTACACTTTGGGTAGTACTTCCTAAACACATAGGAAGATTCCTATGGATGCGTAATCTCTCTGGCCACACTATCAACCACTTGAGTCCTTTAGCCAAGAACTTGACCCATGTATTGAATATTGAGCTTGATGCTGCCACTGAAATGTTGAATCTAAATGCCAAGTCAAAGTGGAACAGACCACGTCTTAGCTTCATTATTGTTAAGAGAAATTCTTGCTCTAAAGTGAGGGCTCTCACTTGTCCATTGATTTTGGGCTTTGATGTGTCCCCTGTTGTTCTGGGACCTTTCCATTTTTGTTATAATTTGATAAAACATGGCAACTATATTTCGAAACTGTATTGAAAGCTATCTTTATAGTCTGTTCACATATTTTTCTTTAAATAACTGCATAAATAACTGTTGGACTTCTCTTTGAAAAATAAGTAAAATTTTCCGATTCTGTAACCGAAAATTAGAAAAATTAAAGGTTTTCATCATGTTCACTTTTTCAAATTTCAACATTCAACATTAGCCCCATTTTTAGCTCACTGAGTGGAACGAAGTGTAGCTATTGTAGTCGTTCTGTAGGGGGACCCAGAGATATTGCACAATCTTTCTATTGTCTTTCCAATTAAGGGGCTTCACCATTTTTAACCATATTGCTTTGCGACCATTGTCCTGCCCATTGTCTGCTAAACACTTATTGGACTAGGCAAGAATCGAAGAAGTCACATGGGTCATTGTGAAGTTCTAAAAGCACATTGGAGGAGTGAATAATGGAGATGAAAGAAAAATGCCATGTCATTGAAAGTTGGGGAATCTTCAATGCATTTTCTCACGTGGAACTTGGCACAAGCATGTAAAGAATTCTGACTTGTTGAAAATGGGAGGTGAAGCTTCCTGGGAGACCGGTCATTCATATCTGCTATCAATTCATACGTATACTCAGTGAGCTACCCGTAGGTTCCCCTATGTTTGCCCTCAAAATGAGAAATTTTCAAATTCCGACTTCAGATTCGAATTCAGCACCCTTGAATTACCCCCCAGAAGCCAATTTACCCACAGTAAAATCGAATAACATTTTTGGACACACTTTTAGTCACAAATAACACACAAAGACGTAAAGGGTTAATGCTATCATACCAGTGTATAAAAGCCTGGTTACACTGTAAATAATCGATTAGATATTCCTAATTTAAAATGCTAAAAGCGGAAATGAGACACCATTCAGATAATAGTTTAGATATTATGGGTAAACACAATTTATTCATTTGACAAATCTCAGTGATATGGGCCTAAAAATGAGGAAGCATCTATGCGCGAAGTTCAAGAAGTTTTACTTTGTACCACTATTGCATGTGCTAGCATCATCTATGTAGACTTGGTGTATGACGCGAAACCTCAAAATAGACGTGTGTGGTGCAAAGATTACTTTAGAGAGCGCGATGAGCGAGGAGCATATAAAATGGCCTTAGAAGAACTTCGGTTCAGCAATCCATTCTCATTTAGCAGATATTTGCGAACGAGTGCTGGAAATTTCAGGGTAAATTAAACATCTATCTTCTGATGTTTTATACTGTGCCTTGTTTGTTGCTATGTTCAGGATATGGATTTTGGGCAATGTTGTCACAAAAATGCTTTTAATAGTTACGTAAACTTTGCTGTAGGAATTATTACAAATTGTGGGGCCACGCAATAGCAAAGCAGACAACTCACTTAAGAAAAACAATTCCCCCTGAAGAAGAATTGGGTGTAACACTCGGCTTTCTTGCAACGGGCCACTCTTTTCAAGACCTGTCGTATACATTCTGCATGCACCGTACAACAATAACAAGCTTTGTACCAATTGTGTGTAAACAACCTTATTGAAAGTTTGAAAGGTATTTACTTAAAGCTGCCACAATCACACAATGTTTGGAAAGAATATGCAAAGAATATACAAGAGAGATGGCAGTTTCCAAATTGCATAGGGGCAGCAGATAGAAAGCACATTGCAATTTTGCACCAAACACATTCTGGGTCCAGTTATTATAATTGCAAAGGCTTCTACGGTGTTGTTTTGTTGCCAATAGTTGATTATGACTATCAATTTTTGTATGTGGATGTTGGATGCCAGGGTCGTATTAGTGATGGTAGTGTATACAAGCACTCTTCATTCTATCAGTCTCTACAGAATGGATCACTTGGCTTTCCTGGACATCAGCCTCTGCAACAATCATATGACCCACAATGGGCTTTTATTCAATCGCTGATGATGCTTTTCCATTGGGTCTGAACTGTGTGATGCCATATCCCCGAGAAAATCTTACAGATCGAAAGCGTATTCTTAATAAGCCTTTTCACATAAAGAAAAACATGCTAGGAAAAGAGAAATATTTTTCGATTTTGAGCACACAAGGCACACAATTTTGAGTTTTTATTTGAGATCAGAGACAATGATTTAAATGTCGCAACGTATCACTCAAACGACGTAATGGATAGAAAAATCATACAGTTCCACCTGTAGATATGAGGTATGTTATTCTAAATTTATTTTAATCAACTTTCCCACAGAAAGTGTGTTGATCCTTCACAAACTGTTGCGGCCACTGCTTACAAAATAACGGCCTAGCTACCTTGACAGCAGTCAACATTTTGGCTTGTATCTCCAGAAATCTGCTTGTCACCCTCTCCAAACTTAAAAGGAAGCACCCCCTATTATTAAGAAAAATAATCTGCAAAAATCCCATTTTTCGAGCAATGGATTCTGACACAGTGGCATTTCACATTTTTCCTTCTTCCACTTCGGCTCCGACGTAGAGTGAGAAGGGCCTCCAAAACATGCAACAGGTTTAAAAATGTGCACAACCTGGACAAGGGGGGACATGGAGTAAATAAACATTCATAAATATCAGCTTACATTTTCCTTGCCAAATTTCAAAGTTTTTCAGAATTGTCGGCTTATATCAATACCTTTTTGAAATTGTTTAACTGTTTATTGTTCATTGGAATATTGTGTGGAAAATGTGATATGTTCACTAGAAAATAAATGGTTAATCATGGAAGGTGAAAAAAGTCTTCATGATGATTTCTTGGAATTATCTGTTCAGGAGTTGAAATTTTATTTGCGCCCAAGAGGTCATAATGTTACAGGCTCTAAATGGGACTTGGCTGCTAGAGCTTTAGTAAGTTTTGAAAAGAAGAAAAACCCTTTAAACTGCTTATGCAACGATATTTGACATATCGATTTTTTTATTTTAAATGAAAGCCAAAGATGTACTGATCAGTTTGATGCAATCTTGACGTGCATCTGACAAGTGTAAGTTCTTTAATTTCACCTTGAATCAGGCTACCTTTTGCGAAAAATGTCGCAACGCTGTGACGTCACAGTGATGACTCAAATTATTTTGCGCAAGGGAAGTCAATGGGTTTTTGCGAACGTCGTCTGGTTTTTTTAAATAGCTCCACTCAGGATGGGGATATTTGAGCTCCGGCTGAACCAACATAAGGGCGAATCATTTAGCCATCGTTCTGAAAAAAATTGGTGTCATTTTGTTTAACGTTAGAGAGACAATTTAAGTTTGAAAATGGGTACCTCCAAGAAATGTGACGTCATCCCACGTCGCCATTGTTGCTTCGAGATGCTGTGGAACGACACGTAGCCCTGGTTTGGCTTATCCCAGGTCTAATTTTTTGTAATAACTTATTTTAGCTTAAAATTGCAGACATTGAATTATTTTTAGAAACTTCGGAAATTAAAATTCCTTCGATATCACCCCAAAAAGCTAAATCTTCTGACATTTGTTTTGGTCGGCTCGGGCCTAACCACTCTGGGCGAGGAGTGCTTAGGCCCGAGTAAAGCTGAGAGTCACACGGGTTGGTTTATGAGCTTGTTTACTGCATCTATTGCAGGAATAGGGTTTGATTTTAGCTTCAATCTCATCTTTAATTCTTTCCCAATATCTCTCTTTACTTCAAAGCAAAAATGAGCGCTTTTATGAATAAAATCCTGCCATCCTAGTCGGTGGGTGCGAATGATATCTGTCTCCTGAACTCCTTAAAGACACCTTGTTCTGTTTGATTGGTTTTGAAATACTATCAGCAACATTATGAAACGATACTTTTTCACAACACTGAGTAATCGTACAATTGTCTCCGTTATGTATCTCTACGACATGTAAATAGTTTTATGATTTATTTGCTCCCAAGACGAGATACCCGTCATGTGTGTGGTCGCTCACAGCTCGCCATGTCGAATTTCAAAGAAGGAAGCCTGCTTGACGTTGCAGACGTGACATTTGATGACATCACAGTGATGTTCAGTTTTCGCACAAAAAAGGTCAAAATTGCCTACTTTGAAGGTTAATAGCGAAAAAAATATACATAACTTGCAAATTTTATTTGCGCCACGTTAATCAGTGCATTGAAATCTATAGATTTTTGAAATAAAAACACTATGTAAAAATTCGTTGCATAAGCACTTTAAATGATAATAATCTTCATGAAATTATTAGAAAGGAATACAATCGAATTGAACCACCTTGCTGATCCTTTAGAGGTTACTTCTGGTTGGGAAAATGACTGGAAAAGCTGACCTTGGAAAAGTTTTTCATTACATTTTGGAGAGGAAAGCTTTTGACACAGACTATGTTGGTAAACACGAAATAATGAAGGCTTATTCGTATTTCAAAAGTAGATTTGTTTCCCAAATCATGTCATTAAAATTGGATGGAGAAAACACGAGTAATATCATCTTTAAAAGTTCTGTTTTACCGTCTCAAAAGGTGTCTTCTGCACCTCTTACCGTCTGGATCTTGGTGGATAAATCTGAAAACGTTTTGACAGCATACTGCTATGGAGTGTCATTTGCGTCTTTATTCCAATTGCGTATTTCCATGGTCATTAATAATATTATATGCCAATATTTTTATGTTACAAATATGTTACAATTTGTTACAAATGTTACAGAATTATGTTACAAATAATATGTTACAATTAAATGGCAGTTTTTCAATTTTGTATGTGATGTACTGTAACAGATTTTATTATTGACCTTTTAACTTAGTAGAACTCTTAGTGTAGTTTAGTTTAGAACGTTTTTTATATAACTATAACAAGGTAGCATGATAAGGAGGCTACGAGGCTAGGGGAGTTTTTAGGCCGAGAAACCAGGAGACAGAGGCGATTTTCCTCTAGAGAAATACTTTAATAAAATACGAACCCAACCTACTTTAGTATGGTCTATTCAAACTTTATATGGCCATGGCCTTTTCAATTTTGTATATGGCCTTTTCAATTTTGTATATGGTCTTTTCAATTTTGTATATGGCCTTTTCAATTTTGTATATGGTCTTTTCACATTTTATATGGCATGATGCATTGCGGCATGGTGTGATGCATTGCGGCATGGTGTAATGCATTGCGATTTTGAAAATCTTGGTGGGAAGATTGTGTCACCACGTGAGTCTGGCAAGAACTTAGTACAGTGGCCTAAACTTGTAGCCAAACGTTGTTTATTGCATAAATTTTCTGTCAAGTAAATGTTAAGCAGACGACAGTTGACTCGCTATGAGCTTGACAGAGCAAGAGGAGATCCAGTGGAAGCATTGAATAATTTTTTTACTGCAGCTGAAGGGTTTTTCAGACAGCTCTCCCAGTACTCGGTTGATGAATTAAATGGCATTGACTTCCTTGAGAGGGATTTGGGTTGCCTGGAGGATGTTGACAACAGCCTCAGACTATTTCTTCCAGATGCTATTTGGGAGTTTAAGCAACCACAACGCTAACGTAAACGTTAACCTTAGCTCTCAAATTTTCCGCACTGCGCACACGCCAAAGGACATCCCCATTCTGCTAACGTTTTGAGTTAGTGTTCTGTGTCCTTAGCTCAGCATCCCTAACGTTTTCCCAAAACGTTAACTTTACTTCTAGGCCCAAAACCTATCTCCTGCAACACAGGTACTGATTGCAATTATTGTTGTCATTTAAGTTCCTAAATATAATCACAAATACGAATTCATGTTAGGAAGAGATTTAAGTGGTTAACAACCCATGATGACTTGCTGCTAAGAGAGGTTGTGGCTTCAGAATTGTGGTTGTCTAAGGCGGGAAGCGTGGAAAGGGGAGAGAAGTGGAAAGCAATTTCGGAAAATCTGAACCAAGTAGAACATCCCAGATTTAATACAAATCCAAGAAGTGTGAGGGAAAGGTTTGCTGTATTGTTGGAGAGAAGAAAGGCGCAGAACAGGGAAGAAGAGAGAGCAAGTGGCATTTGTCCTGAATTAACGGACACTGACAAAATGTTAGATGAGTTGGTTGAGCTCTTCGAATCAGCTGCTCAAGAGCAGAGTGTTGCGGCAAAGGAAAAAGCAAATAAGGTGGCAGGAGATATTGAAAAGGGGCAAGAAATGAGGAGGCTCAGCATGGAACGTAGAGGGGAATCTGTGAAGAGGAGGAGTGGGAATGAGGCAGGAGCAGGAGGAAAGGAGAAGCGAAAGAATTATGGAGTGGAGACATTTAAGTATTTAAATGAGAAGTTGAAGTTTGAAATGGAGTGGAAAGAAAGAGAGCAGAAATTGAAAGAGAGAGAATTGGAAGAAAGAGCAAAAGAAAGAGAGGCTGATGAGAATGAGAGGAAGAGAAGAGAAGAGAACAAAGAGAAGGATTTTACAAGGGTGGTTGAGCGTATTGAGCTGCAACTGCAGCAGAAAAATCAGTTCCTCATGCAAGTGATTAAACAACAGCAGCATCAGTACAAACTCATAATGAACATTGCAGAACAAATGAATAAGAAAGACTGACATTTTTGTGTATATTATGTTTATAATTTATGATTCTTGATTTTCAAAATAAATATGCAACTCTGGTGGGTCAACCTCGAAAAATTTTGAAGTGGTACTGCCATACAAACAGTTCCTTGCGTTTTTGAAAATTGTGCAAACCATGTACATTTTGCCCACTGCGCTTAATTGAATTTTCAAGTTCTTTTTAAAGTCTATAAATTTAAAATAATTAACAAAATCTCCGAATAACCACTCTACACTGACTCTGACCGAACTCATTCTTTGATTCCACAGTTGCTGCTCTGGAGTCAAAATTGGATCTTTAAAAGCTGCCTGCAGCTGTTGCCTTAATGGATACGCTGGATCTCCATATATGCACATAATATTTCCATCTGGAAATATTGAATGCTGCTCCAGTAATTGTAGCAGACCAGACTCCCTCAAAATTCTACTGTCGTGTCTTCTTCCTTCAAATGGACCATGGAGAAGTGCCACTATTTTCTTGCGCATGTCACTCTGGCCTGCGGACGTGAATTTGCTCGCTCTTGATACAGCGTCAATATTCATAAAATGCTTTAAACTTTTATATTATCTTTTATTAGTTATTTTGTTTCACACTACTTTTGGGAATGTTCCGCTAATTTTACTACTGAATAGTGCTTCATTTTTCGTCAATATTACAATTTGCAAAATCAACTCTGTAAATCGATGAAAATGGTTGTTCCAGAAATTAACCCACATATTACCAATGAGCAACGTGAACGACTTCGGATGTTGGTGTCTGATGCTACCAATGAAGATGGGGAATTTGGAAAAGGCGAAACAGGACACATGAACAGCGAATACTGTGCTCGAAAATGGAGTTGGCAACGCTTTTTTCAACCAAGTTTCGCCATAGTAAACCTTAGTTTTTTCGTGATTAGCAGAATATTTAGTGGAATAATTCAAAAATTTGGGAGAAAATCGAAAAACAAAATCCATTACCCTGGTTAAATTAATAAACTTAGCATTCAGTGGGAATTTCATTGCCATATATCCACATACAAAAGGCCTTTGTGATTACATGATACGCCGTTTCGACCCATTGTTTTTGGGCGTTCC
This sequence comes from Sanderia malayensis, assembly GCA_013076295.1. Lineage (NCBI taxonomy): Eukaryota > Metazoa > Cnidaria > Scyphozoa > Semaeostomeae > Pelagiidae > Sanderia > Sanderia malayensis. Next base: position 112,070 of record RQOL01000663.1, on the reverse strand, counting down.
ACCTATTGTTTCGCGTCGAATCTATTGTTTTTGGCAAGAAAGTGTGTCATCACGTGACCTCCGCAGAATAGTAATATTACATTTTTCTTTCAGTTCTCAGGGACAGACATTAGTTTTATTTGACGTAGGTCATTGTTAACAGCAACTACATCAGGTGTAATATCCTTGAAACGCTCTGCTAAAGTGGTTTCCTCTTTAATTTTGTGTATTTCTTCTCGTGAAATGCTTGTCATGGCTCGGAATACAGCTGCATTTTTTAGGAGTCGACATTGAACTTCCTCTGTTGCATTTATTAGAAAGTCCATGTATCAATGTTTCACTTCATTCCCTTCTTCTTTCCCTATTTCCAGGTGCTCTACATTGCTGCCATAGGCATATCCCAAGTAGACACAGCTGAGATCGTGGCATGAGATCGTTTCTGAATCATAATTGAAAAGGCTGTTTCCAGAACCAGCTGCATGACTCTCTTACAAAACGGCCAGTATGAGTTGGCATAGCTTCTGGGGCATTGTTGGCAGCCAGTTGTAAACTGTCGCATACGCACTTGAACAATTTCCGGCACTAAGGCTTTGAAATAAGTGGAGACACATGTGATTTAGCACGTGTGATGTGTGATTTACTCCAACTATCATGCTGCATCCATCCACACCAATTCCGATCAGATTTTCCAAACCTAGACCAGCCTGTTCCAGAGTTTTCCTCGCAGCCATTCTTATGGTGTCTGATGTTCCAGAAGCGCCGAGATTTAGCATTTTCAAGAATGTTGCTCTGATGGATTGCCTGGATGCACTGTAATATTGAATGCAAATGGCTAGCATCTTCTTCTGGCTTCCATCCATCCATTCATCTATGACAAGGCTATAAAAACTGTCCCCCATGTCATCAACCAGCCCTTGAAAAATGTGCTGTGAAATCAGATTGACAATCAAACCTGTACAGTTACTGCGTTGCATTAGAAGATTAGCAGCAATTGTTGAATCCGGAAAAATTGATGGTAAAAGAATCACGAGGTGGTCAACGGAACTGAAGGCTGTATGCTTCGCTATAAACACAGCTGACCAAATTCCTGCTATTTTCCGTGCTTCATTTACTACTGGCCTGAATGATTGGGTGATTGGTGTGCTCATCATTAAATTCGCGTTTTCTGCCACCTTACTCTTGTGCTTTGCAGTTCTTACATGTTTTCTTAGGTCATTTTTGTGTGTGTTTAACTCTGCCTTACACAGCTTTAAAATGCGTTATTTAATTTATTAACATTGTTTTACATTGGAGCAAGCCATCCTCAAATCAAATTTGAATCTGTTTCACTGGGCTACGTGTTTGATTGGCAAACTCTTTCAAAGAGTTTGAAATCAACAATTATTAGCCTTGATAAAATCTATAGATTTAATTATGCGCTGTTGCCTTTAAGTTCAGGATTGTGCTGCCAGGCATGTGAGAATTTCTCTGCGTAGCAAAATTTCATTTTCAGCATTTTAACATTCTACCCAAGTAAGTTAAGAATTCTTGTCCGAAAAGTCTCTTCAGTCCCTGCGGGGTATGGTTGCTATGACAACCATTGTTGTTAACATTAGCATATGAATAAAGCATCACAACTTTAGTTTGTGTACAAAACATCAGCCACAAATTTGATGTGATATTGAGACAAGAAGCACGTATCCTCGAGAATGCTACAAAAACAGTACCATTTTCAAGCCCACTTTTCCTATACATGTAATACTGTTACAATTCCATAATTTCGCCCAAAATATGAAAATTGTTTCTGCCATAACTTTTCATTCCCTTAAGGTATTAAAAAAATTTACAAAGTTTCTTGGTTCTAACTTAATGTTGTTACAGAAAATGCAATCATTGAGGTCATAGGACCCATTTTAAAATTTGACCTGATTATCCTATACATTCTTAGTCTTCTTGTTTCATATTTATTATTTAGAGAGTAGTTCTAAATTTTTTTAGGGACTTTTGCATTGTGATATTGTCAATGAGATTATTTTTGTTCGATTGCATAGCAAATGCTTTTGGTTGTTTTTGACTCTGTCTGTAGGGTGCAATTGGAAAATGAGATATTTAACTTTTGTTATTGGCGACAGATTGTGTGCACACATTGAAGATCTTTCAAATCTAAGAAATGGGATAACCTTTCACCAAAAAAGAGGAATATTGTATATTTCAGTTGTCATGGAGTGTCTTTTTGTTATGCAACCAAAGCATGCATATAACTTTTTGTATGGAAGAGAATGTTATATAAATATAAACATTGCTTACCCTTTCCTTCTGCCATAGTTTTTGGCATAGTTTTCCTTCTTCTTTCCTTTGTGTTGTGTATGTTTGATCACTGTGCCTCTAAGTTTGGAACACCATCATGATTGCAGGGTGACATGGAGAAAATTAATGCAAGTGATGTCATTACTAAAAAGTGGATTTGAAGGTGGATACAGTCATGTCTTCAGTCAGGTCCAAGTTCACTGCTTTTGCAGTAGCACTCGTGAATAGAGCAATTCTTCCGCAGGCAAACAACATTGCTCCATTGCACTCACATAAAAAACTCGCTCATGGCCCTGTAGGGTTTGGTACCTCCATGTTTAGTTTGCTTGTTGATTCACGCTACTTAACCTAGATTATATACATTTCATAACCTTTATTTTAGCCATTCTGTTTTAGCACTCATATTAGAAAGCCAAGCATATAGTATTATATCACAGTATCTAACATTACTAAAAGAGAATCTTTCACAATGGAATCGAAAGTAAAATGTTTTGATGGAACAGGAGACGTAAAAGTATTCATCCAGAAATTGCAGATACACTTGTCTCTGAAAGGATATTCCGAAGAAAAAGCGGCCTATGTGTACAGAAGAAAGAAAAGACCCCACCAGGATTACAGAAGTTTTACTCAAAGAATTTGAAAGGGGTAAGCAGGACAGGGAGGCAGCCATTGCGGAATTAAATAGCAGAACAAGCAGACATGACGAATCACCACAAACGTATGTGTACAAAAATTGATGGAGTTGGTCAAGCTCGCCTACTCTTTGTTTGAAGATGCAGCAATCAAAACAATAACAAAAGACTATTTTATGAATGGCCTACATTCTAAAATGCAGACAGCCTTGAAATCGTTTCCAGACTTCATCAACCTCAGTGTCGAAAAGTTGGCAAGAGAAGTGAACAGATTAAAATTGGCCAGAATTCAATCATTTCCCTCCACTAATCCCCAGGAGTGCTTCACCATCGAAAATAACTCAGTGGTTGATTTAATTGCTGAGAAAGTAATTCAAAAGTTGAAAGAGACAAAATTCAAATGTTATGGGTGTCACACGCGAGAAGAAATACCTCCAGAGGCAAATTTTGTTCGGAATCGTTTTGAGAGAGGTCGTGGGGGAACAAACCAACGCAATTTTGGGCGCCAAAATTGGAGAAAAAATTCGAGCCGCCCGAATTCCACTTATAGCCAACAACCAAAGAAATGCTACACTTGTCAAAGCACAGAACATTTCTTTAGGCAATGTCCCAACCGTTTTTGCAAAGTATCATTGACTAGACACACAAGAGACTCCCATTTCTGACGAGTTTTCTTTTGTTTTACGGGTTCAATTGGATAACATTTTTATAAATGCATTACTTGACACTGGAGCAACTTGCTCCATTATTGATGGTGGCAGTCTGGAAACATTTTGTTCTGTTGATAAAATAAATCACACCATTCATAACCTCGTGGATGCTTCTGGAAATAATATGGACATAATCGGTTCACTCGAAATTTTGGCTCAAGTCTATGGTACGTCCTTAATGCAAAATTTCAAAGTTTTGGGTTTGAAAACATACAAACATGTATTATTGGGCCGAGACTTTTTGGCTAAACTTGCGTCAGTCGAATTTGGTTGCCAAAATAACGCTTTAAAATTAGGAAAAACCTGGTCGAAGTGTGAGTATTTTACAAATAAAGTACCAATAATGCTGACTGCAGTATCTAAAACGTCTTTGATTTTAGTCGCTTCTTCTTCAATTTCACTTGATGGTACTGTTGTAATGTCTTCAGGCCAACTCTCTTCGTCTGAAAGCCACAAGGTGCCCTCCCACCACAATTGATTGCCTTGTAATTGAATTGAAGAGCAGCCGTGACTTCCAACATCCGCTGGGTTGTGGTTGCCCGGTACGTGTCTCCAACTGACCTTCGATTGTATCTTCTTTACCCTGTTGTTTACAAACTGTTTATATTTCCCTTCTCCTCTAATCCAATGCAATGCCACCTTGATGTCGGTCCAGGCTGTTGCTCTTCTGACTGGTAGATTTTCAAGTGCGTCTTTAAAACTTCCCAGCAAATTTACAGCCATGTGTGATGGTACTACTTCTAATCTTGGGATTTTTGTGTCTTTCTTTGATAACCGTGATTTTGCTGCTATAATCCTTTGACAAACACCCGAAGGCTGGCACATAACAACGTAAACACATGCAGACGTTCCGAGCTTACCGGTGTCACCAAAGGCCCGTAGGTCGACAAACTCAACTTTTTCTTTATAGCGGCAAAGACTTCTTACTGCTTCAATTTTTGTTGGGAGATTCCCACAGAACTGTTACCATCTTCTTAGAAAGTTTGCTGGTAGTTGCTGATCCCAGGATGACTTTATGTCACAAAGCAGAGTAACAGGAGATGCAATGCTGATTGGGTCATAAATTGATGCAATCGTTTGCAGGACTCCTCTTTTTGTCATCTCCCCTCGGCTTTCTGGAAAAATCACAGAGATTTTGTCATCGTTTTTATTCCAGTTAGGTCCAAGCAATTTCGTTTCGGTATTCTTCACTTCAAGTTGCTGCTTTGCAAACGACTGCTCCAAGTTTTGTCCCTCTTGTTGATCACTTTGAAACTGCTTCTCGTTTGAATGCCATTTGTGCGATTTGAGTGCTGCTTCTTCGAAAAGTTCCACTGCTATAATCTTCAACTCATTAACTTCTTCTCAGCTGTAGCCGCCACTTATGATATCATCTGCGTAAAGGCTTCTTCTTATCTCTTCAATCACCGGCTGATATTTGTCACCATGCACCACAAGATGTTGTTCGATTGTGCTGCCAAGGAGGGAGGGAGACTGCGTTGATCCGAACAAGGCTCTTGAAAATCTGAGAACTTCTACTTCTTCCATGTGGATATCCTTCACCCAATGGAACCGTAATGCATCCCGATCTTCAGAGCGTATTCTCACTTGCAGGAAAGCCCTCTTGATGTCCCCAGCTAGGGCGATTGGTTTCATCCTGTTCCTCACCACGATGCTCCATAGAAGATTCGGCAGGGCAGGTCCCGTTTCAAGGCAGTCATTCAGCGAAGGGCTACTCTCATCTCGTTTTGCTGAGGCATCAAACGCCACTCGTAGATTTTTACTTTCAGCCTGGTCTCACACAAAGGCTTTATGTGGAATGTAGAAAACCTTTCCACAGATTGAACGTCGTTGGACACTTGTTCCACTATTCTTTGTTCCTAGTAATCCTTTATGACAGCATTGTAGTCCCGGTAGAGATCTGGGTTGCGTTTCAGCTTCCTCAGCAACGTGGACAATCTTGCTAAATTCCCCTTTTAGTTTGTAGGCAGCGGTGGATGACCAATTTTCCAGAGTAGTCCAGTCTCATACCATACCTCATTGCTTCTTACTAGTTGCTGTTTGAAGTCTTCATAGACTGCATTCGGTCTACTAGATGGCGAATCTTCGGTCCCAAAGACATCAAGGCTGCACAGACGGTGATTCCCACCAAGACAATTGAAACACAGCCGTTTCTTGGATATGAGGTGCTTTCGTGTTTCTGATGACGTCACCTGTTGGCAGTGGATGGGCTTATGCTGTTCGCTGTCACAATACGCACAGCTGTTTGATTTCCATGGTTTTTGACGGGTTTGAAACGTTCTCTCGAATATCCGACGTGCTGTACCTTGCTCTCTTCTCTCTACTGAAATAGGATTTCTTCGGTCCATCTCCAAATTGCTTCTACAAGCTGTGGAAATCCCCAGGTGTCCCTTCGGTCGTTGTCTCTCACCAAGTCTTACCGGATTCCAGGAAGTCTATCGATCAGTAGTCTGACGTAGCCATTTATAGTTTTCAGCTTTCCCGTGGTCTCCATTGCTTGCACATGAGTAAGAAGCTTCTGATAAAAGTTGTAAACTTTGGCAGCGTTTGATCCGTTGAATGTGGGTAGATCCATTATCCCCTTCACATGTGTGATGATAATTTCACTCGTCTTGCCAAATTTTGTCTGTAATATGTTCTTTGCTCGCTTGTACACTTCTGATGTGAATGGCAATCCATCGATAAGAAGACCTACCTTCGAATCCAGTAATTCCTTGAGGTATGAGAATTTCGAGACATTCAATATTCTTGCTGCATCTATCTCTGTGCTGAATTGATTCCAAAATCTCATCCAATGGATGGCCGTCAAATTTGGCTATGCTGAGTTTCGGAAGCTTTACCTTCATGTCTCCTTCCTGCGTGATCGTTTTCTCTTCTGAATGCTTAGCCTGGTACTGTTCTCGGAATTTCATTCTCATCTCTTCGATACGCCTTTCTTTTTCGAATCAACTTTGCAACCGCAGTTCCTCTTCTTGCCGTTCACTCTCGATCCTTTCCTTCTCTCTGTCTGAATCCAGGCCAGAAATAGCATCGTTCGCCATTTCAACAGCACATTCGAATCTCTCTACTCTTGCTTTGAACTCCACACCCTATTCTTCTACTTTCTCTGCACTCTCGGTTTCTGCAATCAGATGGTCCTCGAATTAGTCTGTCAAAGAATAAATTTCCTGTAGTCTGCTTTCTATTGCTTGGAGGTGTCTTCTGAGCTCTCTCTGCTTCTTCTCATCCAGAATTCTAGCCGCGGACTTGTCCTTGATTTATAGAACTTTGAATTTGTCTTCCAGTTTCTTTATTGCTTCGTTAGAATCCATTTTGCATCAGATTGCTCCAGACTTATTCGCTAAACTTCGGAATAGTCCCCTTGGAGGTGGCACTTTGTCGGGAATCCTATAGTTAGCCACAACAATAATTCACAGATTGTTCACAAAAACCACAACTCGAATGTTTATCACGATAACAAACCTTGATAACGTTTCACAGCTTGCAATTCTCACAAGTTGCACAAGAATCACATGAAGAATCTGAATGAACGAGTAATTAATCCTAGAATCTCTACTTTTTTATATCTAAGTCTAAGAATGTTCTAGTGAAGTTTTCATCATTACGCATCATGCAGTTAATTACATGGTACCTATTTTTGGGTACCCCTAGAACGTTCTTAAAGGTTCCTGAATTACAATTACGTCAACAAAACGAAACCAAGGCTACATGTTTACATTGGGCCTAACTAAACTAAAGACAGCTATTGATTCTAGGAGATTACAAAGTTGCTAGAATGTTCTGGAATGTTCTATTATTAAAAGCTACATATACTGTTTTATTTATAACCCTGACACCCAAAAAGCCTATATTGGTTAAACATATGGAACATCATATTATAACCAATGATGCTCAGCCAGTTTGTAACAAGCCTCATTGTATACCCTATGCTTGGAATAAATAGATTGATGTACAAATTCAACAAATGTTACAAATTGAAATTATTATGCCAACTTCATCTCCCTGGAACGCTGCAGTGCTATTAGTTAAAAAGAAAGATAAGAGCATGCGATTTGTTTGCGACTGCAGGGGGTTGAATGACGTTATGAAAAGACTCATACCCCTTCCACACATACGCGACATCGTCAATAAAGTGCAGGGAACACGTTATTAGACCACTTTAGATGCTGCATCGGTGTATTGGTTGATGCCCTTAGCAGAAGAACATAAGGAGAAGACAGCATTTTCGGTGCCACGTGGAAAATATGAATTTAACGTAACACCTTTTGGGTTATGCAATGCAGGAGCATCATATCAAAAGATGATGGACATGAGTTTGCAGGTTTGCCGTCAGATAAGATCTTAGCGTACATGGACGATATTGATATTTGTAGCATGTCTTTTGACAACCACATGCAAGACTTAAAAAACATTTTTGAAAGATTACGCTTCTCTGGCCTCTCGCTTAAATTATCAAAATGTGTTTTTGCCAGTGAACAAGTCAATTTTCTCAGTTTTCAGCTCTCACAAGCGCGCATTACTCCTCAAAATCGACTCACTAATGCTATTAATTCATTCCAGACACCATCTACCAGGAAACAATTGAAGGGTTTTTTCGGCCTTTCTTGTATTTGTAGAGTGTTTATTCCCAATTTTTCTGCACTCACGCAACCTTTAAGCGAACTTACAAGTGAAAGCGTACCTTTCAACTGGACTGATATTTGCAGAAGTGCATTCACATTTTTCATCGAAGTTGATGCTAGCAATTATGCTGTCGGAGGCGTACTTTTTCAACTCAGTAATGATGGGAACCAACATCCTATTGCCTATTGTTGCACAGCCCTGCAGTCATCCCAAAAGAATTGGTCTGCCACAACAAAGGAGGCATTTGCATTAGTCTCTGACGTACGACACTGGCACGTATATCTTGCTGGCAATCTGTTTATTTTGAAATCTGATCATAATCCATTGATTGACCTGCGTAATCAAAAACACCCTCATGGAAAATTTGTGTGATGGATTGCAGAATTGGAAGAGTATGAATATTCCATCCAATACATTCCCGGTAAAGAACACGTTAAAGCTGACCCTTTATCTCGAAATCTTAATGCATCTCAGCAACAGCCATTATCAGAATTCGATAGAAAGATAGATGCATTATTTGTGAATCATGACAACTTTAAATCACAGTTGAAGGAAGAACAATCAAAAGATTCAACTATTGCAAAAGCACTCGAAAATGTTTCCAAAGGGGAAAAATTACTATTGCGCCAACCACAGGCAAGCGCAGCGAGCTAACTGTACATGGGGTGGAAAGAGGCATGAGCGTAAGCGAATGCAGCGCACAAAGTGTGCCAAACACATTAAGTTTTTTTCACTTGCCCCCTCCGGGAAGCAAGCGAACGCAAGCCCCCCCCCGCCAGCTAGTCCAATGTATATATTCTGTCTAATGTCACGTGACAGTGGTGAAACTCTGGCCAAAGCAATAGATTCGACCCGAAACAATGGGTCGAACACCCGAAAACAATGGGCCGAAAGGACGAACCGTGTCATCACAAAAATTTTTTTGCATGCGGGTGTTTGGCGTTGCGATTTCCACGGAAAGCGCTGTTTACTGAGTAGACAAAAGTAATGGACTTTGGTTTTTGATTGTCTCTCGAATTTTGGAATTATTCCCTTAACTATTCTGCTAATTGTGCTATCACGAAAAAACTACAGTTTACGTTGGTGAAACGTCCAAATTTGCGTCACGAACTCCATTGTCGAACAAAGTATTCACTGTTCATGTGACCCATTTAGCCTTTTTCTGCAATTTGATTGGCTCTTCTCTTGCGCCCCATGTGGGTTGTCAATCGTTTTTCGTTTTCCGTCCTCTCCTTGCAAGCGACCCAAGTGAATTGTTGGCCATTTTTCGCTATTCGCCCTCGGGGGTTGCAGCAGCAGGTACTTTTGGAGAAGATGCGTGTTTTTGTTTTGCACACAAAGGGCGCCTTTCAAAGTGTTTTACCACCTGAATTATCTTTGCAAAAGCTGCTGTTTGTTTCAAAGATTCTGGTGAGTTGCAGGAAACACTATAAAAAGCAGGTGCTAGCTTTGTTTTGTATTCTAAGGTGAAATGTGGTTTTTGATTACCGAAGCGTAATCAATGAGGTTGTGTTGGGGGGAAATTTTGTGTAATCACTTTAGCCTCGTTTTCCACCAATCATAATACTTGCGAGCTGCAACTTTTCTGAAAGTCAACACTCCAAAAATCTTGTCTTGTCGTCAGTGGAGTTGTGCTAGGAAGAAAATTTTTGCCAAGAAGTAAGTACATTCGTTTTTCTAAATTCTACATCACAAATATTCAACATCATATATCTGTATCCCGGTTTTTTGCATGCAAGGAATAAACTGGTTGTTTGTTGTTGTTTGTAGACTCTAGTCTGGTTTTGTTAGTTAGACTGTTGTCTCTGCTCTGGGAACACGCACTGCACTGCCGGAGTTCTTTTGGATTAGAAACCTTTAAAGCTTCTTATATTGTAGAAGTCTGAGTGGACAGCTTTTAATAATTTTTAGTTTTAACACTGTTTTTGTTACATATCTCGCAACTGTATTCTGGATGTTTTGAGTGACTCGAGTAGACTAGTTGACTCTAGTTTTGACCCTTTCTGGTTATATTACTGTAACGGCTTTCATCTGAGTCAGTGACAGCCTTTTGCTGTCTCGCCAAGTGGGCAAAACCTGACAGAACAGCCTTTTGCATCTCACCAAAGTTGCACAATAAGATTTTCTTAGTTAAGTACATTGTTCACGTTAACACTATTTTCGTTGTGACTTGCACTTTTTTATAAGGGGTCATTAACCTGGACTACTGCTAGGATTTCTGGTAATATCAATAGATTCCGTTAAAAATAGAAAACATTTTTATAACTTTCTTATGCAAAATATATAGAAATAGTTTTATGCCCCTTGTGGCACTCTGAGACATTTCTCAGTTTTTTACCAATTCACTTCCTGAGGCACTTAGCCTCACACTGTTTGCCCCTTGTCGCATACTGCTGAAAAGCACATTCTAATGCCCTTATAATGCTCCTCACAGCATAAGATTATAATTTTCAGATTGCCATGAATGCTTATAGACTACTATGCATAGTTATTTTGGCTCTATTGGTATTCATTAAATGCAGATCTTCATACTTTAACAAAAAATATATTCTCAGTACAAAATTTGCTATTTCTCACCAATAAAACTCAGTGTTGGGTGCAAAATGGTTAAGGCAACAAAAAACAATACAGTGTTCTAAACTCTTGACATCAAAATGCCAACATGCTGCCATCAGAGCATTTTGTTCAAATTCTGTCATAGTTGTTTTACTTCTTCAATGTGGAGATATAGAGTTGAATTCAGGACCAACAAGCATTGGTACACTTGTAATACTGCTAGTTTTTGGTGAGTTTTTGTTCATTCATTCGCATGTTTTGTTATTTGCCACAGGCCATGTCTTGTAGCATCGGAACGGTTCATATTTCTGTAATCTGTTATTTTAATACGTGTATCGATTCACATCCATAATTCGGTTCTATACAAAGGTATTCAGGTTTCATTTTTACTTCCTTCGCCGGACGTAATTACTCCCTATTGACGTATGTAGTTTCATTATTCTTTGTATCTGTTGTCACGTGATTTTAGTAGATAAATGTAGCGTTTTAGCTTTAATTAATCAGTTTTTAGAATCGCCTGGATATGTGAGCATCAGAAGGAGAAAGCATACCGTTCAGGAGCGAGATGCTTAAGAAAGATCTCCTTGCCTTAGTTTTTAGTCGCTGTTATATACTTGGTTCTTGAGAAAGGCCAAGGTTGGTTGCTGTTTTATATACTTGGTTCTTGAGAAAGGCCAAGGTCGAGTTGCTGCTTTTATGATATAGGTTTGAGAAAACTATATCCTTCGTGTGTCAATTGTCGTTTAAAGTATTAAAGTATGCTGAAAAGAAGCTCTGCTACATGTAAGAAAAGAAAGGAAAAATAGAGCTGTGTCGTTTTTTTTACATGTCATGTTTACTTGTTCGCAATTCAATCAATTGGTGAAAAAGCCTTAGACCTCGAAATCCAGTTTACACACTTTTGAATTCAAATTAATTTCAATTCCATCCCATTTCATCTGAATATCAGACCTCTTTATGTTCCACACAGAACTTACCATTGTTTAAAGCCAGCCGTGAAGGAAATGTGAAATCTTTGAAAACTCCTTCTTGTGTGTTTGATATGCTTGGTGGGGGAAACTGTCTTTTTCGGGCATTTTGTTATGTAATTTGTGGTACACAAAGATTTCACGAAATTATTAGAAATAGAATAACATCACATATGAAGAAAATAGAGCATCATTTATATCCTCATATAAATGGTTCTGTTGAAGATTATTTAAACAACACCAGAATGCAATTCACTGGAACTTTGGAGACTGATGTCGAAATTATAACAGCTTCATACCTATTTCAGACTGATATCTATGTCTACTTAAGCGATAATAATGAACTAAAATGGTCAAGGTTTTCAATGGCAACAAGCTGCCAATCCAATGAAGACTGTACAGAAGCTATTTATATCCAAAACATCAATGGAGTACATTATGATGTTGTTCTGGATGTTTTGAGTCTTGTTAGTCATGTAAGTGAAAGGGAATTTCCAGATATATCTAGTGGTTCAAGTACTTATGAGAAAATATATGGGCTTGATACACCAGATGAACGTTTGGGCTGACATTAGCTAGACAGGGCCTAGAGGTGATGGAAATTGTTTCTTTAGAGCAGTTTCACACTAACTCATTTCCACTGATAAGCATCACCATCGAGTTCGCATGGAAAGTATAAATTATATCATTAAACATCCTGAAGTATTTATATATAGTATAACAGAAGAATCCTTTTAACTTACATAGATACTATGTCAGAGCCTGGAACATGGTGCGGAAATATTATCATTCAGGCTGTAGCAAATGCAAATAATTGCCAAATTTTAATAACTGAATCTGCCACAAACTTGCAAGAACCAACAGTTTCAAAAGAACCAACCAACGCCACACAATTCAGCATGTGTACCTTCACAAATACACATAGGACATCTTGAACAACTACATTATGTTACCACAATGAAAATTAAGAAAAGAAAATCTCTTTCAAAAGAGACAGAACACCAATAAAATCAAAGGAATCAAATCCTTTCTTCAAAGGGAACGAAAGGTTAAAAAAAGACTTAAGTATGCCGAAAGGCTTGAATCTGAGGGAACTTGTGTAAAACGCAAGGCAGTTCCTAAGAGTAAAAATTTAAAAGATGAATTTTCATATTATGAAGCCTCTGTAAAAACGGAGAATCTCTTAAAAACATGGAAATCCTATCTGCTTTCTACAGCCTCATTTCCTAAAAAGAAAAATGTTAGTTGTTTGAATATAATGACTGAGCTTATTGCGTCTTTCAAGAAAAGCACACAAATTGGACCAGATTATATATGCACCTGCTGTGAGCAATTGTGGTATAGGTCATCAGTTTTATAGTCTATTGCAAATAGATATGATTTATGTGATAGAAAGATCACTCAAATATGTCTCAATGGAATAAACAGTGCTTTAAACTGTGAATGAATCTGTCGAACATGCCACCAGTCTCTTCTAAAGGGTAAAATGCCATCTTGCTGAAAGGCAAATTTAGAGAGACTTTCTTACAAACTGGATTGTTTGAACTTAACTCCATTAGAGGAAAGACGTCTTTCACCTCGTATCCCTTTCTTGCAAATAAGAGAATTGCCAAGAGGTGGACAATTACGTATACATGGAGGTGTCGTATGGCACGCCAAACCCGTCAAAAGTATTCAGAATTGTTGTTGGCAGTTGAAATTATATTGTCAAGTTCCTGAAATTTGTTTGCTGTTGGGATACATAGATCTTGTAATTAGAATTGTTGTTAGTAAAATTAGAATTAGAATTAACAAATGCAGAATTGTTGCCAAAGTTTGAAATTCTGCTTGTCATATTCTGCTTGTTTCCTGGGTTTTCATTGTTTGATTTTGCTTCGCGTCTCCATCATGTCTGCCGCTCACCGTTTGTTGAGCACAATTTTGGATGATGTCAGTGCTTTAGCAGAAGCACTAAACTCTGAAGCAAACGAAAGTCAACCTCAGCTACCAAACGAATCTGTGCCATCACCCACATCAGTGGAAAAAGAAGTAACATCATTGTTTCGAGGGCGAGTAGCTACGACTACGACGAGTGTGACTCCTCAGACCAGAAATGCGCCATGATCATCTGGCCCTAGCAGTTCCAGCGGGATATCAAGAATCTTGAACAGGCCTGTAAGACCTGCCTTTAGCAATTACGCTTCCAGCGCCAGTCACTGACCTGGCACCTCATCCGTTGCCTTATGCATCTGCATCCCCAGTGGCAGTGCCAACTTTTAGGCAGTCTGCAGCAACAACAACCAATTTTAATGCTGTAAGAAAAAGGCCATTTCCACAAAAAAGAGGGGAAAAGCCACAAGGTAGAAATGCACAAAAACAACAGAGTGGGCCCTTCTTTTTGGATGTTATCTTGCTAAGAAGTCCAAATGACGACATTGTTCCAAAACAACAACCCAAACTGGACGTGATGGAAAGAGGCCACATTTTCCATGGTGTTAAATTTGACAAGGGATGGAATGCTGTTGAAGTTGACAAGAAAATAAGAGATCTGTTCTCAAATTTACTTGGTGATGATTCTGGATATGAAATCGCAACATCAGTACATACCAAAATTGTAAAGCCCACATTGGATAGAGATCAACAGTGTGATGGACCATTTATTTACCGTCTCTTCAGAACAAAAACTTTGTACATTCTGCCAGACCATGAATTATTTCCAACAACTCCATTTTTCACAAATATGGAAGATAGCACATCTGAAGAAGATGATAAAGTCAATAACCCTAAAAAGGCCAAACTTGACATTGAAACAATGTTCATTGATTCTGACCCTTATGGCTTCCCACCGTGTACATCTGAGTTGGTCGCTGCTGTAACAGCAGTTACTAATGAAGATGACAAACCAGCCCCACAGTCTCAGTCATTTGATAGCTTGTCGAATCATTTGACACATTTAACACCAAGTGCAGTAGAAAGAGCATTGCTTACAAAGAACATTGTGGTTGTTAGGCGAAGAAAGTTATGGGAAGATGCAATCAAGAAAGTCAATTTGTTTTATGATGCAGCTGGATGTACTGATAACAATACAAACATTGAGGTGCAATTTGTTGGAGAGGAGGTTGTCGATGGCGGTGGAGTACGGAGAGAATTTTTCTGCAAATTGTTTGAAAAATCAGTTGAAAAGATCATGAAGGGAGCTGAAAATCAACTCACGTTCAAGCGTGATTCGCAAAGATTGGAAAGAAATGAGTATTTTTGTTTTGGAAAGGCTATTGCACTATCATTTCTCAATGGATGTGATGGACCGCACAACTGGTGCAAAAGTCTAATTGAATACATTCTTGATCCAGATGACAATAAGATTCAATATCAAATAGAAGCCATTCCAGATGGTATAATCAGAGCAGCAGTTATGACGTTAGATGCCACCAAAGATAAAGAAAGTATGGAAAATTGCTCAATGAAGATGTTCTTTTTGATGCAAGATTCGAGGCTGGTTTTAATGCAACCAAAGTCCAGTTCAGAGAGAAAAGTGATCTTATACAGAAAATAGCAAAACACTATATAATATGCAGACAACTTGAGGAAATTCAAAGTTGCAAGAAAGGATTGGAATTGGGTGGTATCCTGAGTGTTCTCCAACAGCATAAAATAGATGCTGTTGGACAGTTCATATACAAGCAAGATCACTTATCAACGAAAGAACTTATTTACTTGTTCACCATTACCTACTCCAGTCTTGATACAGCTAAAGAAGCAGAAGAGGATATTGTTTACAATTTTACAAGCTTCTTAGACCATGTGCAGAAAAGTCCAATGGAGGTAGAGGTGTTGGACTATGAAAGTATTTTGGCAATGGGTGAAGGAGCAGTAAACTATGCTGATGGTGGCAAATTGAAAAGAGTGCAGATAAAGCTGGAAGATGTACTCCAGTTTTTAACTGGCTCTAAGTTTGTTGGCAGTCTGAATGGAATGAAAGGTGAGATCAGTTTCTGCCATGATTGCAGTGCAGGTAGGAGAGTAAAGGTTAGTACATGTGGTGCTTCAATTAATTTTCCTGCCACAACCAGATATACAGACAATTACTTATTCCCAAAAACTTTGCTGATGATATCTCTAACTCACCTGGTTTTGGAGTTCGATAAAAACACACATTTCTATTCTAAACACGGTTTTGTTGTTTCATGAATTTATTTCCTTAAGTTTTGTTGTTGTTGTTGTTTCATTTTAAAATAATTCACAACTAATTAAAATCAATCGCAAAGCATGGCAGATGGCAGTCTTCAGAGGGCATATGAGGTGAAATTTTATATTCACCTAGTTTGTAGAGCTTTCTTTGCTTGTTCACATGCTGTGAACTGTTTTCCTCTTCGTTTCCTTCTCCTCTCCCCTCCCAAATATTCAAATGCGTGAAGTGGAAAGATAAACCTATTACGCCACAGCCTCGTAATGGCGGAGTGTGTTGGAATCACTCTTTTAGGTGGGTTGCAGTAGTTTTCTGCAAACATATGTTAATAACTTTGAAACGGAGAGCAAAACGTTGTATAAACAAG
This sequence comes from Sanderia malayensis, assembly GCA_013076295.1. NCBI lineage: Eukaryota > Metazoa > Cnidaria > Scyphozoa > Semaeostomeae > Pelagiidae > Sanderia > Sanderia malayensis. Next base: position 95,784 of record RQOL01000663.1, on the reverse strand, counting down.
CAAAGAAAGCTCTACAAATTAGGCGAATAAAAATGTTCACTGCATAAGGTCTCGCTTTATGCCTAGTTTTGTTCTCATAATACTGTATAGTATTCCATGATTTAACAGACATTGCATTGTGTGGTGGGAAGGTAGAAAATAGATTAAATTATTGAAAAAAGTCTAAATCTTATTCTTGCAAAAATATTTCAGTTCAGGTTTCTTTTGTTATTGATCAAAAGTTTAGTTTCGTATGTCATATTTCATTTGTTCCAACTTTTCTGTCCCTATCAGATGATAGGACCTGGAAAATTTTAGCAAGAGTTTACCAAAAAAAATGAGTCAGGTCATGGAGTTGAACTGCTGTGGTGGAATTGAAACTCATCTTTCGCTCTTTGAAACTCATCAGGTGGAATTGTTTAATAGTTCAATCAATGATAGGTACATATTTATACCATCTAATATTACTATTCTGCGATGTCAGGTGACGGTGGCGAAACTCTGGCCAAAACAATAGATTCGAGCCGAAACAATAGGTCGAACGCCCAAAAACAATGGGCCGAAACGGCGAATCGGTGATCAATAAGGCTTTTTTCAATGAAATCGCAAAAGGTTGACACTTGCATGGAAAGGCTCCGTTTCTGGAGTAGGCAAAAGTTATCTATTTTTGGAAGCCTATTTTAAAAGAATTTTTGAGTTATTCTATTAATTACTCCACTAATTGTGCTATCACGAAAAAACGACGGTTTACGCTGGCGAAACTTCCAAATTCGCGTCCCCGACTCCATTTTCGAAAAGAGTATTCGCTCTTCACGTGACCCGTTTCGCCTTTTCCTGCAATTTCATTGGCTCTTTTCGCAAGACTCATTATTCGCCCTCGGGTTGCCAGCAGGTACTTTTGGAGAAGACGCGTGTTTTTCTTTTGCACACAAAGGGCGCCTTGCAAAGTGTTTTACGAGCTGATTTATCTTTGTAAAGAGCTGCTAATTGTTTCAAAGACCCCTGGAGAGTTGTAGGAAACAATTCGGAACGCAGGTGACAGCTGTATTTTAATTTGAAATAGTTATGGTTTTTGTAGTAGGCGTTGCTTCGGCATGCTTGCAACACTTAGGCCCAATGAAAACAAAGTCAAAGTTATGAATTTTTCAGGCGCTATTTACACGATTTTCCCCATTTAAACTGGTATGTATTGTAGGGTTTGTATTGTAGGGTATGTATTGTAAGGTATGTATAGTAGGGTATGTTATGTAGGGTATGTATTGTAGGGTATGTATTGTAGGGTATGTATTGTAGGGTATGTATTGTAGGGTATGTATTGTAGGGTATGTATTGTAGGGTATGTATTGTAGGGTATGTATTGTAGGGTATGTATAGTAGGAAATGTTATGTAGGATATGTTATGTAGGGTATGTATTGTAGGGTATGTATTGTAGGGTATGTATTGTAGGGTATGTATGTAGGGTATGTATTGTAGGGTATGTATTGTAGGGTATGTATTGTAGGGTATGTATAGTAGGGTATGTTATGTAGGGTATGTATTGTAGGGTATGTATTGTAGGGTATGTATTGTAGGGTATGTATGTATGTATGTATGTATGTAGGTATGTATGTATGTATGTATGTATGTATGTATGTATGTAGGTATGTATGTATGTAGGTATGCAGCTATAGTATTTTTTATAGTAGGTATAGTATGTTTTTTAGTAGGTATAGTATGTTTTTATGGTAGGTATAGTATGTATAGTATGTTTTTATAGTAGGTATAGTAGGTATATTATGTTCTTATAGTATGTAGGTATAGTATGGTTTTATAATGGGTATGGTATGTTTTTATAGTAGGTATAGTATGTTTGTATGTAGGTATAGTAATGTACAGTGTGTATAGTAATGTATGGTATATATATTAATGTGTAATAATGTATAGTAGTATATGGTAATGTATAACATAATGAAATATATAGTATGGTACAGTAGAGAACAGACAAGTTATATACCTTGCAGAAAAACTGCCACATTCAAAACAGTCATTGAGAAAATATTGTATATATCATATTATCAATATTAATTCATAACATTTTATATATTTTTGCTTACATAATAAAGAAAGACAATCAAATAACAATCCATCAAAGAATTAATAATATATAATAAAGTCATAAATATATTAAAACTTATGAAATTTTCACACTGAATAGTGTTGTCATTTCATTGTGATTTATAGGGAAATGAAAGGAGTTTACTGAATAATCACAGCATTATTTAGTGTGGGAGTCAACCTTTAATAAATGTCCATTTATATCTACTTATGCATTACCTGATTATTGTTCAACTTAACATACCCTCTCTATTTTTACACCAATTCGTAGTTCACTTTAATCTATAGTCTTTGCCATTCATACTTTCACTATGCAGAATTATTGTAACATCGGAATTCACCCAGCACCACGTTGTTTCCATACTTCCAGAAGACCTCGATCTCATTCTTTTCCATGGGGCCATCTTGATATTGTTGTTATAGTTTCGAAAGACAATAGCTTTGACTTGAGCGCGCGAAAATCTTTCAGATCTCGATCGCACAAAATTCAAGTAAGTGAAAAATTTTTCTAAATAACTTTTGAAAGTTTAAACATTTAAGAACACAAAGCCATATTAACTAAAACAGCCTTAAATGTATCCATAGTTATTAACAACAATTTTACAGTCACTGTGTAACAACTTTTAACACTACTTACCTTTGTTTACTTCAGCATTCGTTATTTAAGTTACCTGCTCATTCAGATTTGTAAGTATCTTCTCCTATTGCTATGATTTTCAATCTTTGCTCTTCATATATTCATTCCCACAATATTATCAGAATATATTGTTAATTGAGATATACAACATTTTCAAATTCTTCATATTTCTCCTTCAGCAGCATTTTCCATTAACCTTATACTAATTTTACATGCATTTCAACATTTCATTTTGAGAACATTTCAACATGGCAAATGCAAAGCCAAAGGACAAGCAAATTGTCATAACTGTTGGCAAAGACACCAAAGTAATTATATTAAATACATTAATATATTTATTAGTACATTTCTCATCTTCATAACTGCTATCAACCATTATTCTTTCCATGCTCTTTTTCTCCTAGGAAATAACATATAGCAGTATTTCTGCTCTTAAAAAGCAATGTGCCGACCAATTCCCCGAATTGGCCGGCAAACGATTCAACTTTGTTTTCGTGACGAGGAGAAGAATCCCAACAAATGAAATTGTCTACGTACACCTTTTTACATTGTATTTCACATGTTTATCATACACACTTTAACAATGGCATTGCATCTTTTTACAAAATGTTAACAACCTTTAACATATCAGTCTTATGTGTGTTAATTTACAGAACACAAAAAGAGGCCTTTGTAAAAATTGCTGGCCAACAAAAAAGAAAGGCCCCCAAAAAAGAGCGTGGGAAGGTGGTCACCCAAAACCCTTCCCACAAACTTACGCCAGAGCAGGCCGAATTGGCACGCGGTGCCAAAATTGTAAAAATTTCTTACTTTAATATGTAGATACTGTACATAGTTATACAGTAAAAACCTACATATCAGAACCTCCTATTTTTAAGAACCTACCACCGAATATTCCATTTTTCTATGTATTTTTTCATAGTCATGTTCACATGATATTGTCTTATAGTTTACCGATTGTTTTCCATTCTTCATTACCAAAATAGCCTACAAAATAAGATGGAGGATCTTATATGCAGGTTTTTACTGTTTGTAGATAGTTTGTAAATAGTTTGTAGTTAAGTAGTTATGTTGTTCGATAGTTTGTAGTTAAGTTATGTACTTTGATAGTTTGTAGTTCTGTTGTTTTGTAGCTTAGTGGCCTTGATCATGCATGAATTATTCATACTAATAATAGCTTACCTTTTTTGGCCTACCAATCAATCTCACAAATTTCCCATATTTATGCATGGTCAATGCTTTTTCCTGTTTAAATAGTTCCAAATTCAGTTCATCGTAATATTCAGTTCGATTGATATATTATTGTTCTAATTTTAAAACCCACAAATTAATTAGGCACTTACCACACAAAAAACCAAGCAGGGACATCCTTTCCTTTTCTGTTCAGCTATCAGCACCTGCAAGCAACAATAAAATTAAGTGAAACCATTAACCAAACACACAGTTTCAATAATTTACAATATTTTCCAGGTTTCAGCAATGCCAACACTCATTGCTTATATCAGTGTCAGCTAGCCCACCAAAACACAGAAGGAGAACAGATTTCTATTATTACTATGCAATTGCTCTGAATTTCCCTTCTTTTCTAAGAAAATTTCATAGAAAAACTAAAGTTACAAACTTACCCAGGCCTGCCATGCATGTTGACTAATTTTTATGAAAGGATGCATATTCTCTTTCAATATGTACAAATTCTATAATTGATAGATAACAATTCAAGTTAAACAAACCATAACTCATTATAGTTTGCTTAATAGTGTTTGATTGAAAAGATTGACAAAGATCAAATAATATTATTACCATATCTTATTCTTACGATTTCATCGGCTCTTTTCGTCGTCATCGCTATCTACCGAGGCCGAGGCTTCTTTTCCTTTACAATTTAATAATAATAATTTCGCAAAAAAAATTCTGGCACGTGAGAGTTTGTTACAACGTTTCCTTTGTTTCATTTGTCTTTCTTCTTTTCCTTTGTCTTCTTCTTGCAGGGACAGACGAGACGTGCACACATGCCTGCCCCATAGTGTTAACGAGGCTTACATTCCAGACGTTATCGGCCACTTTTTATCAACTTGATGCATCGAAGCCCTGTGGTCTCCACCCTCCAAGTCAATCAACTTGCCGAATTGAACGATAATATATTGTTTAAAAAGTATTAATATTGTTAAACCAACCGTAAATATTCGGTAAAATGAACATAACATAAATTTTAAAGTTTATAATGTTTCTTATCTTATCTCCTATCTCTTTGAGTTCAACCAGTCTATCACGTGCTAATCTTCTCCTTCCCACCTTTAAAAGTCAGAAGGACGAAGGGGAAATCCCTTTCCACGAGATTTTTCCCTCCTTTTTTATCACATGACGCGTATAAACCAATCACGGAGGCGATGTAGTACAATAGAAATCCCGCCTCCATAATTATAGATTTTGTCTATTTTTAACCGGCCAAATTTTCTAACGGCTATAATTATAGCTAATCTTATTCTTATATTTATCGCTGAGTAAGTACCTACTTTCAACGTGTTTTAATAACTACAAGCTAACCCGATTATTTATCACTACTTCGTCTGATATGACAAAAACTATTGTTTTTCCTTGCTTTTAATTACAAAAACAGGTCACGTTACGTTTGTGCAGGTATCATTTCTTTATCAAATATTTTAAGTTTACCACTATTGTGATTTCTCTTTTGTTTCTACCCATAGATTTGAAAGACACAAGGCTCGGTAAGAAATTTATTATTTGACAACAGTTTTCCTTGCTCACTGATATATTTAACTCTTTAATTGTTTGTTTTTTTTATGAATAAAGGCCCAGCTAAATCTATTTTTAAATAACGGACACTTCTCTTTAACAAACTCATTTCGACAAAATAAACTTATTTTTTTGATTTTTGATTTCTCTCTTTCCAAATGACCCTATGTACAACAAACTATTTCGTTAATTCAGTGTTTTCTTCATTGGTAGTAAGTATATTAATAACAATTTCTCAAATCGTGTTTCAACAAGTTATTAAAAACTGCTGCACTCGATTCAACCGGTCCATTTTTATTTATTCAGGTATTTCGAGTTTTGTTCATTATTCATTTCCTTTACTACTTATATTTTAACTATAAACTAGCCGGGGGCGCTCGCTTTCGCTCGCTTCCCGGAGGGGGGCAAGTGAAAAAAACTTAATGTGATTGGCGCACTTCGTGCGCTGCATTCGCTTACGCTCATGCCTCTTTCGACCCCACGTACAATGGGTTAGCTCGCTACGCTCGCCTGTGGTTGGCGCACTCCGTGCGCTGCATTCGCCTACGCTCATGCCCCTTTCAACCCCACCTACCATGGCTTAGCTCGCTACGCTCGCTTGTGGTTGGCGCACTTCGTGCGCTGCATTCGCTTACGCTCATGCCTCTTCGCCTCTGCCTACTCCTTTTACAACAGCTTGGCTCGCTCCGCTCGCCTGATAATCCCTTTGTCGATTAAAACTTTGGGCTTGTTTATATTAGGCCTAAGCATCGCAACTGTTCTCGTGAAGTCGCAAAAGAGCCAATCAACTTGCAGGAAAAGGCGAAACGGGTCACGTGAACAGCGAACACTTTGTTCGAAAATGGAGTTCGCAACACGAATTTGGAAGTTTCGCCACCGTAAACTGTAGTTTTTTCGTGATAGCACAATTTGTGGAATAATTAATGGAATAATTCAAAAGAACTTTAAAAAAACGAAACCAAAAATAGATAACTTTGGTCTAATTAATAATTGGCACTTTCCATTTGAAATTTAGCACAAATAATGTACAAACAAAAAAGCCTTTTTGATTACACGGTTCGCGGTTTCGGCCCATTGTTTTGGGGCGTTCGACCTATTGTTTCGGGTCGAATCTATTGTTTTTGGCAAGGAAAATGCGTCATCACGTGACTCCGTAGAATATATATATTAGATTTACTCTATTCCATTTTAGTGACTGTTTACATAACAGAAACGACCACAGTTCATTTCACGTAAGCATGTTCATTTAACATAAATTAGATTGTATAGCAATAATTTCCATTTACTTCTTTAGCAATTTCAACTTATCATTATTGAACTCTTGAAATATATGATATTTACTTCTTTGTGTTTCAGCTTTACAGAAAGCTATAATTATCACCATTGTTGTTGCTATTAAGACCATTGTCAAGAAGCAATAACATTTACAATAATTTGGCCTAATTGTATATCTCATAGTTCATATTTCTCTTTCATACCACAACGTGCACCATGCCACGCAAGGCCAAGAGAAGTATAACCAGCACCAGGCGTAGAAATCAAGTGCGGAGAATATGCAGCATCACAGACATATCAATCAGCAGCTTCAGCCTCAACAGACAGGAAATGCGGATAACCCACTTGCAGCAGTCAACGATCTTCAACAATTGCAGCTTGAAAACCATCAGCTAGAAGCCCCTGAATATCAGCCATTTCCAGCACAGTATCTCCTTCCACAGATACAGCCAATGGAGATGGGCATGGAACCACAGCTTCCCATTCAGATCCCATGGCTCCCCATTCAGAACCATCAGCTTCCCATTCTGAACCAAGACCTTCCCATTCTGAACCAGGAGCTTCCCATTCTGAACCAAGACCTTCCCATTCTGAACCAGGAGCTTCCCATTCAGAACCAAGAGCTTCCCATTCTGAACCAAGAACTTCCTATTCAGAACCAAGAGCTTGAAGCACCAGAACAACCTGCAGACATCGAGATGCAAGACGCGGTTCCAGTACCCAATGAAAATCAGATACCAGAACCTGTTGAAGATCAACAAATGCAAGTTGACAACCCTGTCCCTGAGAACAATGAAGCTGAAAACCTCATCCCCTTCTCGCCATTACCACACCACTTGAATAAAATGACCAGAACATGCATTCATTGTGGTGCAAAGTACTTCAAAGAAGAACTTAACTCCCGAAAACAATACAACAAGTGTTGCATGGGAGGTTTAATCACTCTGGATCCAATTCAACCACCTCCAGTCAATGTCATGCATTTATATACTGGTGATACATCCGAATCGACACATTTCTTAAAGCACTTCCGCCAATACAACTCATTAATGGCCATGGCATCATGGAAGGCTAATATTGTACGTCATGCCAGAGCTGGACCATCAGTTATCACAATTCACGGAAAGGCATATCACATGACTGGTAACTGACCAATCCACTTCTTTTATACAATATTTTACATAGCTAATTATTCACTTATGATTTCTACCCTAAAACTCATACTTCTATTCATATGTTATGTATTAAGTATATTTCATTTACAATTACTAGGTGTAACCGAAACAGACAGATCCAGAAAGTATGCAGAACTTTACATCATGGATACGCAACAAGCATTGCAGGAACGGCAAAACACTGCAGGAGAACAACATCTTGATTTGGACATCGTTGCACTTCTCCAGAATGAATTAATGGCAGTCAATCGATTTTCACAGCATTATCGAAGCATGGGTGAAATATTGGAGGAACAGCGGCAGCAAGCTATTGCAAACAATCAGCCTATTCCAACATTCAAAATGATCATCACAGGTCACCCACAACAAGATCGCAGATACGATAATCCAACTGCCAGAGAAATTGCAGCTATATATACTGTACAAAATGGAGGTGCACCAAATCCTGACGACAGAGAACTGCAAGTTCAAACAAGACACAGAGATCTCATGAAGATTTACGCAACCAGTCCAAGTGCTGATCCTCTCACGTATCCATTGATGTTCTTTCATGGTGACAGAGGTTACAGTTTGGACCTTCAACGATTGCCCACAGCACACGTAGCGGGTGAACACCATAACAATCGTGACCGTCGTACCAAACTAACTCTTACCGAATACTATTCATACAGAATCCAGGTCAGGGATGCATTCTCAACCATCCACGTTGCATCACTTCTATTTCAACAGTATCTGGTAGATGCATATACGAAAATAGAAGGCAACAAACTGAGCTGGATTATGAATAATCAGCGTCAACTTCGTGTTGACACGTATCGAGGCCTGATGGATCATCTCAACAGAAGAGCTGAACTTGAGAACCAGATAGCCAGGGCTAATAATCTGAATCAGCCCATACACATTGATGTTGGCCGTGTTATCATTCTACCATCATCCTTTCCAGGCAGCCAAAGAAACATGTATCAACATTTTCAAGATGCAATGACAATCGTAAGGAAGTATGGCAAGCCAGACATCTTCCTCACAATGACTGCCAATCCTAAATGGAAGGAGATAGAAGAAAACATTCATCCGTATCAGAAGGCCAATGATGGACCAGACATTGTCACAAGAGTATTTCATCTCAAACTCAAGGAACTACTCGAAGACATATTACATAACCACATTCTTGGACATGTCACGGCACATGTGTATGTCATAGAATTTCAGAAGAGAGGACTACCACACGCACACATGATCCTGTTTCTTTCACAAGCTGATAAACCACGAACACCAGAACAGGTAATATTTGCAAATACTAATAATTCTTTCTCTTATTGTGACATTTATACGCAATGCACAGTACAACTATTCTGTATGCCATTTCTATTATAAAATTGTTAATTATCATATTCATTATCAGGTGGATCAACTGATATCAGCAGAGATTCCAGACCCACAGGATGCAAAATACCACAAGTTGGTCCTAAAACACATGACACATGGACCCTGTGGAGTTTTAAATCCTCATTGCGTGTGCATGGAAAATAACAAATGCAAAAAGCACTTTCCAGAACAAGTTGCTGACACTGAAATCAATGTCAACGGCTATCCTCTCTACAGACGACGCTGTCTTCATCCAGTCAATGTGAATAATCGCATTTTGGATGATACTTGGGTAGTGCCACACAACAGACACCTACTCATCAAATATCAGTGTCATATCAACGTGGAAATATGCAGTACTGTAAAAAGTGTCAAGTACATTTTCAAATATATCCACAAAGGACATGATATGGCACATGTTGAAATTCTTGAAGAAAATCAACAGCAAGTACCTCAAGACATTGAACACGACGAGGTGCGCCAATACATCAATGCAAGATATGTCGGACCACATGAAGCTGTTTATCGGCTTCTGCAGTTCCCGATGCACCACAAAAGCCACATAGTGAAACGGCTTTCTGTTCATCTACCATTTGAGCAACAAGTAGTCTTTCATGACAATGATGACGAACAAAGGCTCAACAACATTGGTGACAGAACAACACTTACAGCATGGTTTGAGCTTAACCAGCAAGATCCAGCTGCACATCAGTACCTCTATCATGAGATACCAGAGCACTATGTCTTCCAGGAGCGTTCAAAAACATGGACACCCAGACAACGAAGAACAATGCCAATCATTGGTAGAGTAACTCAAGTGCAGCCTAGAACTTGCGAGCAAAAATTTGCACTCAGACTCTTGCTGTTGCATAAACGAGGAGCTACGTCATTTGAAGACCTTCGAACGGTAGAAGGTCATCTATGTGACTCTTTCAAAGATGCAGCATTAGCTTTAGGGCTTTTAGAAGATGATGCCGAAATCACACGCTGTTTACAAGACGCAGTCATCTTTAATATGCCACCACAACTCAGACAGTTGTTTGCCACATTGCTACTCTTTCAAACGCCTTCAGACATCAGAACACTCTTCGACACCTTCAAAGAAGCCTTGAGTGAAGATTTTGTCAGACGTGATCAACTCAACAATCCAGACATAACCTTTCAAGACAGACACATGTATCAATGTCTACTTGATATTGACAACAATTTGAAGGTCCATGGTTTGTCAATCACGAATTACGATCACCTTCCTCAGCTACCGGCCGACTTTGTCATTCCAGAACAAGGTGATTTACAATTTAATATCATGATATTCACTAAAATAGTTTAGCCAACATATACTTCTATTTATCCTAAATGAAACTGTTGTTTATGTTATACACAAGTGGTATACACAGCCATTATTCAAGCGATTGAGACGCAATCAGAACAGAACTGTCACTTTCTCGACGGACCTGGCACAGGGAAAACATTTCTCTACAACACGTTGGTTCGGAAACTCAATGCTTCGGGACACAAAGTTCAGTGTAGGCTTGGTCAGGAATTGCAGCAACACTGCTTATCAATGGCAGAACATCGCATTCACAATTCCAAATTCCAATACCATTGAAGCTGGAATCAACATGCAATGTCAAGAGACAGAGCCGAAGAGCACAGCTTTTGCGTGAGACAACCCTGTTCACATGGGATGAAGCTTCAATGATACCAGCATTGGCATTGCAAGCAGTTGACAGACTGCTTCGGGATATCACAAGAGTTGACAAGCCATTTGGTGGCAAATTCATGTTACTTGGTGGCGATTTCAGACAGGTCTTACCTGTTGTCCCCAAAGCAGGAAGAGAGAAAATCGTATCAGAGAGTCTTAAATCATATCAAATCAGTGATTTGTGGGCACAGTTTCAACAACATCGCCTGCACACAAACATGAGAGCTGTTCAAGATGAATCTTACAGAGAATTCTCAGAATGGCTCCTAAGACTCGGCAATAAACAAGAACCACATGATGCACTTGACAATATCACTTTGCCACATCAAATATGCACATCTTCGCAAGAGGAAATGCTCAACTTCATATATCCCCCGCCTAATACACCACAGTCGCGCCTCATGCTGGATCCGGTAACCATGTCAGAACGTTGTTGTCTTACCCCAAAGAATGACTTTTCACATCAGATCAATGACATCATTCTGGAAAGACTACAAATTCCTGACAGAACATACTACAGCACAGACAGTGTGATAACAGAGGATCCGGATGAGGAAGCGGCATATCCAATTGAGTTTATCAACAATCTAACTCCTAATGGATTGCTGTTACACCGACTTAGACTCAAGGTATAATCTTGCTATGTAATAATTACGTATACATGAGTTGAAGTCCACATTAATAGCACTTTTTAAGCCTGATTATCCTTCATTGTCACAGTACTATAATGCAATACACATTGTTATTTGCAACTCTCTTTGTTTAAGGTTGGTGCAACAATAATTCTTCTGAGGAATCTAAATCCAAAGAAAGGTCTTTGCAACGGCACAAGACTTATTGTACGCCATCTCCGACGTAACGTCATCATAGCAGAGATCATCACAAAGGAGCACAGAGGCCAGCAGGTCATGATTCCCAGAATAACATTGTCAACACAAGACACGGAGATGCCGTTCAACATTAAGCGACGACAATTTCCAGTCAGACTAGCATACTGCCTTACTATCAATAAGGCACAGGGACAATCTCTCAGGTATGTTGGTTTGTATTTACCTGAGCCCGTGTTCACACATGGTCAGTTATATGTGGCCATGTCAAGAGCAACATCATTTGACGGGCTCAAAGTATTCCTCCCAGAGGAAACACACATAAAGACAAAAATATTGTCTTCCAAGAAGTCCTGTAAAGGTCTTCACAAACCACAGAGCATAAATCGCGTTGCTCTCAAAGGCGTCTACCAAAATACACACACACCAAGCACGAGGGCTCAGATTGTGGTTCTACCGGATCGGCTTTGTTGCACTTTATAGTGTGATGAACATTCATTCTGGTTTGCCACGCCACTCCAGTCAATAAGATCCACCAAGAACGATCCGGACACTTTCACAACACACCAGTGTCCGGGGGTGTTTATCAACAACAACACGATCTGGGTCCTGCGTAGCGCCTGTATCAAAAGAGATATGCTTTGCCATGCTCTCCGATATTGCCTATGGGAGTATGGCTTTCCTTTTCTCTGTGAAAACTGCAATCTCTCCATTGAAAATAGTTTCTTTGGATAAGAAATTCCATACAACATTAAGATTATCCCTCTCTCATCCCAATAACTAATGATAACTAATTTACTTATTAAATTTAACTCTTGAATATGTAGTATTACATATTCCAAATTAAAATTGCAGTTTTCATGAACACCAAGGAAACCTCGAACAAAGGTTACCCCTTGAAGTTGGTGTTCGAGCTTTGAACTAATGTAACCGGCAATCTTCTTTTTTTACTATGACCAAACTTAATGGTGAGAATGCACGCAGCATCAAGAGAACAGACATCCGTGTCGTTGATTTGTGCCATGCGAGTGTGAAATTGATATTGAACAATGATGTCAACATCGCTGGACAATCCACATGATGAATGAAGACATTAATACAATCTACAGACGGAACAAAATTTTCTCTCATTCTTCTTCACCATCTATTGATAACTGTCAAGAATGATAATTAATTGATTACTATTTTTTTACTAATGTATCATATACAAAAAAATTGCTGCATTAATCTACTCTCTGTTTTAGTATCTAATAAGCTTCATCATTGTTAATTTTTAATGAGATGCATTTCTGTAGTTTATCTTACATGTACAACCAATAATAGCAGTTTATTGGACATTTAAACGAGGCCATTATATTACATTTGAAAACACTTTGGCCTCAATTCCATCAATGGCACCGCTAACTTTTGAAATGCCTTATTATGAAATATCAATTTGATTCATGAAACAGCTTAACTTTGCCATCACAAAAAAATTATCAAGAGGACAACTTATATTTCTCTGTAAATCTCCAGATTTACAGAGAACATTTTCAATGTGTCTTACAGGTAAGTGAATGCATTTACATCTTATATTTAACTATTTGCAATCCAATCACCAGTTTAATTTTGATTAGGCCATCCAAAATTCACTGATTGCCTTTGCCCCGACACGACACGACAGTTTCTTCGGTTAGGCCATGCAAAGTGCAAACCTCAAGAATTGTTTTACAACTTTACATTTCCGCTGTTTCAAAAATAAATTTCTGGTGCCCTGACTATATGTGCCTACGAGTACAAGCTTGGACTCAAAATAATTCTTCCAGTATTTGCCACTTTATGGATTCCTTTGTGTTCACTGCCTCTATGTGTTACATACAATAATTGTATTAAGCTCTAGGAAAACTAGCCTGGATGTTACATACACACACTGTCAGGTCATCTAATTAATTATTCATGCATTAGATGAACACTTAACACTTAACAATTTACATTTACCAACCTCTTAATGCACAAGTGCAGAAAGCCAATGAAAATATATTACAACAACGTGAAAGTTTGTTTCCACTAATTCATAAACAATCTCTATCTACCTCTTTCTATTAGTACATCAAGTTATGTAGGAAAACAAAGATAATTTTCACAGATTTGGCATTTCAAACATGTTTTTCAAATAATCCACAAAAGGAATCAATCAATGCGGCTTCACAACTATGATATTGCTCTATTGTCCTGTATTATTTGGCACTATTAATTATTTCTTTTTTCCCATATGATACTTAGTGAAACAAATGCTGAAGTGCTGAACCAAAGCTGTCAGTGTCACTAATGTTTGCTATTCACACCATGCAATTGTCGAATGGCTCAAACAAACATTTACTACAATATATATATGACTAGGGGTCATCACTCGCTTCGCTCGTTCGCCCCAGCCCGTCAAGTAAAAAAGGCTTAATCTGGCTGGCGCACTTCGTGCGCTGCATTCGCTTACGCTCATGCCCCTTTCTACCCCACTAAAATGGGTTAGCCCGCTGCGCTCGCCTGTGGTTGGCGCACTTCGTGCGCTGCATTCACTAACGCTCATGCCCCTTTCTACCCCACTACAATGGGTTACCTCGCTGCGCTCGCCTGTGGTTGGCGCACTTCGTGCGCTGCATTCGCTAGCGCTCATGCCCCTTTCTACCCCACTACAATGGGTTAGCTCGCTGCGCTCGCCTATGGTTGGCGCACTTCGTGCGCTGCATTCGCTTACGCTCATGCCCCTTTCTACCCCATTACAATGGGTTAGCTCGCTGCGCTCGCCTATGGTTGGCGCACTTCGTGCGCTGCATTCGCTAGCGCTCATGCCCCTTTCTACCCCACTAGAATGGGTTAGCTCGCTGCGCTCGCCTATGGTTGGCGCACTTCGTGCGCTGCATTCGCTTGCGCTCATGCCCCTTTCTACCCCACTACAATGGGTTAGCTCGCTGCGCTCGCCTGTGGTTGGCGCACTTCGTGCGCTGCATTCGCTGGCGCTCATGCCCCTTTCTACCCCACTACAATGGGTCAGCTCGCTGCGCTCGCCTATAGTTGGCGCACTTCGTGCGCTGCATTCACTAACGCTGATGCCCCTTTAAACCCCACTTACAATGGGTTAGCTCGCTGCGCTCGCCTGTTTATCTATTATCAAGAAACATTGACTGATAGGGCGCACTTCGTGCGCTGCATTCGCTTCGCTCATGCCTCTTTCAACCCCACGTACAATGGGTTAGCTCGCTGCGCTCGCCTGTCTATCTGTTATCAAGAAACATTGACTGATTTGTTTTTAAAACTTCACATTAGGCCTAAGCGTCGCAAGCATGCCGAAGCAACAATGGCGGTCGTACAAAAACTAAAACTATCACACTCAAAAAACAAAACAAAACTATCACCTGTGTTTTCAATTGTCTCCTGTAATTTTCCAGAGGTCTCTCAAACAATTAGCAAGGCTTTACAAAGATAATTCAGGTCGTAAAACATTTTGAAAGGCGCCCAGTTATCCTTTGTGTTGAAAACAAAAACACGCGTCTTCTCCAAAAGTACCTGCTGTTCAACCAGAGGGTTAATTTGCATGATAACGAAAAACGCGTGACTTTTCACGTGAAGTCACGAAAGAGCCAATCAAATCGCAGCCAAAGGCGAAACGCGTCAAGTGAAGAGCGAACGCTTTCTTCGAAATTGGAGTTCGCGACACGAATTTGGAAGTTTCGCCAGTGTTAACCGTCGTTTTTTCGTGATAGCACAAATAGTAGGATAATTAAAAGAATAACTCAAAAATTCTTTTAAAATAGGCTTCCAAAAATAGATAACTTTTGCCTACTCCAAAAACGGAGCCTTTCCATGCAAGTCTCAACCTTTTGCAACCCCATTGAAAAAAGCCTTATTGATCACCGATTCGCCGTTTCGGCCCATTGTTTTCGGGCGTTCGACCTATTGTTTCGGGTCGAATCTATTGTTTTTGGCAGGGAAAGTGCTTCATCACGTGACTCCGTAGAATATATATATTAGAAAAGTCAATGGAATCCTTAACAAACTCATGGAAAGAGAATTTTGTCTAGGTAAGTTTCAACCACATTTTAATTCCACTAGCCTTTTGTGACAGGCTATCGCCCCATAATAATTGACTGAAATGGGAAACTGCTAAAATGACAATGTATTACCTACGTCATTGTGATTCAAATGAAACTCTTGCCCAATATCAAACCTCATCTGATGATCTATGTATATTAGTCAAATTTAAGTTAACTTACGATTTACATTAATTAGCTTTTCACTACCCTTTCACCAAAAGTATTGTGTTTTCAGAGGTTTATTGCCACTATATGATCATTTTGCCTGTCCAGCAATACGAGACTACATTTCTCAAAACGAGGCTAATCTGTCAATCTCTATTCATACACCCTCAAAAGTGTGGTACTGGAAGCAAAAGCAAATAGAACACGCGCATGCGTACCAACCAGTTAACTAATCTCAACAACAGACTATCAGGCGAGCTCAGCAAACCAATCAGTTGAACGGGGCATGAGCGCGAGCGAATGCAGCGCGCACCATACAATCACCGGTTCCTGATGACACACTCTTAGGCGAGCGGAGCGAGCGAATCTAATCGGTGGGCATGAGCGCGAGCAAATGCAGCGCACGAAGTGTGCCAACCAGATTAAGCCTTTTTTACTTGACGGGCAGGGGCGAACGAGCGAAGCGAGTGATGACCCCTAGTCTAATATTACTATTCTGCGATGTCACGTGACGGTGGCGAAACTCTGCCAAAAACAATAGATTCAACCCGAAACAATAGGTCGAACGCCCAAAAACAATGGGACGAAACGGCGATTTGGTGATCAATAAGGCTTTTTTCAATAGGGGCGCACAAGGTTGGCACTTGCATGGAAAGGCTCCGTTTCTGAAGTAGGCAAAAGTTATCTATTTTTGGAAGCCTATTTTAAAAAAATTTTTGAGTTATTCTATTAATTGCTCCACTAATTGTGCCATCACGAAAAAATGACGGTTTACGCTGGCGAAACTTTCAAATTCGCGTCCCCGACTCCATTTTCGAAAAGAGTATTCGCTCTTCATGTGACCCGTTTCGCCTTTTCCTGCAATTTGATTGGCTCTTTCGCAACTTCACGTGAACAGTGACGCTTTTTCGTTATCATGCGAATTTGCCCTCGGCAGGCAGCAGGTACTTTTGGGGAAGACGCGTGTTTTTGTTTTGTACACAAAAAGTGAGGTGGGTGCCTTTCAAAGTGTTTTACCAGCTGAATTATCTTTGTAAAGAGCTCTTAATTGTTTGAAAGACCCCTGGAGAGTTGCAGGAAACAATGGAGAACACAGGTGATAGCTTTGTTTTTTTTAATGAAATAGTTGTAGGTTTTTCTTGTTGTAGTAAGCGACCGCCATTGTTGCTTCGGCATGCTAACAACGTTTAGGCCATGGTCAAAGTTTTGAATTTTTCCGGCCCTATTTGCAGAATTTTCCCCATTTAAACTTTTGACAAGTGCTGTCTGATAACACAACTAAAATAATGTGTTGTTTTTCTTGTTTTTTTGTTGTTTTTTTACGATTTCCAACAAAGTTGCTTTTCACTCGGGAAGGAGCAATTTTTCACGCAACACGCGTTGTTTTTGCATTTGCGAAAATTCAATTTTAGCCTGCCACAACTGATTTTTTTTTACCCAAACACTTGCGATAATTGTTCCCCAACATATTACCTTCATGTTGGTTCTTTTTAGTTCAACTGGGTCACTATTTACCACGGTAAATACTATTTTTACTTGCTAAAGTGTGGTCAGAGGTTTTGCTTTTTGCACGGCTCCGAAATTTCATTCAAACCACTTCCACTAAATGGTCTCTAAGAATTCAGTATTATTTAGTTAAGAGATGAGACTATTTGCAACGTGTTCGCTGTTTTCTTAGCTACAGTTTGATATATTTTTTATTACAGATTGAGTTTAAAATTGCCAGGATGGGTTAGGTTTTTGAAAGTAGCTATTTTTTTTCAAACTTCACACTGAAATTATCAACTTTCCGAAACGGCTTTCATGGAGCAGCGTGGACGCGGGGCTGTCGCTTGCTAGGGGGGGGGGGAATTTGACCTCCCACCTTTACTTTCTTTAGAAATGTTACGTCGTAGTATGTATAGTAAGGTATGTATAGTAGGGTATTTATAGTAGGGTATGTATAGTAGGGTATGTATTGTAGGGTATGTATTGTAGGGTATGTATTGTAGGGTATGTATTGTAGGGTATGTATTGTAGGGTATGTATTGTAGGGTATGTATTGTAGGGTATGTATTGTGGGGTATGTATTGCAGGGTATGTGTTGTATTGTATGTATTGTAGGGTATGTATTGTAGGATATGTATTGTAGGGTATGTATTGTAGGGTATGTATTGAAGGGTATGTATTGTAGGGTATGTATTGTGTGGTATGTATTGTGGGGTATGTATGGTAGGGTATGTATAGTAGGGTATGTGTTGTATTGTATGTATTGTAGGGTATGTATTGTAGGATATGTATTGTAGGGTATGTATTGTAGGGTAGGTATTGTAGGGTATGTATTGTAGGGTATGTATTGAGGGGTATGTATTGTAGGGTATGTATTGTGGGGTATGTATTGTAGGGTATCTATTGTAGGGTATGTATTGTAGGGTATATATTGTAGGATATGTATTGAGGGGTATGTATTGTAGGGTATGTATTGTACGGTATGTATTGTAGGGTATGTATGTAGAGTATGTATTGTAGGGTTTGTATTGTAGGGTATGTATGTAGTATGTATATATGTATGTATGTATGTATGTATGCATGGGCATGAGCGGCAGCGAATGCAGCGCGTCAACCAGATTAAGCATTGTTTACTTGATGGGCTCCGGGGAGGGAGCGAAGCGACTGAACCCGGCTCATGTATGTATGTATGTAGGTATGTAGGTCTGTATGTATGTATGTATGTATGTATGTATGTATGTATGTATGTATGTATGGGAATGAGTGGCAGCGAATGCAGCGTGCGAAGCGCGCCAACATGATTAAGCTTTTTTTACTTGACGGGCTGGGGCGAACGAGCAAAGCGAGTGATGACCCCTAATGATTATTATCATCTGCTAATGGGTCAATCGTGTTCTCTATATACTGCCATAACCCGGGAGCAATATCCACATTAATCTCAGGCACTACTACTCCATTCTCATCTGGAGAGCTAATAGGACCATCATAGTCAATACCATAAAGTTCAAGCATCTGCCTTGGCATATTCTGTAAATTAAAATTCTGAAAGTCTG
>RQOL01000663.1:0-76599 GCA_013076295.1 Sanderia malayensis | reverse complement strand
CTTCATTGTATGTCGATGTGGCACTCCAATACAGGTGGTTTTTACATGATTTTATCCAATCATTGATAATCTCTAGACCCTTTTCCTTCCCGAGCTTTGTCATCACTTTATTTATTTCTATAAATATGAAAACAAGTTTGTTAGTGATATTCCTGAACACTGTCTGCAAGATGTAGCTAATAGTATGACCACATGGTTCAGGTCTTACTTTTTGCCAGATGCCAAAGGTCAAAGCGGTTGTTAATTGTAGGGTGAATATCAGCCATATATCTTGCAATTTTAGTATGGCGATCCGTGACCAACTTTGATATGTTTATATTGTTCTGCAGCATGAAGCTCATACAATTCTTGAACGCGAAAAATTCCATGGCACTGCTACTTCCAGCTTCATTGCGCTAAAGAAACACGTGAAAGGTTATGGATTAACATGACTATCTCGAAAGTGTATACTTTGAGTGAAGAATGCAGGTCATCAAGTAATTTTACCTGAACAAGGTCAAAATGTACCACAGCAGAGTCAGCGCAAGAGTACATCGAATATACACAGTACTTTGCGCTGTGGCCCATACTGTCATGTCTTGCGTCTCCTGCCAGCACTACCGTTCCTGTAAAAAATATAACAGGGGCATCCAATAAGGGTGGTGGGAAGAAAGGAGGCAGTTATTCCGAATGCCAACCAGAAATTTGCACAACTTACTTTTTGATGTTTAAAAATGACGATAGTGATATTGTGCCGATGCGCATATGGCGAAAAACAGTGTTGATTTTGGAGATCGAACCTCCGGCTAAAATGGTGCAAAAACCAAGCAGAAAATTGCCAGCTGGCATCCGTGTACCGGTCATCAAAGGCTGACTCTTCCACACGTATTCTTTGCGACAAGCAGGATTTATACACTGCGTTGTGATGCTAACCATTGTGCCGCATTTCGTGGCTGTGACACTGGGACCATCACTCTTGCAAACGAAACAAAATTTGAACAGCAGCAATAGCTGTGTAAAGAAAACTATAAATTTTGGATCTTCTTCAGCATTTCTGTCACGTGTTGAAAACCTGTATGAAATATATAAGGAGGATGAGAATAGTATCAATTTGTATCACATCCAGGATATTATTCTAATTTTAATATGTTTATTTACGTATTTACGATACTTTGATTTGAATATGTATGAGTGTGACTTCTACTAACATTTCATCGAGTTCTTCTGTGTCACTGTCCAAGTCGGTGCCCTCTGTGAGTTGCGAGTGCGCATAATCAGACATCTCCTCATCTTCAACATCCAAAAAATCGTTTTCGTCGTAAAGTAAATCTTCAAAATCCTCGTCTGATTCTTCATCTTGTCCTGCGTCTGGTGTTTGCTGCAATCTTTTCACAGGTGATTTTATCCTCCTGAGTTTGTTTATCGTTCCTATAGATTTAATGAATAGTGTGGACGCATGAAAGCAGAGCCTATTAGATACGATAATTTGTTCTCGATTTGCAATG
Organism: Sanderia malayensis; assembly: GCA_013076295.1. Classification (NCBI taxonomy): domain Eukaryota; kingdom Metazoa; phylum Cnidaria; class Scyphozoa; order Semaeostomeae; family Pelagiidae; genus Sanderia; species Sanderia malayensis. Next base: position 75,115 of record RQOL01000663.1, on the reverse strand, counting down.
ATTTTGTCGCAATGGAAACTGCAACAGAAGCGGAGTGAATAGGGGGCAAAAGTGAAAACGATGACGTGTGAACAGAGTTAGAAATGACATACTTTTGAGTCTTTTGTTTTTGTCTCTTTCTTTTGCCAGTAACAACCGCACTGATATGATTTTGCCGGGACTCAACTTCCTTGTATCTTGACATTGCTGTAGTTAAAATTGATGCAGTTGTAAGGAATTCATGGTCCATTGTAGTAACAAACAAAGCATGATTTTAGATACTCACCTCTACTTCATCCTTTGACCCATTACCACTCCGTGAGTTTGTTGGCTGCATCAAGTCGGCATCTACTTCCTCGATTATCTACATTAAAAAGTGCCTTTGTAAAAGATATGATATTATTCCTCTTCAAAATATCATTGTAATTGGAGAAGTAAAAGAGACTTGCGTTTAGCGTGAAATTATAAAACGTTACCTTTCGTCTGGATCGTACGAATGAATTTTTGTTCTGCTCTGTGCTTGCTGCAAAGATTGTTGGAACTGGAACAGCACCGAGACTATCACAGATAAGTCTCGCGGTTGTTCCAGGCACTAAAACCTTTCTCACGAAACTATCCTCACTGAAATGAACGGAACAAATCGACGTTTCTTCACTTGCTGTCCACGAGTCTTCTCTTTTCGAATTGATAAAATCTACCCATTTCTGTCTCCTTTTTATGGCTTCCGGACGATCGTCTTGATAAAAAGGAATTTTGTGGAGCCCTATACATTTTAATTTATTGGGTGCATTTCCACAATCTGGCAATGCACATCGATAAGGCATATTTTTTGTCTTGGTATTGTCTTGGTATTGCAAGATTTTGTAATGGTATTGTCTTGGCAAGATTTTGTAATCATGTGTGCTTGATGTGATTGGCATCCCGTACTGTTTTAACATTCTGCGGCCAGCGCCCTCCGCCCTCCGCCACTGAGCACAAGGAGCAACCACTAGATTGGAATTTTTTAATTCCTCCCCACAGCTGCAAGCTCATCGCATGCCTTTCAAACTCAAATGCCATAATGCGCCGACCTGTTTCTTGTCATCAAAGTAAAGTATCGCGCCCATCGTGTGAGAGAAAATCGATGTCAGATTTGTTGCTTCAGTACGGGGAAAAAAGCGGCCAAAACTGTGATGTCATAGTAGGTAGATCCCAGTCCTAAAAGTTGACCACTAAAAATGGTGAAAACGACAAAACATCAACATTTCCCCCCGTTATAACTCATTAACTAGACATCAGATTTAAAAAATATTTTCGGATCTGAAATCAGCGCAAAAAGTTTTATCGATATAAAGAATAAAAAAATAAGGTGTAGGGGCACTTTAAGACAAGAATTAGGTGGCGCGAATCATCATAAAGAGCAATGTGAGAGTGTTCCCGATGAGATAGACTACGGGAAAAACGGCATACATTTGGAACCATGCTATAAAAAGTTTGCAAGGATCTTAAGTGATAAGCAAAGTCTGAAAGATCAACCAGGGTGCTCCAATGATGTACCAAGCAACCAGACACGCCCTAAAAGGGGTAAATTGTTGGACTCGACCGATGCAAGAGGTGTGTACCCTAAAGAGTGCAATTTTTGCAAGAAATATAGAATCAAACGGCACCAAAAGCATTATTATCCTACCACTTCAAGCTGTAAGTACCATTAAAACAAACAGCAGACGCCAACAAAGACCCGAGCATCTACTTTGAAATAAAAGATCTGGATCTCATTGCAAAAGAATTCAAGTACCACGACTCTTGCTACAAAGAGTACACACGAAAGGAAAAGGTATCGTTAACGACGGTTGCAGAAGGCGATGAGTGAGAGAGTGGGGATTTCAAGGCTGTGGTAAAATGTATCGCCGAAAAATTGTTACAAGAAAATCAAGCTGTCTCAATGAAGGTACTTCATGAAATATTCGGGCTTAGAACCGACGACACGCAGTACAGAGCAAAGTTGAAAAGCCGAATTCAGTCAACTTTCGGAGATAAAATCTATTTTCTAACAGTAACCAAGAATATCCCAGAAGTGATGATTAATACAGATGCTATTCATAGCCATACCGTGTTTAACGATCGGGATCACATAATTCAACAAGCTGCAAAATACTTGCGCGAGGATATTCTTTTTTGCTAACGCTACACCAGAACTTTCTTGGCCGATTAGTTTGAACGACCTCAATTCCATTGCCAGAGAACCGCCGCCGTCAATTGATGCATTTCTGCAAAATCTTCTAACAGCTAAAGAGCACTCAGTCAATGACAAAGCAAGTCGTTTAATAAAATCTTATTCTGCGGATCTAATTCATGGCGTAACAAAGGGAAAGTTCATCACATCAAGGCATTTTCTGTTAGGTCTTGGCCTGCATAATATTACTGGACAAAAGAAACCCATAAAAATCGCCAACCACTTGGGTCACTGTATCGATTATGACCTCGTTTGTGAGATAGAAACTGCCCAAGCCGAAGCAGCACAATTAATGGCATCAATGAATGGAATGCTTCCAATAAAGCCATCAATGAATGACACAACTGTACTGACATTCTATTGGTTAGATAACATCGATACACAAACTGGACATGGGGCAATCAATTCTACTCATATGATAGCCTTTCAAGAAGAATCGCCACTATCAGTCGCTCCGCAGCAAAGAATAGAATTCGAAAGAAGCAGAAGGAGAAAGATAGAGTTAGCTCCATTAGAGCAGCAGAATATCTTTGTAGACCCAAAAAAAGAACCGCCACCCATGGGAAGTTGTGATACAGAAGTTCATGTATTTGACGCTTTGCAGTTCCTTGCAAATCATTTTGTCTGGGTGACGATTCGTAAGCTGAATGCAGCCGATCAAACCATATCCAGCTATTCAGGTTGATGCACCCAAGCTAGACGTTATCGTCTGTCATCGTTACTACAAAAAACAGTACTGACATATTTGCCACCGATCGAAGCGAAGGTTACAGAGTTTGCCACAATTCACAGATACATGCGCTACCTCCAAAATTTATCTGCTGATGTTAACATGCCATACGTTAATGTCACATTAGATGTAGGCGCTGCAATGAATGCATACAAGCTACTGTGGAACTATCCAGAGCAATTCGACAACGTTTTGATTCATCTTGGCGACTTTCACTTTATGAAAGAGAATTTCGCCGTCATTGGAAAAATCACAAGTGGCTCTGGTATTGAAGATGTAATCTTCCAAGCAAACGTATGTTCATCTAGTAGTCTAAATGGTGTATTGTGTGGAAACCATTACAACCGTGCCTGGACAGTGCATTTAGCATTATCAGAGGTCTTGGAAAGGTTGCTTATCGAAAGGTTTTTGGCTGATGCAGAGGTGGAAATTCCAAAACAATACTTTGAGATTGTGAATGACAGTGATTCCGTAGAAAATAACGCCTTACCCAATAACGATAGTTTTCTCATGAAATATCAGCAATTCAAAGATGAAATTCGCAATGGAAGTATGGGCTTAACACCTCAGTTTTGGCTTTGTCAGTAAATAGACTTGATGGAGGTCCAGCAGCTCGCCCATCAAACAGTCCAGGGAAATAATTTCCGCTTGCGAACCTACTGCTGGAAATTTTTCTTGCCTATGTTTCTTGCTCTGGATAAACCTAATTACGCCCGCTACGGATCCTACTATGTAGCAGTTTTAGAAAGAATAGAGGGTCTCTATCCAGGATTACTTAAGCTCCTAGAAGAAAAAGGAATGTCTGTGCAAGCACAAAGCAAATACCCTCACAGAGTAGCGATCAACCAACGTGGCAAGCAGACATTGAATAGAGAAGCTAAGAAAACAGGTGGAACAACAAATTTTGCGCCCGACAGTTCAGGAATTCTGAAATGGACATTGAACAGAGCAGAGCAGGCAAAGAACACAAATGCTTTACTATCCCTGGCAGATTTAAATACCCAATCAACAATGTACAAACCACTAAGACCATCTCAAATTCTAAAATCGGAAAGGTTTGTCGACAGCATCATGCAAGTTTTGAAAGAGGAATATATCAATCCATTTGATTCGGAGATTGAGAAAGATCAACTGTGGAATTTAAGCTCTGGGATTCCAGCTCCAGCTGCAGTTGCAGAGAATGCCATTCAACTCAGACACCTCGGCAATGCAGCATATGAAGCTTTTGAAAAACATCGCATCCAAGAAGCTGATGTTGACTTCCATAGTCGTATCAAGAGAATGAATTTAAAGTTGTTTAAAAGTACAAGCCGAAATGTGGTAGCCAAATCAAGCACTCAATGCAAATCTGTCGAGGCAAATAGAAATATCCTTGGGACATTGCTTGCGGTTTCCGAAAAAGGTGGCCGAGTGGTAGACTTTGATGTAGCCCTGCGTTACCCTCTTTGTGCCGTTCCTCGAAGTTTGGTGAATCCTGATGGATCAAGAAGAATCACGACAAAAAGTAAGCTTCAACATGTCATTTTTAAGCATAGCAACGAGCAAATCGTTCATCCAGGAGAAAGCCAGCCCGCCAAAAATGATGTGTTTACCTTAATAGTTGATATGATGGCAGCTATTCGGACTATTACGGTTATACCAGATATATACGAAGAGTTTACATGGAAATTCTTGAAATCTATACCATCTGGTTTTCCTCGAATCGATATTGTTGCCGATACTTATAAAGATAACTCGATTAAATCGTGTAAAAGTCCTAAATTTGCTCCGTTGCACCGAAATATATTTTTCAATTGAAAATTATTGTTCAAAGTTTACCTTGTCTTCCTCTGAACGCGAGGATTCGCTGTCGAGGAACCAAGAAGAGGCAGATACAGAAATAGCTCTGCCCTGCAACCATGCTCTTCAAAGGCATCCATCGAAAAAGGTCATCGTCAGGTCACCTTCTGGAGATATAGACATCCTTGTCATAATACTAAGCACTATGCCCAATCAGAGTCAGATATACATAGACTTTGGGACTGGAATGCACAGAAAGGGACTCACGCTAAGTGATATTGGAATATTTCGGATAATACAATCGAGGAACTGGAAGAATATGTTTGCCTCCTATATGACTATCGACAGAGGGACGTCAATGTAGTTCGCAAGAAGTTCTTTGATAACAAATACCTGAGCCAAAACAAGGTTGTAGATATTTCTCTGCTTCCTCCATGCCGCTCATCTTTGAGACTACACATCTTGTGTGCAAATGTTGTAGCAAGAATATGGATCCTAGCAGACCAGCCAATAATCGACTTGCCAGACCTTAGCCAACATGGTTGGAACATTGCTTCAGAGATAAAATGGGTCGAAAATCCATTTCTGAATGAAATTGAAGAACTCCTTGTGCAAACGAACAATGAATTCGTTTTTGAAGACGGCGAAGAAAGTGACGAAGACAGTGATGATGATTTTTGATTAGTACTTTGCATTTGGCTATAGTTATAGTTTTAATATCTTTATTAGAGGTTATAGACAGTTTTAAATCATTTTTTAGGTTTTAAATCACAATGAAAATGATATTTACACTCAGATTGCGGGAAAAAAGCACACATTTTTGAATTTTTTGACATTTTCCATATAAGGTAAAAAGTGATTATTTGTCACGTGACAGTAATTATTTGCCCACTCTATTAATTAATTAATGTTATAAGTCTTTCTCGTTGCCCTTTCATTCATAAGCAATGAATAAAACCACTTTTTTGAACGTCCGAGCTGATTTTTGAATTGCTCCTCCGCAGAGGCTTATTTGTAAAGTGACCCCATTTTAACCCCTGTTTTAACACCTTAAACCCCAGCAGATCCCCGTTCACCGTCACTTTTCTTTATACTGGTATGTTTGGGCACCTGGAAATGGCAATGAAAATTTCTCCGCCTTAAGGTGGCACCTACCTCAACCACCGTCTGGTCTATTTGAATATATTCATGTGCTCTGTTCTACGTTAGCATTCTTAAAAATTGTTGTCAGCCGTCGGTTATTCTAAATATGTATACAGACAACTTCTTTTTACAGTTTTTTTTATTCTATTTGGTTCAGAATTGTATAAAAGATCAACAATTCTGCATGGCAAATCACCTCAAGGATTTTCTAGACCTCTCCTGCGATGAACCGAAGTTCTATCTTCGGCAAAGAGCTATTCCAGTTGGCGGAAAACATTCCGAGCTTGCAGCACAATCTCTAGTAGCGTTTGAACAAAACACCCCTGTTAAAGAGTCTGTTGAAGACTTGGCAAAAACATTACGCAATGAACACCATGTTTTATTAAAATCGCTTGACATTGAACAAGATCCTTTGGTGATGAAAGAATGGAACAAGGACTTGACGAAGTGGCCTAAAGTTGATCTTGGCAACATCTTCTCCTACATATTAGAAAAAAGCCTTTTTCGACGGAATATATTGGTCAGTACAAGACCAGAAAGGCATACCCTTACTTTAAAAGTGGTTTTGTTTACGAAGTTGTGTCTTCAACAATGCCAACAGGGAATGTCTTACGGCTTTCATCAGTAACACCATCAACTAAAGTAAGGGACCAGCCACATAAAGTCTGGGTTGTCTGCAAACCTACAGGAGAGATTATTTGTGGCTATTGCAGCTGTACATCAGGAAACAGCAAATGTTGTAACCACATTATTGTGTTACTTTATAAAGTTGAAATTGCAAACCAACAGGGATTAACAAATCCATCATGCACAGAAGTGGCTTGTTATTGGAATTCATCCTCCAAGAAGGAAGTTGAGCCTCAGAGAGTTAAAGATATGCATTTTCAAGCTCATAAACTAAACAAGTCAGCTCCTCAATTCTCACTCAACAGCATGTCAAAACAAGAGTTTGATCCCAGACCATTGGGCATGAGAGATATATCTGATGAAAAGAAACAATCTTTTCTGACATCAGTCCGTACAGCACTTCCAGTGCTGTGCTAAACATCTCATATGCACCACCAACAGAAGAATATGTTCCCCCTTCATTACAGGAGATAGCTGACAAAGTGTTGACAGTAAGAGCTTCTAAGGAGGAAAGTGAGCTTGTCAGCTCTTTTTCACAGATGTTGTCTTTCAATGACAATAGTCTAAAAGAACTGGAGAAGGCAACCCATGGCCAATCCAAGTCACATGTGGATCCAGCAGAGAATTGGAAGGATCACTGCCTTAAATATCCATGATGTTTACAACAAAGTGAAGAAATTATGATGACAAAGAGGTAAAGCAGTAAAATCAAAGGTGACACCTTTATTGGTGAAACTCATGAACCCTAAGGATTTGAGCCATATTCCAGCCATCAGATGGGGGAGAGTACATAAAAAAGATGCCAGCAAAGCATTCTTCACCACCATGGCAAAATTGCACACAAATCCTAAACTGCACATCTGTGGTCTATCTGTGTTGAAGTCACATCCCTACATAGGTGAAGTCCTGACAATATTTTCTCATGTTCTTGTTGTCAGAATTCTTGTGTTGAGTACAAGTGCCCTTTCTCTATTAAAGATTTATTTATGTAATACCCATAAGAAATTTAATTGTGTGGTTGTTTATAATCAGACCAGCATTGAGCAGCAACTGCCAGATCAGAAGGTTTTTCAATGTAGACTTCAGTACAATCCAGTATAACTCTACACTTTGGGTAGTACTTCCTAAACACATAGGAAGATTCCTATGGATGCGTAATCTCTCTGGCCACACTATCAACCACTTGAGTCCTTTAGCCAAGAACTTGACCCATGTATTGAATATTGAGCTTGATGCTGCCACTGAAATGTTGAATCTAAATGCCAAGTCAAAGTGGAACAGACCACGTCTTAGCTTCATTATTGTTAAGAGAAATTCTTGCTCTAAAGTGAGGGCTCTCACTTGTCCATTGATTTTGGGCTTTGATGTGTCCCCTGTTGTTCTGGGACCTTTCCATTTTTGTTATAATTTGATAAAACATGGCAACTATATTTCGAAACTGTATTGAAAGCTATCTTTATAGTCTGTTCACATATTTTTCTTTAAATAACTGCATAAATAACTGTTGGACTTCTCTTTGAAAAATAAGTAAAATTTTCCGATTCTGTAACCGAAAATTAGAAAAATTAAAGGTTTTCATCATGTTCACTTTTTCAAATTTCAACATTCAACATTAGCCCCATTTTTAGCTCACTGAGTGGAACGAAGTGTAGCTATTGTAGTCGTTCTGTAGGGGGACCCAGAGATATTGCACAATCTTTCTATTGTCTTTCCAATTAAGGGGCTTCACCATTTTTAACCATATTGCTTTGCGACCATTGTCCTGCCCATTGTCTGCTAAACACTTATTGGACTAGGCAAGAATCGAAGAAGTCACATGGGTCATTGTGAAGTTCTAAAAGCACATTGGAGGAGTGAATAATGGAGATGAAAGAAAAATGCCATGTCATTGAAAGTTGGGGAATCTTCAATGCATTTTCTCACGTGGAACTTGGCACAAGCATGTAAAGAATTCTGACTTGTTGAAAATGGGAGGTGAAGCTTCCTGGGAGACCGGTCATTCATATCTGCTATCAATTCATACGTATACTCAGTGAGCTACCCGTAGGTTCCCCTATGTTTGCCCTCAAAATGAGAAATTTTCAAATTCCGACTTCAGATTCGAATTCAGCACCCTTGAATTACCCCCAGAAGCCAATTTACCCACAGTAAAATCGAATAACATTTTTGGACACACTTTTAGTCACAAATAACACACAAAGACGTAAAGGGTTAATGCTATCATACCAGTGTATAAAAGCCTGGTTACACTGTAAATAATCGATTAGATATTCCTAATTTAAAATGCTAAAAGCGGAAATGAGACACCATTCAGATAATAGTTTAGATATTATGGGTAAAACACAATTTATTCATTTGACAAATCTCAGTGATATGGGCCTAAAAATGAGGAAGCATCTATGCGCGAAGTTCAAGAAGTTTTACTTTGTACCACTATTGCATGTGCTAGCATCTATGTAGACTTGCGTGTATGACGCGAAACCTCAAAATAGACGTGTGTGGTGCAAAGATTACTTTAGAGAGAGCGCGATGAGCGAGGAGCATATAAAATGGCCTTAGAAGAACTTCGGTTCAGCAATCCATTCTCATTTAGCAGATATTTGCGAACGAGTGCTGGAAATTTCAGGGTAAATTAAACATCTATCTTCTGATGTTTTATACTGTGCCTTGTTTGTTGCTATGTTCAGGATATGGATTTTGGGCAATGTTGTCACAAAAATGCTTTTAATAGTTACGTAAACTTTGCTGTAGGAATTATTACAAATTGTGGGGCCACGCAATAGCAAAGCAGACAACTCACTTAAGAAAAACAATTCCCCCTGAAGAAGAATTGGGTGTAACACTCGGCTTTCTTGCAACGGGCCACTCTTTTCAAGACCTGTCGTATACATTCTGCATGCACCGTACAACAATAACAAGCTTTGTACCAATTGTGTGTAAACAACCTTATTGAAAGTTTGAAAGGTATTTACTTAAAGCTGCCACAATCACACAATGTTTGGAAAGAATATGCAAAGAATATACAGAGAGATGGCAGTTTCCAAATTGCATAGGGGCAGCAGATAGAAAGCACATTGCAATTTTGCACCAAACACATTCTGGGTCCAGTTATTATAATTGCAAAGGCTTCTTCGGTTTGTTTTGTTGCCAATAGTTGATTATGACTATCAATTTTTGTATGTGGATGTTGGATGCCAGGGTCGTATTAGTGATGGTAGTGTATACAAGCACTCTTCATTCTATCAGTCTCTACAGAATGGATCACTTGGCTTTCCTGGACATCAGCCTCTGCAACAATCATATGACCCACAATGGGCTTTTATTCAATCGCTGATGATGCTTTTCCATTGGGTCTGAACTGTGTGATGCCATATCCCCGAGAAAATCTTACAGATCGAAAGCGTATTCTTAATAAGCCTTTTCACATAAAGAAAAACATGCTAGGAAAAGAGAAATATTTTTCGATTTTGAGCACACAAGGCACACAATTTTGAGTTTTTATTTGAGATCAGAGACAATGATTTAAATGTCGCAACGTATCACTCAAACGACGTAATGGATAGAAAAATCATACAGTTCCACCTGTAGATATGAGGTATGTTATTCTAAATTTATTTTAATCAACTTTCCCACAGAAAGTGTGTTGATCCTTCACAAACTGTTGCGGCCACTGCTTACAAAATAACGGCCTAGCTACCTTGACAGCAGTCAACATTTTGGCTTGTATCTCCAGAAATCTGCTTGTCACCCTCTCCAAACTTAAAAGGAAGCACCCCCTATTATTAAGAAAAATAATCTGCAAAAATCCCATTTTTCGAGCAATGGATTCTGACACAGTGGCATTTCACATTTTTCCTTCTTCCACTTCGGCTCCGACGTAGAGTGAGAAGGGCCTCCAAAACATGCAACAGGTTTAAAAATGTGCACAACCTGGACAAGGGGGGACATGGAGTAAATAAACATTCATAAATATCAGCTTACATTTTCCTTGCCAAATTTCAAAGTTTTTCAGAATTGTCGGCTTATATCAATACCTTTTTGAAATTGTTTAACTGTTTATTGTTCATTGGAATATTGTGTGGAAAATGTGATATGTTCACTAGAAAATAAATGGTTAATCATGGAAGGTGAAAAAAGTCTTCATGATGATTTCTTGGAATTATCTGTTCAGGAGTTGAAATTTTATTTGCGCCCAAGAGGTCATAATGTTACAGGCTCTAAATGGGACTTGGCTGCTAGAGCTTTAGTAAGTTTTGAAAAGAAGAAAAACCCTTTAAACTGCTTATGCAACGATATTTGACATATCGATTTTTTTATTTTAAATGAAAGCCAAAGATGTACTGATCAGTTTGATGCAATCTTGACGTGCATCTGACAAGTGTAAGTTCTTTAATTTCACCTTGAATCAGGCTACCTTTTGCGAAAAATGTCGCAACGCTGTGACGTCACAGTGATGACTCAAATTATTTTGCGCAAGGGAAGTCAATGGGTTTTTGCGAACGTCGTCTGGTTTTTTTAAATAGCTCCACTCAGGATGGGGATATTTGAGCTCCGGCTGAACCAACATAAGGGCGAATCATTTAGCCATCGTTCTGAAAAAAATTGGTGTCATTTTGTTTAACGTTAGAGAGACAATTTAAGTTTGAAAATGGGTACCTCCAAAAATGTGACGTCATCCCACGTCGCCATTGTTGCTTCGAGATGCTGTGGAACGACACGTAGCCCTGGTTTGGCTTATCCCAGGTCTAATTTTTTGTAATAACTTATTTTAGCTTAAAATTGCAGACATTGAATTATTTTTAGAAACTTCGGAAATTAAAATTCCTTCGATATCACCCCAAAAAGCTAAATCTTCTGACATTTGTTTTGGTCGGCTCGGGCCTAACCACTCTGGGCGAGGAGTGCTTAGGCCCGAGTAAAGCTGAGAGTCACACGGGTTGGTTTATGAGCTTGTTTACTGCATCTATTGCAGGAATAGGGTTTGATTTTAGCTTCAATCTCATCTTTAATTCTTTCCCAATATCTCTCTTTACTTCAAAGCAAAAATGAGCGCTTTTATGAATAAAATCCTGCCATCCTAGTCGGTGGGTGCGAATGATATCTGTCTCCTGAACTCCTTAAAGACACCTTGTTCTGTTTGATTGGTTTTGAAATACTATCAGCAACATTATGAAACGATACTTTTTCACAACACTGAGTAATCGTACAATTGTCTCCGTTATGTATCTCTACGACATGTAAATAGTTTTATGATTTATTTGCTCCCAAGACGAGATACCCGTCATGTGTGTGGTCGCTCACAGCTTGCCATGTCGAATTTCAAAGAAGGAAGCCTGCTTGACATTGCAGACGTGACATTTGATGACATCACAGTGATGTTCAGTTTTCGCACGAAAAAGGTCAAAATTGCCTACTTTGAAGGTTAATAGCGAAAAAAATATACATAACTTGCAAATTTTATTTGCGCCACGTTAATCAGTGCATTGAAATCTATAGATTTTTGAAATAAAAACACTATGTAAAAATTCGTTGCATAAGCACTTTAAATGATAATAATCTTCATGAAATTATTAGAAAGGAATACAATCGAATTGAACCACCTTGCTGATCCTTTAGAGGTTACTTCTGGTTGGGAAAATGACTGGAAAAGCTGACCTTGGAAAAGTTTTTCATTACATTTTAGAGAGGAAAGCTTTTGACACAGACTATGTTGGTAAACACGAAATAATGAAGGCTTATTCGTATTTCAAAAGTAGATTTGTTTCCCAAATCGTGTCATTAAAATTGGATGGAGAAAACACGAGTAATATCATCTTTAAAAGTTCTGTTTTACCGTCTCAAAAGGTGTCTTCTGCACCTCTTACCGTCTGGATCTTGGTGGATAAATCTGAAAACGTTTTGACAGCATACTGCTATGGAGTGTCATTTGCGTCTTTATTCCAATTGCGTATTTCCATGGTCATTAATAATATTATACGCCAATATTTTTATGTTACAAATATGGTACAATTTGTTACAAATGTTACAGAATTATGTTACAAATAATATGTTACAATTAAATGGCAGTTTTTCAATTTTGTATGTGATGTACTGTAACAGATTTTATTATTGACCTTTTAACTAGTAGAACTCTTAGTGTAGTTTAGTTTAGAACGTTTTTATATAACTATAACGAGGTAGCATGATAAGGAGGCTACGAGGCTAGGGAGTTTTTAGGCCGAGAAACCAGGAGACAGAAGCGATTTTCCTCTAGAGAAATACTTTAATAAAAATACGAACCCAACCTACTTTAGTATGGTCTATTCAAAACTTTATATGGCCATGGCCTTTTCAATTTTGTATATGGCCTTTTCAAATTTTGTATATGTCTTTTCAATTTGTATATGGCCTTTTCCATTTTGTATATGGTCTTTTCACATTTTATATGGCATGATGCATTGCGGCATGGTGTGATGCGTTGCGGCATGGTGTAATGCATTGCGATTTTGAAAAATCTTGGTGGGAAGATTGTGTCACCACGTGAGTCTGGCAAGAACTTATGTACAGGGCCATAAACTTGTAGCCAAACGTTGTTTATGCATAAATTTTCTGTCAAGTAAATGTTTAAGCAGACGACAGTTGACTCGCTATGAGCTTGACAGAGCAAGAGGAGATCCAGTGGAAGCATTGAATGATTTTTTTACTGCAGCTGAAGGGTTTTTCAGACAGCTCTCCCAGTACTCGGTTGATGAATTAAATGGCATTGACTTCCTTGAGAGGATTTGGGTTGCCTGGAGGATGTTGACAACAGCCTCAGACTATTTCTTCCAGATGCTATTTGGGAGTTTAAGCAACCACAACGCTAACGTAAACGTTAACCTTAGCTCTCCAAATTTCCGCACTGCGCACACGCCAAAGGACATCCCCATTCTGCTAACGTTTTGAGTTAGTGTTCTGTGTCTTAGCTCAGCATCCCTAACGTTTTCCCAAAACGTTAACTTTACTTCTAGGCCCAAAACCTATCTCCTGCAACACAGGTACTGATTGCAATTATTGTTGTCATTTAAGTTCCTAAATATAATCACAAAATACGAATCATGTTAGAAGAGAATTTAAGTGGTTAACAACCCATGATGACTTGCTGCTAAAAGAGGTTGTGGCTTTCAGAATTGTGTTGTCTAAGGCGGGAAGCGTGGAAAGGGAGAGAAATGGAAGCAATTTCGGAAAATCTGAACCAAGTAGAACATCCCAGATTTAATACAAATCCAAGAAGTGTGAGGGAAAGGTTTGCTGTATTGTTGGAGAGAAGAAAGGCGCAGAACAGGGAAGAAGAGAGAGCAAGTGGCATTGTCCTGAATTAACGGACACTGACAAAATGTTAGATGAGTTGGTTGACTCTTCGAATCAGCTGCTCAAGAGCAGAGTGTTGCGGCAAAGGAAAAAGCAAATAAGGTGCAGGAGATATTGAAAAGGGGCAAGAAATGAGGATGCTCAGCATGGAACGTAGAGGGGAATCTGTGAGAGGAGGAGTGGGAATGAGGCAGGAGCAGGAGGAAAGGAGAAGCGAAAGAATTATGGAGTGGAGACATTTAAGTATTTAAATGAGAAGTTGAAGTTTGAAATGGAGTGGAAAGAAAGAGAGCAGAAATTGAAAGAGAGAGAATGGAAGAAAGAGCAAAAGAAAGAGAGGCTGATGAGAATGAGAGGAAGAGAAGAGAAGAGAACAAAGAGAAGGATTTTACAAGGGTGGTTGAGCGTATTGAGCTGCAACTGCAGCAGAAAAATCAGTTCCTCATGCAAGTGATTAAACAACAGCAGCATCAGTACAAACTCATAATGAACATTGCAGAACAAATGAATAAGAAAGACTGACATTTTTGTGTATATTATGTTTATAATTTATGATTCTTGATTTTCAAAATAAAAATGCAACTCTGGTGGGTCAACCTCGAAAAATTTTGAAGTGGTACTGCCATACAAACAGTTCCTTGCGTTTTTGAAAATTGTGCAAACCATGTACATTTTGCCCACTGCGCTTAATTGAATTTTCAAGTTCTTTTTAAAGTCTATAAATTTAAAATAATTAACAAAATCTCCGAATAACCACTCTACACTGACTCTGACCGAACTCATTCTTTGATTCCACAGTTGCTGCTCTGGAGTCAAAATTGGATTTTAAAAGCTGCCTGCAGCTGTTGCCTTAATGGATACGCTGGATCTCCATATATGCACATAATATTTCCATCTGGAAATATTGAATGCTGCTCCAGTAATTGTAGCAGACCAACTCCCTCAAAATTCTACTGTCGTGTCTTCTTCCTTCAAATGGACCCATGGAGAGTGCCACTATTTTCTTGCGCATGTCACTCTGGCGTGCGGACGTGAATTTGCTCGCTCTTGATACAGCGTCAATATTCATAAAATGCTTTAAACTTTTATATTATCTTTTATTAGTTATTTTGTTTCACACTACTTTTGGGAATGTTCCGTTAATTTTACTACTGAATAGTGCTTCATTTTTCGTCAATATTACAATTTGCAAAATCAACTCTGTAAATCGATGAAAATGGTTGTTCCAGAAATTAACCCACATATTACCAATGAGCAACGTGAACGACTTCGGATGTTGGTGTCTGATGCTACCAATGAAGATGGGGAATTTGGAACAGCAATATATAGTCACATTCTCCAAAATTTAGGATTATTGGAAATGTAATTCATAGAAGCAGAAAGTTACATTGCTGGAACTGAGAAAAAATTCTCTAACACGCAGACAAACTCGAAAATTTCCTCAACAAAACATAACATAAAGCATGTTATTGCCGACCAGCCTTTCAAAGCTGGGGTCTAGGGGGTTTCAGCCCATCCAGTAATTCGCAAATATATATTTCTTTTATCACCCATTTATAAGTTCTGTAAGAAAATTTCTTACTATAATTTAAAATTTCTCAATAATCAATTATAACTCAACCCCAAAAATTGTCTTTGAACAACATATCTAACAATATATCCGGCTTCGCTCGTTCGCCCCAGCCCGTCAAGTAAAAAAAGCTTAATCTGGTTGGCGCGCTTCGTGTGCTGCATTTGCTCACTCTCATGCCCATACATAGATACATAACTACATACCTACATACATATACATACATATATACATACTTACATACATACATACATACATACATACATACACTTGGTGAGCAAAAGTATTGCACAGCCTGATGGAAAATGGCGTCTAGAAGTGGTCCAAGGCCTGAGCAAGAAAATCTACATAACAATATAAGAATACCAAACGGGTTTCAATAGCAAATTTCTTTAGCAGAAATATACTCAAAATTACATAAATATTCAAATGAAAACATAATTTAAACTATATCATGTTGTTTAACAATAATATTAAAAGAAAACTGCGAAGAGGTCCCATAAAAATTTTTCACCAAAGTTTATCGACGTGGGGTAATTAAAACGCCAATAATTATAATTTTTTCACTGAAAACCACACAAATTCTCTCTCATTTAAAAGTGAATGTTTTAAAGTTTGGAAAAACATAATCATTTTTTATGTAACTGTCTTGACCTTTTGCAATTCAAGTCTTTGTTTATCATTTTAGGAATTCGATTTGACAAAACCTATTTTTCCGTAATTTTTTCCAGAGTAAAAAAAGGAAGTTAAGCGGCATAACAAAAAATCCGACATGGAAATTCCTATAATTTGTTTCAAATACTATAATTTGATATAATTTTCAAGAACTTAATACTTTTTGAAGTGAGTAAAAATTTTATTTTTTAAAACCCACTCTGTAATTTAAAAAACAAAACATGTGCTTCTTGTCAAACAAAGACTTAAACCTTGAATTCTAAAAGTTCAAAACAGTCACATAAATAATTCTTATAATTTTCAAAGTTTTAAAGCATTCTCTTTTAAATGAGAGAGAATTTACGTGGATTTGAGTGAAAGAAATTATAATTATTGCCGTTTTAATTATTCCACTTCAATAAATTTTCGTAAACATTTTTTAAGGAACCTCCTCGCAGTTTTCTTTTAATATTATTGCAAAACAATATGATATAGTTTAAATAATGTTTTCATTTGAAAATGTATGAAATTTTGCGTATATTTATGCTAAATATATTCGCTATTGAAACCCGTTTGGTATTTTTATATTGTTATATAAATTTTCTTGCTCCGGCCTTGGGCCACTTCTAGACGCCATTTTTCATCAGGTTGTGCAATACTTTTGCTCACTAAGTGTACATACATACATACCTTGGCGCACTTCGTGCGCTGCATTCGCTTAAGCTCATGCCTCTTTCAACCCCACGCACAATGGGATAGCTCGCTGTGCTCGCTTGTCTATCTATTAGCAAGAAACATTGACTGATAGGGTGCACTTTGTGCGCTGCATTCGCTCCCACTCAGGCCCCTTTCAACCCCACGTACAATGGGTTAGCTCGCTGCGCTCGCCTGTCTATCTATTATCAAGAAACATAGACTTATAGGGTGCACGGTGTGCGCTGCATTCGCTTACGCTCATGCCCCTTTCAACCCCACGTACAGTTGGTTAGCTCGCTGCGCTCGCCTGTCTATCTATTATCAAGAATCATAAACTGATAGGGCGCACTTCGTGCACTGCATTCGCTTATGCTCATGCCCCTTTCAACCCCGCATACAATGGATTAGCTCGCTACGCTTGCCTCTGTGGTTGGCGCACTCTGTGCGCTACATTCGCTTACCCTCATGCCTCTGCCTACTCCTCTTACAACAGTTTGGCTCACTGCGCTCGCCTGATAACCCCGTATCATAATTTGTTTATTAAAAATTTGGGGTGTTTACATTAGGCCTAAGCGTCGCAAGCATGCCGAAGCCACAATGGCGGTCGCGTACCACCTAAACTACAACTATCTCACTCGAAAAACAAAAAAAGCTATCACCTGTGTTCTCAATTGTCTGCTGTAATTTTCCAGAGGTCTCTCAAACAATTAGCAAGTCTTTACAAAGATAATTCAGGTCGTAAAACACTTTGAAAGGCGCCCAGTTATCCTTTCTCCAAAAGTACCTGCTGTTCAACCCGAGGGCAAATTTGCATGATAACGAAAATTGCGTGACTGTTTGCGTGAAGTCGCGAAAGAGCCAATCAAATTACAGCAAAAGGCGAAACAGGACACATGAACAGCGAATACTGTGCTCGAAAATGGAGTTGGCAACGCTTTTTTCAACCAAGTTTCGCCATAGTAAACCTTAGTTTTTTCGTGATTAGCAGAATATTTAGTGGAATAATTCAAAAATTTGGGAGAAAATCGAAAAACAAAATCCATTACCCTGGTTAAATTAATAAACTTAGCATTCAGTGGGAATTTCATTGCCATATATCCACATACAAAAGGCCTTTGTGATTACATGATTCGCCGTTTCGACCCATTGTTTTTGGGCGTTCCACCTATTGTTTCGCGTCGAATCTATTGTTTTTGGCAAGAAAGTGTGTCATCACGTGACCTCCGCAGAATAGTAATATTACATTTTTCTTTCAGTTCTCAGGGACAGACATTAGTTTTATTTCACGTAGGTCATTGTTAACAGCAACTACATCAGGTGTAATATCCTTGAAACGCTCTGCTAAAGTGGTTTCCTCTTTAATTTTGTGTATTTCTTCTCGTGAAATGCTTGTCATGGCTCGGAATACAGCTGCATTTTTTAAGAGTCGACATTGAACTTCCTCTGTTGCATTTATTAGAAAGTCCATGTATCAATGTTTCACTTCATTCCCTTCTTCTTTCCCTATTTCCAGGTGCTCTACATTGCTGCCATAGGCATATCCCAAGTAGACACAGCTGAGATCGTGGCATGAGATCGTTTCTAAATCATAATTGAAAAGGCTGTTTCCAGAACCAGCTGCATGACTCTCTTACAAAACGGCCAGTTTGAGTTGGCATAGCTTCTGGGGCATTGTTGGCAGCCAGTTGTAAACTGTGGCATACGCACTTGAACAATTTCCGGCACTAAGGCTTTGAAATAAGTGGAGACACATGTGATTTGGCACGTGTGATGTGTGATTTACTCCAACTATCATGCTGCATCCATCCACACCAATTCCGATCAGATTTTCCAAACCTAGACCAGCCTGTTCCAGAGTTTTTCCTCGCAGCCATTCCTATGGTATCTGATGTTCCAGAAGCGCCGAGATTTAGCATTTTCAAGAATGTTGCTCTGATGGATTGCCTGGATGCACTGTAATATTGAATGCAAATGGCTAGCATCTTCTTCTGGCTTCCATCCATCCATTCATCTATGACAAGGCTATAAAAAACTGTCCCCCATGTCATCAACCAGCCCTTGAAAAATGTGCCTGTAAAATCAGATTGACAATCAAACCTGTACAGTTACTGCGTTTGCATTAGAAGATTAGCAGCAATTGTTGAATCCGGAAAAATTGATGGTAAAAGAATCACGAGGTGGTCAACGGAACTGAAGGCTGTATGCTTCGCTATAAACACAGCTGACCAAATTCCTGCTATTTTCCGTGCTTCATTTACTACTGGCCTGAATGATTGGGTGATTGGTGTGCTCATCATTAAATTCGCGTTTTCTGCCACCTTACTCTTGTGCTTTGCAGTTCTTACATGTTTTCTTAGGTCATTTTTGTGTGTGTTTAACTCTGCCTTACACAGCTTTAAAATGCGTTATTTAATTATTAACATTGTTTTACATTGGAGCAAGCCATCCTCAAATCAAATTTGAATCTGTTTCACTGGGCTACGTGTTTGATTGGCAAACTCTTTCAAAGAGTTTTGAAATCAACAATTATTAGCCTTGATAAAAAGTCTATAGATTTAATTATGCGCTGTTGCCTTTAAGTTCAGGATTGTGCTGCCAGGCATGTGAGAATTTCTCTGCGTAGCAAAATTTCATTCTCAGCATTTTAACATTCTACCCAAGTAAGTTAAGAATTCTTGTCCGAAAAGTCTCTTCAGTCCCTGCGGGGTATGGTTGCTATGACAACCATTGTTGTTAACATTAGCATATGAATAAAGCATCACAACTTTAGTTTGTGTACAAAACATCAGCCACAAATTTGATGTGATATTGAGACAAGAAGCACGTATCCTCGAGAATGCTACAAAAACAGTACCATTTTCAAGCCCACTTTTCCTATACATGTAATACTGTTACAATTCCATAATTTCGCCCAAAAATATGAAAATTGTTTCTGCCATAACTTTTCATTCCCTTAAGGTATTAAAAAAAATTTACAAAGTTTCTTGGTTCTAACTTAATGTTGTTACAGAAAATGCAATCATTGAGGTCATAGGACCCATTTTAAAATTTGACCTGATTATCCTATACATTCTTAGTCTTCTTGTTTCATATCTATTATTTAGAGAGTAGTTCTAAATTTTTTTAGGGACTTTTGCATTGTGATATTGTCAATGAGATTATTTTTGTTCGATTGCATAGCAAATGCTTTGGTTGTTTTTGACTCTGTCTGTAGGGTGCAATGGAAAATGAGATATTTAACTTTTGTTATTGGCGACAGATTGTGTGCACACATTGAAGATCTTTCAAATCTAAGAAATGGATAACCTTTCACCAAAAAAGAGGAATATTGTATATTTCAGTTGTCATGGAGTGTCTTTTTGTTATGCAACCAAAGCATGCATATAACTTTTGTATGGAAGAGAATGTTATATAAATATAAACATTGCTTACCCTTTCCTTCTGCCATAGTTTTTGGCATAGTTTTCCTTCTTCTTTCCTTTGTGTTGTGTATGTTTGATCACTGTGCCTCTAAGTTTGGAACACCATCATGATTGCAGGGTGACATGGAGAAAATTAATGCAAGTGATGTCATTACTAAAAAGTGGATTTGAAGGTGGATACAGTCATGTCTTCAGTCAGGTCCAAGTTCACTGCTTTTGCAGTAGCACTCGTGAATAGACCAATTCTCCGCAGGCAAACAACATTGCTCCATTGCACTCACATAAAAAACTCGCTCATGGCCTTGTAGGGTTTGGTACCTCCATGTTTAGTTTGCTTGTTGATTCACGCTACTTAACCTAGATTATATACATTTCATAACCTTTATTTTAGCCATTCTGTTTTAGCACTCATATTAGAAAGCCAAACATATAGTATTATATCAAAGTATCTAACATTACTAAAAGAGAATCTTTCACAATGGAATCGAAAGTAAAATGTTTTGATGGAACAGGAGACGTAAAAGTATTCATCCAGAAATTGCAGATACACTTGTCTCTGAAAGGATATTCCGAAGAAAAAGCGGCCTATGTGTACAGAAGAAAGAAAAGACCCCACCAGGATTACAGAAGTTTTACTCAAAGAATTTGAAAGGGGTAAGCAGGACAGGGAGGCAGCCATTGCGGAATTAAATAGCAGAACAAGCAGACATGACGAAT
This sequence comes from Sanderia malayensis, assembly GCA_013076295.1. Taxonomy (NCBI): domain Eukaryota; kingdom Metazoa; phylum Cnidaria; class Scyphozoa; order Semaeostomeae; family Pelagiidae; genus Sanderia; species Sanderia malayensis. Next base: position 54,257 of record RQOL01000663.1, on the reverse strand, counting down.
CACCACAAACGTATGTGTACAAAAATTGATGGAGTTGGTCAAGCTCGCCTACTCTTCGTTTGAAGATGCAGCAATCAAAACAATAACAAAAGACTATTTTATGAATGGCCTACATTCTAAAATGCAGACAGCCTTGAAATCGTTTCCAGACTTCATCAACCTCAGTGTCGAAAAGTTGGCAAGAGAAGTGAACAGATTAAAATTGGCCAGAATTCAATCATTTCCCTCCACTAATCCCCAGGAGTGCTTCACCATCGAAAATAACTCAGTGGTTGATTTAATTGCTGAGAAAGTAATTCAAAAGTTGAAAGAGACAAAATTCAAATGTTATGGGTGTCACACGCGAGAAGAAATACCTCCAGAGGCAAATTTTGTTCGGAATCGTTTTGAGAGAGGTCGTGGGGGAACAAACCAACGCAATTTTGGGCGCCAAAATTGGAGAAAAAATTCGAGCCGCCCGAATTCCCCCCATAGCCAACAACCAAAGAAATGCTACACTTGTCAAAGCACAGAACATTTCTCTAGGCAATGTCCCAACCGTTTTTGCAAAGTATCATTGACTAGACACACAAGAGACTCCCATTTCTGACGAGTTTTCTTTTGTTTTACGGGTTCAATTGGATAACATTTTTATAAATGCATTACTTGACACTGGAGTAACTTGCTCCATTATTGATGGTGGCAGTCTGGAAACATTTTGTTCTGTTGATAAAATAAATCACACCATTCATAACCTCGTGGATGCTTCTGGAAATAATATGGACATAATCGGTTCACTCGAAATTTTGGCTCAAGTCTATGGTACGTCCTTAATGCAAAATTTCAAAGTTTTGGGTTTGAAAACATACAAACATGTATTATTGGGCCGAGACTTTTTGGCTAAACTTGCGTCAGTCGAATTTGGTTGCCAAAATAACGCTTTAAAATTAGGAAAACCTGGTCGAAGTGTGAGTATTTTACAAATAAAGTACCAATAATGCTGACTGCAGTATCTAAAACGTCTTTGATTTTAGTCGCTTCTTCTTCAATTTCACTTGATGGTACTGTTGTAATGTCTTCAGGCCAACTCTCTTCGTCTGAAAGCCACAAGGTGCCCTCCCACCACAATTGATTGCCTTGTAATTGAATTGAAGAGCAGCCGTGACTTCCAACATCCGCTGGGTTGTGGTTGCCCGGTACGTGTCTCCAACTGACCTTCGATTGTATCTTCTTTACCCTGTTGTTTACGAACTGTTTATATTTCCCTTCTCCTCTAATCCAATGCAATGCCACCTTGATGTCGGTCCAGGCTGTTGCTCTTCTGACTGGTAGATTTTCAAGTGCGTCTTTAAAACTTCCCAGCAAATTTACAGCCATGTGTGATGGTACTACTTCTAATCTTGGGATTTTTGTGTCTTTCTTTGATAACCGTGATTTTGCTGCTATAATCCTTTGACCAACACCCGAAGGCTGGCACATAACAACGTAAACACATGCAGACGTTCCGAGCTTACCGGTGTCACCAAAGGCCCGTAGGTCGACAAACTCAACTTTTTCTTTATAGCGGCAAAGACTTCTTACTGCTTCAATTTTTGTTGGGAGATTCCCACAGAACTGTTACCATCTTCTTAGAAAGTTTGCTGGTAGTTGCTGATCCCAGGATGACTTTATGTCACAAAGCAGAGTAACAGGAGATGCAATGCTGATTGGGTCATAAATTGATGCAATCGTTTGCAGGACTCCTCTTTTTGTCATCTCCCCTCGGCTTTGTGGAAAAATCACAGAGATTTTGTCATCGTTTTTATTCCGGTTAGGTCCAAGCAATTTCGTTTCGGTATTCTTCACTTCAAGTTGCTGCTTTGCAAACGACTGCTCCAAGTTTTGTCCCTCTTGTTGATCACTTTGAAACTGCTTCTTGTTTGAATGCCATTTGTGCGATTCGAGTGCTGCTTCTTCGAAAAGTTCCACTGCTATAATCTTCAACTCATTAACTTCTTCTCAGCTGTAGCCGCCACTTATGATATCATCTGCGTAAAGGCTTCTTCTTATCTCTTCAATCACCGGCTGATATTTGTCACCATGCACCACAAGATGTTGTTCGATTGTGCTGCCAAGGAGGGAGGGAGACTGCGTTGATCCGAACAAGGCTCTTGAAAATCTGAGAACTTCTACTTCTTCCATGTGGATATCCTTCACCCAATGGAACCGTAATGCATCCCGATCTTCAGAGCGTATTCTCACTTGCAGGAAAGCCCTCTTGATGTCCCCAGCTAGGGCGATTGGTTTCATCCTGTTCCTCACCACGATGCTCCATAGAAGATTCGGCAGGGCAGGTCCCGTTTCAAGGCAGTCATTCAGCGAAGGGCTACTCTCATCTCGTTTTGCTGAGGCATCAAACGCCACTCGTAGATTTTTACTTTCAGCCTGGTCTCACACAACGGCTTTATGTGGAATGTAGAAAACCTTTCCACAGATTGAACGTCGTTGGACACTTGTTCCACTATTCTTGGTTCCTAGTAATCCTTTATGACAGCATTGTAGTCCCGGTAGAGATCTGGGTTGCGTTTCAGCTTCCTCAGCAACGTGGACAATCTTGCTAAACTCCCCTTTTCGTTTGTAGGCAGCGGTGGATGACCAATTTTCCAGAGTAGTCCAGTCTCATACCATACCTCATTGCTTCTTACTAGTTGCTGTTTGAAGTCTTCATAGACTGCATTCGGTCTACTAGATGGCGAATCTTCGGTCCCAAAGACATCAAGGCTGCACAGACGGTGATTCCCACCAAGACAATTGAAACACAGCCGTTTCTTGGATATGAGGTGCTTTCGTGTTTCTGATGACATCACCTGTTGGCAGTGGATGGGCTTATGCTGTTCGCTGTCATAATACGCACAGCTGTTTGATTTCCATGGTTTTTGACGGGTTTGAAACGTTCTCTCGAATATCCGACGTGCTGTACCTTGCTCTCTTCTCTCTACTGAAATAGGATTTCTTCGGTCCATCTCCAAATTGCTTCTACAAGCTGTGGAAATCCCCAGGTGTCCCTTCGGTCGTTGTCTCTCACCAAGTCTTACCGGATTCCAGGAAGTCTATCGATCAGTAGTCTGACGTAGCCATTTATAGTTTTCAGCTTTCCCATGGTCTCCATTGCTTGCACATGAGTAAGAAGCTTCTGATAAAAGTTGTAAACTTTGGCAGCGTTTGATCCGTTGAATGTGGGTAGATCCATTATCCCCTTCACATGTGTGATGATAATTTCACTCGTCTTGCCAAATTTTGTCTGTAATATGTTCTTTGCTCGCTTGTACACTTCTGATGTGAATGGCAATCCATCGATAAGAAGACCTACCTTCGAATCCAGTAATTCCTTGAGGTATGAGAATTTCGAGACATTCAATATTCTTGCTGCATCTATCTCTGTGCTGAATTGATTCCAAAATCTCATCCAATGGATGGCCGTCAAATTTGGCTATGCTGAGTTTCGGAAGCTTTACCTTCATGTCTCCTTCCTGCGTGATCGTTTTCTCTTCTGAATGCTTAGCCTGGTACTGTTCTCGGAATTTCATTCTCATCTCTTCGATACGCCTTTCTTTTTCGAATCAACTTTGCAACCGCAGTTCCTCTTCTTGCCGTTCACTCTCGATCCTTTCCTTCTCTCTGTCTGAATCCAGGCCAGAAATAGCATCGTTCGCCATTTCAACAGCACATTCGAATCTCTCTACTCTTGCTTTGAACTCCACACCCTATTCTTCTACTTTCTCTGCACTCTCGGTTTCTGCAATCAGATGGTCCTCGAATTAGTCTGTCAAAGAATAAATTTCCTGTAGTCTGCTTTCTATTGCTTGGAGGTGTCTTCTGAGCTCTCTCTGCTTCTTCTCATCCAGAATTCTAGCCGCGGACTTGTCCTTGATTTATAGAACTTTGAATTTGTCTTCCAGTTTCTTTATTGCTTCGTTAGAATCCATTTTGCATCAGATTGCTCCAGACTTATTCGCTAAACTTCGGAATAGTCCCCTTGGAGGTGGCACTTTGTCGGGAATCCTATAGTTAGCCACAACAATAATTCACAGATTGTTCACAAAAACCACAACTCGAATGTTTATCACGATAACAAACCTTGATAACGTTTCACAGCTTGCAATTCTCACAAGTTGCACAAGAATCACATGAAGAATCTGAATGAACGAGTAATTAATCCTAGAATCTCTACTTTTTTATATCTAAGTCTAAGAATGTTCTAGTGAAGTTTTCATCATTACGCATCATGCAGTTAATTACATGGTACCTATTTTTGGGTACCCCTAGAACGTTCTTAAAGGTTCCTGAATTACAATTACGTCAACAAAACGAAACCAAGGCTACATGTTTACATTGGGCCTAACTAAACTAAAGACAGCTATTGATTCTAGGAGATTACAAAGTTGCTAGAATGTTCTGGAATGTTCTATTATTAAAAGCTACATATACTGTTTTATTTATAACCCTGACACCCAAAAAGCCTATATTGGTTAAACATATGGAACATCATATTATAACCAATGATGCTCAGCCAGTTTGTAACAAGCCTCATTGTATACCCTATGCTTGGAATAAATAGATTGATGTACAAATTCAACAAATGTTACAAATTGAAATTATTATGCCAACTTCATCTCCCTGGAACGCTGCAGTGCTATTAGTTAAAAAGAAAGATAAGAGCATGCGATTTGTTTGCGACTGCAGGGGGTTGAATGACGTTATGAAAAGACTCATACCCCTTCCACACATACGCGACATCGTCAATAAAGTGCAGGGAACACGTTATTAGACCACTTTAGATGCTGCATCGGTGTATTGGTTGATGCCCTTAGCAGAAGAACATAAGGAGAAGACAGCATTTTCGGTGCCACGTGGAAAATATGAATTTAACGTAACACCTTTTGGGTTATGCAATGCAGGAGCATCATATCAAAAGATGATGGACATGAGTTTGCAGGTTTGCCGTCAGATAAGATCTTAGCGTACATGGACGATATTGATATTTGTAGCATGTCTTTTGACAACCACATGCAAGACTTAAAAAACATTTTTGAAAGATTACGCTTCTCTGGCCTCTCGCTTAAATTATCAAAATGTGTTTTTGCCAGTGAACAAGTCAATTTTCTCAGTTTTCAGCTCTCACAAGCGCGCATTACTCCTCAAAATCGACTCACTAATGCTATTAATTCATTCCAGACACCATCTACCAGGAAACAATTGAAGGGTTTTTTCGGCCTTTCTTGTATTTGTAGAGTGTTTATTCCCAATTTTTCTGCACTCACGCAACCTTTAAGCGAACTTACAAGTGAAAGCGTACCTTTCAACTGGACTGATATTTGCAGAAGTGCATTCACATTTTTCATCGAAGTTGATGCTAGCAATTATGCTGTCGGAGGCGTACTTTTTCAACTCAGTAATGATGGGAACCAACATCCTATTGCCTATTGTTGCACAGCCCTGCAGTCATCCCAAAAGAATTGGTCTGCCACAACAAAGGAGGCATTTGCATTAGTCTCTGACGTACGACACTGGCACGTATATCTTGCTGGCAATCTGTTTATTTTGAAATCTGATCATAATCCATTGATTGACCTGCGTAATCAAAAACACCCTCATGGAAAATTTGTGTGATGGATTGCAGAATTGGAAGAGTATGAATATTCCATCCAATACATTCCCGGTAAAGAACACGTTAAAGCTGACCCTTTATCTCGAAATCTTAATGCATCTCAGCAACAGCCATTATCAGAATTCGATAGAAAGATAGATGCATTATTTGTGAATCATGACAACTTTAAATCACAGTTGAAGGAAGAACAATCAAAAGATTCAACTATTGCAAAAGCACTCGAAAATGTTTCCAAAGGGGAAAAATTACTATTGCGCCAACAACAGGCAAGCGCAGCGATCTAACTGTACATGGGGTGGAAAGAGGCATGAGCGTAAGCGAATGCAGCGCACAAAGTGTGCCAAACACATTAAGTTTTTTTCACTTGCCCCCTCCGGGAAGCAAGCGAACGCAAGCCCCCCCCCCCCCCCAGCTAGTCCAATGTATATATTCTGTCTAATGTCACGTGACAGTGGTGAAACTCTGGCCAAAGCAATAGATTCGACCCGAAACAATGGGTCGAACACCAACGATTCAACTTTGTTTTCGTGACGAGGAGAAGAATCCCAACAAATGAAATTGTGTACGTACACCTTTTTACATTGTATTTCACATGTTTATCATACACACTTTAACAATGGCATTGCATCTTTTTACAAAATGTTAACAACCTTTAACATATCAGTCTTATGTGTGTTAATTTACAGAACACAAAAAGAGGCCTTTGTAAAAATTGCTGGCCAACAAAAAAGAAAGGCCCCCAAAAAAGAGCGTGGGAAGGTGGTCACCCAAAACCCTTCCCACAAACTTACGCCAGAGCAGGCCGAATTGGCACGCGGTGCCAAAATTGTAAAAATTTCTTACTTTAATATGTAGATACTGTACATAGTTATACAGTAAAAACCTACATATCAGAACCTCCTATTTTTAAGAACCTACCACCGAATATTCCATTTTTCTATGTATTTTTTCATAGTCATGTTCACATGATATTGTCTTATAGTTTACCGATTGTTTTCCATTCTTCATTACCAAAATAGCCTACAAAATAAGATGGAGGATCTTATATGCAGGTTTTTACTGTTTGTAGATAGTTTGTAAATAGTTTGTAGTTAAGTAGTTATGTTGTTCGATAGTTTGTAGTTAAGTTATGTACTTTATAGTTTGTAGTTCTGTTGTTTTGTAGCTTAGTGGCCTTGATCATGCATGAATTATTCATACTAATAATAGCTTACCTTTTTTGGCCTACCAATCAATCTCACAAATTTCCCATATTTATGCATGGTCAATGCTTTTTCCTGTTTAAATAGTTCCAAATTCAGTTCATCGTAATATTCAGTTCGATTGATATATTATTGTTCTAATTTTAAAACCCACAAATTAATTAGCACTTACCACACAAAAAACCAAGCAGGGACATCCTTTCCTTTTCTGTTCAGCTATCAGCACCTGCAAGCAACAATAAAATTAAGTGAAACCATTAACCAAACACACAGTTTCAATAATTTACAATATTTTCCAGGTTTCAGCAATGCCAACACTCATTGCTTATATCAGTGTCAGCTAGCCCACCAAAACACAGAAGGAGAACAGATTTCTATTATTACTATGCAATTGCTCTGAATTTCCCTTCTTTTCTAAGAAAATTTCATAGAAAAACTAAAGTTACAAACTTACCCAGGCCTGCCATGCATGTTGACTAATTTTTATGAAAGGATGCATATTCTCTTTCAATATGTACAAATTCTATAATTGATAGATAACAATTCAAGTTAAACAAACCATAACTCATTATAGTTTGCTTAATAGTGTTTGATTGAAAAGATTGACAAAGATCAAATAATATTATTACCATATCTTATTCTTACGATTTCATCGCTCTTTTCGTCGTCATCGCTATCTACCGAGGCCGAGGCTTCTTTTCCTTACAATTTAATAATAATAATTTCGCAAAAAAATTCTGGCACGTGAGAGTTGTTACAACGTTTCTTTGTTTCATTTGTCTTTCTTCTTTTCCTTTGTCTTCTTCTTGCAGGGACAGACGAGACGTGCACACATGCCTGCCCCATAGTGTTAACGAGGCTTACCCTCCAGACGTTATCGGCCACTTTTTATCAACTTGATGCATCGAAGCCCTGTGGTCTCCACCCTCCAAGTGAATCAACTTGCCGAATTGAACGATAATATATTGTTTAAAAGTATTAATATTGTTAAACCAACCGTAAATATTCGGTAAAATGAACATAACATAAATTTTAAAGTTTATAATGTTTCTTATCTTATCTCCTATCTCTTTGAGTCAACCAGTCTATCACGTGCTAATCTTCTCCTTCCCACCTTTAAAAGTCAGAAGGACGAAGGGGAAATCCCTTTCCACGAGATTTTTCCCTCCTTTTTTATCACATGACGCGTATAAACCAATCACGGAGGCGATGTAGTACAATAGAAATCCCGCCTCCATAATTATAGATTTTGTCTATTTTTAACCGGCCAAATATTCTAAAGGCTATAATTATAGTAATCTTATTCTTATATTTATCGCTGAGTAAGTACCTACTTTCAACGTGTTTTAATAACTACAAGCTAACCCGATTATTTATCACTACTTCGTCTGATATGACAAAAACTATTGTTTTTCCTTGCTTTTAATTACAAAACAGGTCACGTTACGTTTGTGCAGGTATCATTTCTTTATCAAATATTTTAAGTTTACCACTATTGTGATTTCTCTTTTGTTTCTACCCATAGATTTGAAAGACACAAGGCTCGGTAAGAAATTTATTATTTGACAACAGTTTTCCTTGCTCACTGATATATTTAACTCTTTAATTGTTTGTTTTTTTTATGAATAAAGGCCCAGCTAAATCTATTTTTAAATAACGGACACTTCTCTTTCACAAACTCATTTCGACAAAATAAACTTATTTTTTTGATTTTTTATTTCTCTCTTTCCAAATGACCCTATGTACAACAAACTATTTCGTTAATTCAGTGTTTCCTTCATTGGTAGTAAGTATATTAATAACAATTTCTCAAATCGTGTTTCAACAAGTTATTAAAAACTGCTGCACTCGATTCAACCGGTCCATTTTTATTTATTCAGGTATTTCGAGTTTTGTTCATTATTCATTTCCTTTACTACTTATATTTTAACTATAAATTTACTCTATTCCATTTTAGTGACTGTTTACATAACAGAAACGACCACAGTTCATTTCACGTAAGCATGTTCATTTAACATAAATTAGATTGTATAGCAATAATTTCCATTTACTTCTTTAGCAATTTCAACTTATCATTATTGAACTCTTGAAATATATGATATTTACTTCTTTGTGTTTCAGCTTTACAGAAGCTATAATTATCACCATTGTTGTTGCTATTAAGACCATTGTCAAGAAGCAATAACATTTACAATAATTTGGCCTAATTGTATATCTCATAGTTCATATTTCTCTTTCATACCACAACGTGCACCATGCCACGCAAGGCCAAGAGAAGTATAACCGGCACCAGGCGTAGAAATCAAGTGCGGAGAATATGCAGCATCACAGACATATCAATCAGCAGCTTCAGCCTCAACAGACAGGAAATGCGGATAACCCACTTGCAGCAGTCAACGATCTTCAACAATTGCAGCTTGAAAACCATCAGCTAGAAGCCCCTGAATATCAGCCATTTCCAGCACAGTATCTCCTTCCACAGATACAGCCAATGGAGATGGGCATGGAACCACAGCTTCCCATTCAGATCCCATGGCTCCCCATTCAGAACCATCAGCTTCCCATTCTGAACCAAGACCTTCCCATTCTGAACCAGGAGCTTCCCATTCTGAACCAAGACCTTCCCATTCTGAACCAGGAGCTTCCCATTCAGAACCAAGAGCTTCCCATTCTGAACCAAGAACTTCCTATTCAGAACCAAGAGCTTCAAGCACCAGAACAACCTGCAGACATCGAGATGCAAGACGCGGTTCCAGTACCCAATGAAAATCAGATACCAGAACCTGTTGAAGATCAACAAATGCAAGTTGACAACCCTGTCCCTGAGAACAATGAAGCTGAAAACCTCATCCCCTTCTCACCATTACCACACCACTTGAATAAAATGACCAGAACATGCATTCATTGTGGTGCAAAGTACTTCAAAGAAGAACTTAACTCCCGAAAACAATACAACAAGTGTTGCATGGGAGGTTTAATCACTCTGGATCCAATTCAACCACCTCCAGTCAATGTCATGCATTTATATACTGGTGATACATCCGAATCGACACATTTCTTAAAGCACTTCCGCCAATACAACTCATTAATGGCCATGGCATCATGGAAGGCTAATATTGTACGTCATGCCAGAGCTGGACCATCAGTTATCACAATTCACGGAAAGGCATATCACATGACTGGTAACTGACCAATCCACTTCTTTTATACAATATTTTACATAGCTAATTATTCACTTATGATTTCTACCCTAAAACTCATACTTCTATTCATATGTTATGTATTAAGTATATTTCATTTACAATTACTAGGTGTAACCGAAACAGACAGATCCAGAAAGTATGCAGAACTTTACATCATGGATACGCAACAAGCATTGCAGGAACGGCAAAACACTGCAGGAGAACAACATCTTGATTTGGACATCGTTGCACTTCTCCAGAATGAATTAATGGCAGTCAATCGATTTTCACAGCATTATCGAAGCATGGGTGAAATATTGGAGGAACAGCGGCAGCAAGCTATTGCAAACAATCAGCCTATTCCAACATTCAAAATGATCATCACAGGTCACCCACAACAAGATCGCAGATACGATAATCCAACTGCCAGAGAAATTGCAGCTATATATACTGTACAAAATGGAGGTGCACCAAATCCTGACGACAGAGAACTGCAAGTTCAAACAAGACACAGAGATCTCATGAAGATTTACGCAACCAGTCCAAGTGCTGATCCTCTCACGTATCCATTGATGTTCTTTCATGGTGACAGAGGTTACAGTTTGGACCTTCAACGATTGCCCACAGCACACGTAGCGGGTGAACACCATAACAATCGTGACCGTCGTACCAAACTAACTCTTACCGAATACTATTCATACAGAATCCAGGTCAGGGATGCATTCTCAACCATCCACGTTGCATCACTTCTATTTCAACAGTATCTGGTAGATGCATATACGAAAATAGAAGGCAACAAACTGAGCTGGATTATGAATAATCAGCGTCAACTTTGTGTTGACACGTATCGAGGCCTGATGGATCATCTCAACAGAAGAGCTGAACTTGAGAACCAGATAGCCAGGGCTAATAATCTGAATCAGCCCATACACATTGATGTTGGCCGTGTTATCATTCTACCATCATCCTTTCCAGGCAGCCAAAGAAACATGTATCAACATTTTCAAGATGCAATGACAATCGTAAGGAAGTATGGCAAGCCAGACATCTTCCTCACAATGACTGCCAATCCTAAATGGAAGGAGATAGAAGAAAACATTCATCCGTATCAGAAGGCCAATGATGGACCAGACATTGTCACAAGAGTATTTCATCTCAAACTCAAGGAACTACTCGAAGACATATTACATAACCACATTCTTGGACATGTCACGGCACATGTGTATGTCATAGAATTTCAGAAGAGAGGACTACCACACGCACACATGATCCTGTTTCTTTCACAAGCTGATAAACCACGAACACCAGAACAGGTAATATTTGCAAATACTAATAATTCTTTCTCTTATTGTGACATTTATACGCAATGCACAGTACAACTATTCTGTATGCCATTTCTATTATAAAATTGTTAATTATCATATTCATTATCAGGTGGATCAACTGATATCAGCAGAGATGCCAGACCCACAGGATGCAAAATACCACAAGTTGGTCCTAAAACACATGACACATGGACCCTGTGGAGTTTTAAATCCTCATTGCGTGTGCATGGAAAATAACACATGCAAAAAGCACTTTCCAGAACAAGTTGCTGACACTGAAATCAATGTCAACGGCTATCCTCTCTACAGACGACGCTGTCTTCATCCAGTCAATGTGAATAATCGCATTTTGGATGATACTTGGGTAGTGCCACACAACAGACACCTACTCATCAAATATCAGTGTCATATCAACGTGGAAATATGCAGTACTGTAAAAAGTGTCAAGTACATTTTCAAATATATCCACAAAGGACATGATATGGCACATGTTGAAATTCTTGAAGAAAATCAACAGCAAGTACCTCAAGACATTGAACACGACGAGGTGCGCCAATACATCAATGCAAGATATGTCGGACCACATGAAGCTGTTTATCGGCTTCTGCAGTTCCCGATGCACGACAAAAGCCACATAGTGAAACAGCTTTCTGTTCATCTACCATTTGAGCAACAAGTAGTCTTTCATGACAATGATGACGAACAAAGGCTCAACAACATTGGTGACAGAACAACACTTACAGCATGGTTTGAGCTTAACCAGCAAGATCCAGCTGCACATCAGTACCTCTATCATGAGATACCAGAGCACTATGTCTTCCAGGAGCGTTCAAAAACATGGACACCCAGACAACGAAGAACAATGCCAATCATTGGTAGAGTAACTCAAGTGCAGCCTAGACCTTGCGAGCAAAAATTTGCACTCAGACTCTTGCTGTTGCATAAACGAGGAGCTACGTCATTTGAAGACCTTCGAACGGTAGAAGGTCATCTATGTGACTCTTTCAAAGATGCAGCATTAGCTTTAGGGCTTTTAGAAGATGATGCCGAAATCACACGCTGTTTACAAGGCGCAGTCATCTTTAATATGCCACCACAACTCAGACAGTTGTTTGCCACATTGCTACTCTTTCAAACGCCTTCAGACATCAGAACACTCTTTGACACCTTCAAAGAAGCGTTGAGTGAAGATTTTGTCAGACGTGATCAACTCAACAATCCAGACATAACCTTTCAAGACAGACACATGTATCAATGTCTACTTGATATTGACAACAATTTGAAGGTCCATGGTTTGTCAATCACGAATTACGATCACCTTCCTCAGCTACCGGCCGACTTTGTCATTCCAGAACAAGGTGATTTACAATTTAATATCATGATATTCACTAAAATAGTTTAGCCAACATATACTTCTATTTATCCTAAATGAAACTGTTGTTTATGTTATACACAAGTGGTATACACAGCCATTATTCAAGCGATTGAGACGCAATCAGAACAGAACTGTCACTTTCTCGACGGACCTGGCACAGGGAAAACATTTCTCTACAACACGTTGGTTCGGAAACTCAATGCTTCGGGACACAAAGTTCAGTGTATGGCTTGGTCAGGAATTGCAGCAACACTGCTTATCAATGGCAGAACATCGCATTCACAATTTCAAATTCCAATACCATTGAAGCTGGAATCAACATGCAATGTCAAGAGACAGAGCCGAAGAGCACAGCTTTTGCGTGAGACAACCCTGTTCATATGGGATGAAGCTTCAATGATACCAGCATTGGCATTGCAAGCAGTTGACAGACTGCTTCGGGATATCACAAGAGTTGACAAGCCATTTGGTGGCAAATTCATGTTACTTGGTGGCGATTTCAGACAGGTCTTACCTGTTGTCCCCAAAGCAGGAAGAGAGAAAATCGTATCAGAGAGTCTTAAATCATATCAAATCAGTGATTTGTGGGCACAGTTTCAACAACATCGCCTGCACACAAACATGAGAGCTGTTCAAGATGAATCTTACAGAGAATTCTCAGAATGGCTCCTAAGACTCGGCAATAAACAAGAACCACATGATGCACTTGACAATATCACTTTGCCACATCAAATATGCACATCTTCGCAAGAGGAAATGCTCAACTTCATATATCCCCCGCCTAATACACCACAGTCGCGCCTCATGCTGGATCCGGTAACCATGTCAGAACGTTGTTGTCTTACCCCAAAGAATGACTTTTCACATCAGATCAATGACATCATTCTGGAAAGACTACAAATTCCTGACAGAACATACTACAGCACAGACAGTGTGATAACAGAGGATCCGGATGAGGAAGCGGCATATCCAATTGAGTTTATCAACAATCTAACTCCTAATGGATTGCTGTTACACCGACTTAGACTCAAGGTATAATCTTGCTATGTAATAATTACGTATACATGAGTTGAAGTCCACATTAATAGCACTTTTTAAGCCTGATTATCCTTCATTGTCACAGTACTATAATGCAATACACATTGTTATTTGCAACTCTCTTTGTTTAAGGTTGGTGCAACAATAATTCTTCTGAGGAGTCTAAATCCAAAGAAAGGTCTTTGCAACGGCACAAGACTTATTGTACGCCATCTCCGACGTAACGTCATCATAGCAGAGATCATCACAAAGGAGCACAGAGGCCAGCAGGTCATGATTCCCAGAATAACATTGTCAACACAAGACACGGAGATGCCGTTCAACATTAAGCGACGACAATTTCCAGTCAGACTAGCATACTGCCTTACTATCAATAAGGCACAGGGACAATCTCTCAGGTATGTTGGTTTGTATTTACCTGAGCCCGTGTTCACACATGGTCAGTTATATGTGGCCATGTCAAGAGCAACATCATTTGACGGGCTCAAAGTATTCCTCCCAGAGGAAACACACATGAAGACAAAAAATATTGTCTTCCAAGAAGTCCTGTAAAGGTCTTCACAAACCACAGAGCATAAATCGCGTTGCTCTCAAAGGCGTCTACCAAAATACACACACACCAAGCACGAGGGCTCAGATTGTGGTTCTACCGGATCGGCTTTGTTGCACTTTATAGTGTGATGAACATTCATTCTGGTTTGCCACGCCACTCCAGTCAATAAGATCCACCAAGAACGATCCGGACACTTTCACAACACACCAGTGTCCGGGGGTGTTTATCAACAACAACACGATCTGGGTCCTGCGTAGCGCCTGTATCAAAAGAGATATGCTTTGCCATGCTCTCCGATATTGCCTATGGGAGTATGGCTTTCCTTTTCTCTGTGAAAACTGCAATCTCTCCATTGAAAATAGTTTCTTTGGATAAGAAATTCCATACAACATTAAGATTATCCCTCTCTCATCCCAATAACTAATGATAACTAATTTACTTATTAAATTTAACTCTTGAATATGTAGTATTACATATTCCAAATTAAAATTGCAGTTTTCATGAACACCAAGGAAACCTCGAACAAAGGTTACCCCTTGAAGTTGGTGTTCAAGCTTTGAACTAATGTAACCGGCAATCTTCTTTTTTTACTATGACCAAACTTAATGGTGAGAATGCACGCAGCATCAAGAGAACAGACATCCGTGTCGTTGATTTGTGCCATGCGAGTGTGAATTTGATATTGAAAAATGATGTCAACATCGCTGGACAATCCACATGATGAATGAAGACATTAATACAATCTACAGACGGAACAAAATTTTCTCTCATTCTTCTTCACCATCTATTGATAACTGTCAAGAATGATAATTAATTGATTACTATTTTTTTACTAATGTATCATATACAAAAAAATTGCTGCATTAATCTACTCTCTGTTTTAGTATCTAATAAGCTTCATCATTGTTAATTTTTAATGAGATGCATTTCTGTAGTTTATCTTACATGTACAACCAATAATAGCAGTTTATTGGACATTTAAACGAGGCAATTATATTACATTTGAAAACACTTTGGCCTCAATTCCATCAATGGCACCGCTAACTTTTGAAATGCCTTATTATGAAATATCAATTTGATTCATGAAACAGCTTAACTTTGCCATCACAAAAAAATTATCAAGAGGACAACTTATATTTCTCTGTAAATCTCCAGATTTACAGAGAACATTTTCAATGTGTCTTACAGGTGAGTGAATGCATTTACATCTTATATTTAACTATTTGCAATCCAATCACCAGTTTAATTTTGATTAGGCCATCCAAAATTCACTGATTGCCTTTGCCCCGACACGACACGACAGTTTCTTCGGTTAGGCCATGCAAAGTGCAAACCTCAAGAATTGTTTTACAACTTTACATTTCCGCTGTTTCAAAAATAAATTTCTGGTGCCCTGACTATATGTGCCTACGAGTACAAGCTTGGACTCAAAATAATTCTTCCAGTATTTGCCACTTTATGGATTCCTTTGTGTTCATTGCCTCTATGTGTTACATACAATAATTGTATTAAGCTCTAGGATAACTAGCCTGGATGTTACATACACACACTGTCAGGTCATCTAATTAATTATTCATGCATTAGATGAACACTTAACACTTAACAATTTACATTTGCCAACCTCTTAATGCACAAGTGCAGAAAGCCAATGAAAATATATTACAACAGCATGAAAGTTTGTTTCCACTAATTCATAAACAATCTCTATCTACCTCTTTCTATTAGTACATCAAGTTATGTAGGAAAACAAAGATAATTTTCACAGATTTGGCATTTCAAACATGTTTTTCAAATAATCCACAAAAGGAATCAATCAATGCGGCTTCACAACTATGATATTGCTCTATTGTCCTGTATTATTTGGCACTATTAATTATTTCTTTTTTCCCATATGATACTCAGTGAAACAAATGCTGAAGTGCTGAACCAAAGCTGTCAGTGTCACTAATGTTTGCTATTCACACCATGCAATTGTCGAATGGCTCAAACAAACATTTACTACAATATATATATGACTAGGGGTCATCACTCGCTTCGCTCGTTCGCCCCAGCCCGTCAAGTAAAAAAGGCTTAATCTGGCTGGCGCACTTCGTGCGCTGCATTCGCTTACGCTCATGCCCCTTTCTACCCCACTAAAATGGGTTAGCCCGCTGCGCTCGCCTGTGGTTGGCGCACTTCGTGCGCTGCATTCACTAACGCTCATGCCCCTTTCTACCCCACTACAATGGGTTACCTCGCTGCGCTCGCCTGTGGTTGGCGCACTTCGTGCGCTGCATTCGCTAGCGCTCATGCCCCTTTCTACCCCACTACAATGGGTTAGCTTGCTGCGCTCGCCTATGGTTGGCGCACTTCGTGCGCTGCATTCGCTTACGCTCATGCCCCTTTCTACCCCATTACAATGGGTTAGCTCGCTGCGCTCGCCTATGGTTGGCGCACTTCGTGCGCTGCATTCGCTAGCGCTCATGCCCCTTTCTACCCCACTACAATGGGTTAGCTCGCTGCGCTCGCCTATGGTTGGCGCACTTCGTGCGCTGCATTCGCTGGCGCTCATGCCCCTTTCTACCCCACTACAATGGGTTAGCTCGCCGCGCTCGCCTGTGGTTGGCGCACTTCGTGCGCTGCATTCGCTAGCGCTCATGCCCCTTTAAACCCCACTTACAATGGGTTAGCTCGCTGCGCTCGCCTGTTTATCTATTATCAAGAATCAATCTAGTTAACAATCTATTATCATTGGAAAAATGGAAAGAGCTGACGAATGATGTGAAAGGAAATTTTGAAAAAAATTCTATGGTTTTATGGGATAGATCAACCACAAGTGTTTGCAAGATTAAGACAAAATTTTGGGGAAAACATGTTAAATTTATTAAAGGTTTAGATAAGACAAAATTGGAAAATGCAAAAAAATTGTATAATAGTATTAGATGATTTAATGATGGAAATGAGAAATGATACAGATGGAGCACAACTGTTTACAAAAGGTTCACATCATAAGACAGTAACAGTATTTATATTATGGCAGTCTTGCTTTCCACAAGGTAAAATTACAAAAGAGATTGCAACCAATGCAGATTATCAAGTAGTGTTTAATAATGAAAGACAAAAAAGTCAGTTAGAAGATCTTTGTCAATAAATGACATTTGAAAAACAGGAAGGTCGGGATCTATTTAAAAAAATTCAACAGTATTTTGATAACAATAATGAGAAATTTCCGAATGTTTTGATGAATTGTAAACCTTCAGAAGAGAAAAAGATAAAATAGTTGATGAATTTTTTAAGTGATGATGAAAAAAACCATGCCAGGAGTAATAAAGCATAGAGAAAAAGGAATAGGACATTTTTGTACTGAGCTAGACGGAGAAAGGGATAAAGGAAGTATTAAACATAAAGAAAAGAAAAAAGAAAAATGGGAGCGGGAGCAAGTACAGCTGCGGTATATAGTTTATTCGGAATAGATCATGGGGCGAAAAGAGAAAAACAATGATTTTTGCGCTTAGTTGGCTTAAAAGGGTAAAATGCGAAGACATTTAGAGATGCAGCAGGTTACAGGCGATTAACATTAAATAAAAGAAAAATATTAAAAAAAAGAGAAAAGGGAAAAAAGAAAAAGCTATAAAACATAAATATTTGGAGATGAAGTAAGAATGGGAGCTGTTGTTCGTAGATTAGCAGCTAGAGGAGTTGCATTAAGAGCAGGAGCAGAAGCTATCGCAAAAAGAGCGGCAGTTGAATGAGGAAAAGGAGCCTTACAGGCAGGTGGTTCTGCAGCAGCTGGTGCAACACTTTCGAAATTAAAAGGAAGAGGAAAATTTAATGAGAAGTTGATTCTTCGGGAAATTTTGAAATATAATAAAAGAAAAAAAAGAAAAAACAACGAAAGAGGAGAAAATGAAATTTTTTAAAGCAACAAAATTATTTGGAAAAAAAACATCTTTTCTTAAAAGAACAAATATTCGAAAAAACCTAAAAGCAATGGTCGGGAGAGGGGAAATTAAATTAACACTATTTGCAAAGTTAACAAAAGAAATATCACATAAAGCCAATGTTCAGAAAGCTGGCTTAGCATTTATTGAAAAACCAAATGCAAAGCTTGTAATAACTAAATAAGGGTTTAGAAAAAAAGGTAAAAAAACACACACAAAATTATAGATTAAACAGATTAGGAATGAAATGTCACTAACAAGAAGGCAAAATGGAAGCACGTTGATGTATGAAGTTGACGTTACAAAACATGAATTTGCAGAAGCAATAATAAAAGAATGGAATTATACTGTTCACGAAAGAGTTTTTTTTAACTATAAGAGCAATAACAAGTTTGTTTGTTTTGTTTGGGAGATAAGGAATTGCGATGATTATAACAGATGATACAAAATATTTGACAGATGAAAGAGGAGATTGCTTAAAGTGGGCTCAAGAGGGTTTACGAAATAGAGTAGAACTTTTGAATGAAATTGAGGTAGCGGACATAGTATTTTCACACCCTCAAGAAGAATAAAATGACATTTATGAACTTTTCTGCTCTTTGAGTCTCCACATCTGTAAAAGCATTTTCAGGAAAAAAAGAAGAAAGAAAGAAAGAAAACCACTTGAAAAAAACCGAAAAGTTTTAAAATTATTAGTAAAAAAATATTTCCTCCTAATAGTAAATTTCATCATAAACCATATGGAAAATGTCATAAACGAATTATAGGAATATTAAAGAATAATAAATAAGTGTATTTATGTAGCTAGAATAAGGTTAAATGTTAGTAGTCAATCATACCTGTCAATCATTGAAAATCTAAGGCTGGTTAAATCCTCTTTAAGCAGGGTTAATGTGGAAAGAAATCAAGCACTCACAACTTACCACATGCGAGTTTTGTAGGTCCGATTTTCCTTAATTACTATTACTAGCCAGGGGTTTATTCTGGACACGGAAGCGTTAGAGCTGTGCCTCCCTATCGAAAAAATCGTTAAGATACAGGGATATCTGGCCCATTGGTCGAAGACGGCCGCAGGCACCAAGCGTGACCTATTGTCTCTGATTGGCAGCCTGCAGCATTGTTGCCAGGCTATTGTTCTCGGTCGACCTTTCTTACGTCGATTAATTGATCGTGCACACAAAGTCTCCGAGTTGCATCATCGTGTGCGTTTGTCAGCCTGGGAGTGTGATGACATTGATTGGTGGGTTAGCTTGTTATCACGGTGGAATGGGCGGAGCCTATTTCTCTATCGTAATTGGACTGAGGCTCCGACTATCAAAGTCACTTCGGACGCTGCGGGAAGCAAGGGTTTTGCAGCTATTTATAACGCACAATGGTTTGCTGCCCCTTGGCCCGCCGATCTCTCAGCGATTAATATTGCGATCAAGGAGCTAATTCCTATTGTTCTCGCGGCGAAGCTGTGGGGGAGTCATGGCAGCGCATGCAAGTTGACTGTGATAACATGGCCGTTGTCCACTGCTTACAAAATGGCACAGCGAAAGATCGTCATCTGGCCTTCCTTTTACGCGAATTATCTATTCTCGCGATTACGCAGCATTTTACCCTCACTGCCATTCACCTTCCCGGCAGGAAGAACCACGCAGCTGATGCCCTGTCTCGTTTCGATTTCCAGACTTTCGTCCGTCTTGTTCCGGATGCCGATCGTTTTCCGCTGGAGATTCCCGCAGCATTTGTGGGGCGTTTGCTTTTTCCTCCTTGGACCAGGGCTGGCAACACCTCATGACAAACGCATTAGCTGTTACGACACAGAAAATTTACCAGTCGGCCCAAAAACAATTCATTAGTTTCTGTTATAACTATGGCTTAGTTGACGGACAAGGTTCCCCCTTCCCAATTACAGAGCTGACATTGTTACGTTTTATCGCAAGTTTGAGTCAAACTCATAAAGCTTCATCGATTAAAGTGTACTTAGCTGCTGTCCGCTCACTGCAGTTACACCACGGCTATCCGGACCCGTTGCGCGGTTGTTCACGGATTCCTCTTGCTACACGAGGCCTGCGTAGAATCCAGGCCACACCTCCAAAGCAAAAAATGCCTATAACACCGCTCGTTCTCACCCTCATTCGCCCGCAACTGGATATATAAAATGCGGATGATGTTATGTTCTGGGCGGCTTGTCTGGTAGCTTTTTTTGGCTTTCTGCGCGCGTCGGAATTCACAGTTCCCCAGGAGGGTTTTATTGCCTCTAAGCATTTGACTGTATCGGATATTTCGACAGACGATCAGTTGAGCCCCGCTCATGTATTTATTCGGTTAAAATTTTCAAAGATGGGCCAGTTTGGTACTGGATACTCCATCATCTTAACAAAGTCAGGCCTTGTTCTATGTCCTGTTTCAGCGTTGTTTCGTTACCTACACCGTCGTGGTGGCAGAGATAGTCCGCTTTTTCGGTGGGCGGATAATTGCGCCCTGACGAAAAGAACTCTGAACACGAAACTCCAAAATATTCTAAAACGATGTGGATGGCCTAACACGTTTACTTTGCATAGCTTTCGTGTCAAGGCGGCCACGACAGCGGCCTCGTTGGGTCTCCCCTACTATCTTATTCAAGCCTTAGGCCATTGGTCAAGCGATGCATATAAATTATACATCAAGCTACCGCAAAGTCAAATGTTGTCGGCCTCACATGTGCTCGCACAGTCGGCACGGTGATGAAGGCGCAACTCGGACGATTAAATGCTTGTTCATAGCTAACAAATTACGATTTTGTTTACAATTATTTCTTACCATTGGACGTTTAATCGAGTGTTGTTGTTTTTATCTTTAAAGTTTACCGTTGTGTTCACAGTTATTAGCTAACTACCTGGCTTTGCTTTGTTGTTTCGCGACACGCTGTTCAGCTCAACACCACTTCATTTGCTGAATATTTAGGGGGGTCTCTCGGAAGAACCCTGAAAATTGAATGTGTAAAAGCGTCTCAGGAAAGCCCTGAGCACTGGACGTGTAAATTGTCTCAGAAATGTCCTGAACACTGCATGTTTATACATATTCCTGATCACTGGATATTTATATGGTGTCTCAGGAAAGTCCTGAACACTGGATGTTAATGTGGTGTCTCAGGAAAGTCCTGAACACTGGATGTTCATATGGTGTCTCAGGAAAGTCCTGAACACTGGATGTATAAAGCGTCTCGGGATGTCCCGATTGACACATGCTATGCCGAGCCTTTCGGTTAGGGTGGCCTTTTGCCTGCTGCCTTTATGTGGCCTTATTGTTTTCCTTAGAAGGTTTCTGCTGGTACCGATCGCAGTGTTTCGACGGTTGCAGGGCCTTCATTATGATTTGTTATGATTTGTTTACAGTTATTTCTTAGTATTACGTTCCTGACCTGCCATTTTCTAGGTTTATCGTTTGGGGGGTAGGGAGGAATTGATATCTCCGAACCAAATAATAGAACAGCAACAAATGATAATAAGAATAAAAATAAGAATAATAATAATAATAACGAGAACAATTTTTAGTTAAGTTTTACAAGAAAAACTATATGTTACGTTTGGTGGGGTCACACTACGTGTTCTGTGCCGGAATTTGCACGGCAAATCGGGGTCACCAACCGTAACATGTGTTTTGCTACTCAAGCAATCCGGGCCGGTAGGCTGACCGCCCAATTTCTTGAGATAACATTAAAGGCTGGTTAAATCCTATTTAAGCAGGGTTAATTTGGAAAGAAATCAAGCACTCACAACTTACCACATGCGAGTTTTGTAGGTCCGATATTCCTTAATTACCATCGCTAGCCAGGGGTCAATAAGTGTCCGCAAGTCCTAGGTGTGTCGCCCCAGGGCGCAAGACAGTGGATATTAGACTATACCGAACCATGAACAATCAATCAGTTTTCTTGATAGCGGCTAGAATTACGTTCAATTTCTCCCTCCCTCCCTCTCGTTATATATTCTTTTATTGAGTATTTTCTTTGTTATGATTTGCAGTTCACCCATCCGGGAGTACTGCCAGGTGTACCGGCCGGAATTTGCACAGCAAATCGGGGTCACCGACCGTAAAATGTGTTTTGCTACTCAAGCAATCCGGGCCGGTAGGCTGACCGGCCAATTTCTTGAGATAACATTAAAAGATATAAAAGCAATGAATTCTGAGGTTTTGTATTTACATTCTTGTAAGCATCATGGCAACATTCGCAAATTCTCTACTGCAAATGAAATTAGTACAGAGATTTGTTCTCAACATCAGTTAACCTGTTGTAGAGAAGCAAATAATCAAGTCAGACTTATAGAGTTTGTAGTGGTTCGAAAACGTGATCAATTTCGTGGTGGATGTACTAAAGATCTAGTTGTGCGAGAACAGAGAATTGTGTTGAAGAAAAATTGTGGTTTGGGTGAAGAGTTTAATAAGATCAGAGATCAAGAATGGATTGATGATAAATGTTGAATGAATGAAATTTGAACTTCAGACAGTTGAATGAAATACTTTTGAGGAAAACGAAGATGGGAAAAGTGGTCAATTTGGCAACAGAGCTCGACTAGAGATCTTAGCGTTCCAACTCGAATATGATGATGTTGCCAATAATATGATGGCAGCACAAGGATGGGTAATTGGAGCTAGTTTACGTTGCCGGATGGAGCTAAATATGTGGATGAGGCTTTGGTGCAGGTCCCATACGCATGTCCCCACTGACCAACCTGAACGGCGCCAAACAAGAGTAACAACGATCCAATTCTGCATATACCGAATTGAAGTACGAGAAAGATACTCAGTCTTTCACCTGTCAAGACCACTGTTTCAAAGTACTTGGTTGATGCATTCACCAAGATAGAAGGCAATATCCTTGCTTACATCAGATCACATCAGAAAGATCTCAGAGTTGAGTTGTACAGAAGACTGATGGATCACCTCTACAGAAGAGGTGAACAACAAAATCTAATTGCACAAGCCCACAATCCAGGCGTTGCACAGCACACTGACATTTGACGGGTCATTATCTTACCATCCATATTCACTGGCAGCCAATGAAACATGCAACAGAACTACCAAGATGCAATGACCATTGTCAGAAAACATGGCAAGCCCGAAATTTCTCATATTTATGGCGAATCCAAACTGGCAAGTCATCTTGCACAATTTGCTACCTAGCCAGAAGCCACAAGACCGACCAGATATTGTCACGCATGCCTTTCACTTCAAATTAAAAGAACTGCTGTGTGACATACTGGATCTCAGCTTCTTTGTCAAAGTTGTCGCTTAAGTCTGCATGGTAGAATTCCAAAAACGTAGACTGCTGCTCATTCATAGGATCACATCTCTTGCTGACAAAGACAAATCACACACACCATAGCATGTTGATGGTATCATATCGGCAGAAATACCAGACGAGAGCACCCACATCTACAAACACTGAATTGTCAAGATAGACATGATGCAAGGTCCTTAGGCTATTCTTGATCCTTGCATTACTCTTACCAGCCAAGATTCACCACTGCCGATCTCCATTGCAAGAAAACAATTTCCAGTCAGACTTGCTTACTGCCTCACCATCAACAAGGCACAGGGACAATCATTGAAACATGTTGGCATTTACTTACCAGGCCTGTTTCCTCTCACAGACAACTGTACGCTGCAAAACCAAAAACATTGTCTATAAGGAAGTCCTGTGAGTTCTCCCATAGCATCACCTCCAACCAGAGCAGGTAAGTCAATACACTAACACCCCTTCACCTCATTTAGAGAGTACAGTTATTCAACAACCGTAACTGAGTGGGGCACAAGACCTATGAATGATAACAAACGGCATAGGCAATCCTCATGAATAATACCAAAGACCATGGGGATAAGACCTGTGAATGATACCAAACAGCTGGGAAGACGTGAAGTAGGAGTCTTGGACGAGATTCAGGGGAGATGAGGAAGTAGAGAGTGAGAATAGGAGATAGATAAGAGACAGATGTTTTTGGTTCAGGATTGGGAATTGAACAAGAGAGAAAATCGAGAAAATCACTGGTTGTTTTCTTTAGTATACCTTTCGAATGCTTTGTTACACATTTTTGGGGGCCCTGCCAGGACCCAAATTTGAAAAGGCAGAACACGGACCGAACTAGAGAAGAAGTGAAGACTTGAATTTTGGAATTGGCACTCGTTGTGCACTGTGTAGATATGAAAACAGAGTGTAAATAAAATAAGTAGAATGCCAGACGATAATCCTGCAGTAGACCACGATAACTAGGAGCAAAGTCCTTCATCGTTTGATTGTTTAGAAGACAAGATAAGTACAAATTAGGCAATGACTTCAATTTGCTTGTAAAAAAATCGAAATTGTATTTCAAAGCAGTGGAGCTTACTGATAAGAAAAAGTGGAGATTTGTGTTACTTTTTAATCGTTGTGAAGATGCTTTTCGTTTGGCTGAATCAATTGAATTTGTAGATGAAGATAATGCATACAAGACATGGATCATGCAAATACGTTGTGTGAACGAAAGCAAACACTAACTGAGAAACAACACAATTTTCTTGGCTGCACACAAGAACCTGGGGAATCAGTTGATTCTTTTGCAGTAGCAATAAAAGAATTGGGAGCAAAATGTGAATTCTAGGGACATGAGTATATAAACTGATTAGTAGACCAGTTCATACTTGGCATGAAAGACAGGCCAACACAAAATAAACTTTTGCAAGAACCACCTGACTCATTAGAGGATACAGTTTTGATAGCAAGGGGATTTGAAGCTGCTAATTCTACTATCCAAACTTTGTTCGCTGAAGCAGGAAGTGCTGCAAGACAAAGCCATAACCAGGTTGAAGCCGTAAGCTGAAACTTCACTGCTAAAGCGTGTTTTAGTTGCAATGGATTTGGACACGTGGCAAAACAAGAGAAGTCAAGAGAATAGAAATGCACCTCAGAGAGAATCAAAGGTTAGACTTTCAATGGTTTCACCTTCTCATAAAAAAAGACTCTGCTACTAGAAGCCAAAATAAATGGAGTATATGAATTGTGTATTGTTGACACAGAAATGTCAATTTTGTTGATAAGCAAAAAGGAATGGGAGTCTTTGATGTTGAATGAAGAGTCTTTACGACCTCCTGATATTGTTGCTAAGGTCGCTAACAACTCACCTATAGGCATCTTCGGCAAAGTAAAATTACTAGTTGAAGTCAATGGCACACACGAATTAAACCAGGAGCTTTATGTCGCCAATGAGATGTTATCTGAAGTAGTATTTTCTCACATGTCCCGAAAAAAATCGACCCCCTCCCCCTATTCAATGTTTAGGATATTTGGAAAGTGTTCTTAGCACTCCCTAATAAACCTGTCCATCAAAAATAACAACATTTATTTGGGGGGGGGTGGCTCTATATTTTCCAAGGAAACTGTGTTCCTCATTGAAAAGTAGTACAAATTGTTCTTTTAATCTATTAACTTAGAAATCGAGTGGATGACTCAAAAGCCCGCCCCTGACTCGATTCTTGAGATGGTGTCATGTAGCTGTAAGAAGTCAAAGTGTCATTCGGAGAGCTGCAATTGTTTTTCTTATGGACTAAAATGCACTGTTATGTGCAACTGCAGCCAGTGCGAAAACGAATTTGACGATGACGACCAGGTTAGCAACAGCGATCTCAGCGGCGATGAAGACTTAGACATGGGAGACAATGCAGAGGATTCAGATTGAAAGTTTCCGTTTTTTAGCACTTATCCCCACCCATCCTTATATTTGATATTTTCTGTTATCTTTCTTGCCCGAGTCTGCAGTCGTTGTAGCTCAATTAATTTGGTATTGGTATTTTAAACAATTATCCGATGAATGTAATTTTCAGGAAAGCTCTATACCGCCCTCTGCATACCGCCCTCGGCCAAATGCCCCTCTCCGTCGAAGCCCTAATGAAACCCATGTGGTCAGTCACTTCAACCGACATATTGCTTCATGTAAATCCTTCCCATTTCAAAATGGCGATCGTTCTCCTCGAGCAAGAAGCAACGCTGCCAGCTAATAACTTGATGGAAATGCCTCTGAAGATAATTCAACATGTCCAACAGGTAAATTTATGATTATTAAGGTCTAAAGAATGTTTTTATACAAAAATTAAATTGCCCGCGAATTTTGCAGGTGTTCACAACCCCAGCGACCTGACTATATGGTCCATTGTCAGTCTTGTGTCTGCCAAGAGAAATTAAATTTGTGTCGTGAAGATTGGCAAGGCTGCTTTGCAAGAGTTTGGCAATGCCCAGTTTGAAGAATTCTATGACCATAGTTGCAGCCAGAAACACGTACAAGAACTTGCTGAATCAAAGGACATAATTGTTGACCCTGCATTGTCACACGTGGTTCATCGCAGACTGAAAAATGTTTTGAAAAATCTCATCTGGGATTCAAAGTATATTAATGTTCTAGTGGAATGTTTGTTGGTTCTTGCAGATGATGATACATTGGTGCCCTTTGTCAAAGCTTTTGAAAAGGAAAAAGAGACAAAAGTTGGGTGTTTCAAAGACAGCATCGGACATCTACAAAATTTTCAGCTTGCCGATCCCAATGTAACAGGAAAATTTGTGTTGCAGAACATGAACACATTCAAATTTGTAAATTTGAAAATTCATGCTTGCTTGCGAGAAGAAGAAATAATAAAGCAGATGTACACAAATTCAGAAATTTATCATTCCCTTGGAATTGAAATGTGCATCTGCATTGACCAAGCACTGGCTAAAGGAGTGACAGAGGCAGTCGTTGAAAGCTTTTATTCCTCCATGAAGTCCCAGGCAATGTATGGAGGGCAGGATACAGAAACCTTGGCACTGAGGACAAAACTGGAATGGTCCATTCCACCAGTCATTCAGGCAGAAAGACTTATTAGAGGTGCAGCTCAAATATACTTGAAAGGAGACAAGGAGGAGGGCTACAAGATGCATCGTTGGCCGATTCTTGGAGATGCATGCAAAAAGTACTCCAAAGTTGTTGAAAGGATTTCAAAATCAGATGCGATAATGCCTTTTCTTCTTTGAACAATTAGAACAACTAATTTGAACGACCAACTGTATTCTCTTAGGTTTCTCACATTCATTTTGCTACTGGTATATAAAAATCGTTCTGTTGGCACTGAAATATTGCTAAAACATAATTGCTAAGGACTTTGCTGAGAGAAAACAAACAAGTTTTGAATAACCATTTTATTTCACTTCGCGTTACAGGCATATGGCAAGATAATAAAGAAATATTAATATCTTTGACACAGCACAAAATCATTCTAATTTTCAAATTAACGCTCTCTCTGAGAGCAACTCACTTGCACTAGTAACGAATTTTAATATAGACAACATTAGGCCTACATGTTTACGTTTAAGGTGTTTTTTTACCAGATTTGTCAATTTATGTTTTATTACATTAGCTTTATTTTAACATATTTTAAGGATCATTTTTCAGATGTATTGCATTGAATTATTAATATAGGCCTAGACATTTTTTGTCGCTGTAAAAAAACTTAAATTCCTCTTGAAGTTTTAAGACAATGTTTATGAGTGTTCTGTCTGTAGCTATTCTGCTTTTAATGATTAAAACACAAAGCAAAGCATTCAAAGATTACAGGTCATTATTTACCGTATGCAAACAACAGAAATGTGCAATAATATACTGGCGTGAAAATTTTTAACCCTTGGCGCAGATCTGTGGCGTACAAAAGTTTCCGATTCCAGACTGGCTAAATGTAACATGAAAAGACAACAAGCTAAAGCCTGTAATTAGAACAAAAAATTTTTTCCTAATTTCGCTCTAGATTGTTGTACTTTGGATCTAACTTGACAGTAATTTGATAATTTTATGTACCTCTAATTCTTCAACACTTTTTCACTTTTTCAAGTTCTCCAAGAGGATTTAAAAAATATATTTTTTCATGCTTAGGTTCAATGACCTTTCATATAAAAGAAAATAGCCATGTTTATCATTGTTCTAATTAAAAGAAAGAGTAACAAAAAATAATTATTCACATGAATTCGCACAGTGTTTCGCAGAAAAAAATGTCACCGCGTTAGCAATATAGTACTTACAATTAGATTCCAATGGCTTTGTGAGGTGTTGTACGCTCCAATGACTAGGTTGTATTGTTAAATTGTAATCTGATATGTTTTATTTTTGGAGAAGTTTATATGCTACCACGTGAGCCAATCGTATTTTGCACAATGCATATAATACATGGGTCCCTTGTAGTAAATAACTTCTGTACCTTTTGGAGCTTTGGTTTATAACAAAGTCCGTCACAAATGTCTGTCGTCAAGCAAGCAGCAATGACAAGTGTTTGTGACTGTAGAAAAGTTCATATTCCGATATATTTTATTCTAATATGTTGATGCTAACAAACATTATACACTAGCACTTTATTAGCCACACAGTTTATACTCACTATAATCGAATTGTACTTTCTCGACAACAACAGCAAATAAGCATCTAAGATCTATGGGAAATGAAATAAAGTGTGAATACAGATCAAGCGATTTGAACAACATCTATTAAAATAGGGTAACAATAAACTTTGTTACGAAACCTCGTCAGACAGGTGTGAATCTTCTTTCAGTTCCAGTATGCGCTTATCAGATAAACTGATGAGACCTATTCGGCTTTCAATATAGCCAGCACTGTATCTTGACCAAATACAGTCAATAACTAAAAAAAAAACAGCAATACACCGCAACTATTACCTACCAGCAATACAGAAATACGTTTGCCGTATATTGGTTAATGGAAATTACCTTGCTTTGCTGAATATGTTGCGTTGCTCAATTTTTCCTTCGGTTCAGAAAAAGCATCTTCAGCCTTGCTGGAAACATCAATACAAATGGACTTTGCAATGAATGACGATGTATCTGTGTGATAAACAACTTCTTCGTTGTTCACCCGTATATCTTCGGGAATTGTTTTCAGCAATTGTGATGTGGTTGCCGAGCACTTGATTTCAGCCTCATTACTCCGCTGTTTTTCATCATCGCTTCCATTTGAATTTTCTTCAACATGGCAATCGTCTCTTGCTTTTTCTACCAATCTGCTCCAACTTGAAGTGCTCGGATGACAGTCTTCTCCACTTGATGATTATAACGCATCTTCATGAGATGGATTCTCCACGAACAAGTTAATGCTTTCTTTTTTATCCTCAGCAAGCTCAGATGCCATGCTAGTTTCTTCTTTGTTCATCTCAGGACTGGATTTTGCATGGCTCTTCACTGCTGCATTGTCAGTGTTGCATGACCCATGCTCGAGTTGTTCTTCTGGGAAAATCCATGGCTTTAAGTGGGGCATATTTCGTTTCGTCTTTTGGTCAAGATACACATGCTTTCTTCCAACTATGTCTGTTATTTCGTAGGGTCCAGTCCATGTCCTTCCAAGTTTGTCTCCTTTACGAGTTGCCTTTCCTGCATTGCATAATAGTACTTTTTTACCCTTACAAAGTGGGATTGCTTCCTTTGACTTTGATAGTTTGCGTTGCCTGTAATACTCTTTTTGAGATTCTTGTGCTTTCTTGATGTTGGTGACTGCTTGCCCTTGATTTTTCGCTTTTTGGATAATTGATTTAGTAAGGAACTTGACAATGGTTTCCTCTGTGGGTAACTGAATCGCCACCTATTTGAAGGAGTCGAAACTCTGTGATAGGAAAGCTTTTGCTACAGTTGTTATTTGCATTAACTTATATCTGAAATATCTGCTTTGTTATCTTTTATCTCAATGGGCCATAATGCTTCATGGCCATACAGCAACTGGAAGGGCGTGAATTTTGTAGTGGCACTTTTGGTGGTAGAAATGGAAAATAGAATTGGATCTGTGTACTCATCCCAATGGTCATGTGTATTTTCTTCTGCTAGTAGCTTTTCTAAACGCCTAAAAGAGTCATGCCCATGTTCAAACAGGGTCTGTAATAATCGATTCTGTGACAAAATGAAGGGTCAACAAGTATGATCTGAGCAATTACAACAAGAATATATTATAATGCTGAGTTTAACCTCTTTATATTTTTGTTTGTTCTTTCATCCAAACCATTTGTCTGTGGGTGATAAGCTGCAGTCATTCTGGCTTTACACCAAGAATCATGCAAAATTCTGTATTTAGCTACAAAAGATACACTTATAAGAATACCTTTATTTGTGCAATAAATACTGTTGCAGCTTATTACATTTCTGTTTTACATTACCACCATCTTTTTTTATATTATAATTTTCAGACAAGCTGAAGTGCAATAAATACTGTTGCAGCTTATTACATTTCTGTTTTACATTATCACCATCTTTCTTTGTGTTATAATTTTCACACAAGCCAAAGTTTTTTGCAAAGCCAAGAAATTCCTCATTGACAAACTCTCTCCCTTGGTCTGTGAAGACTTTTTCAGGCGGTCCATGGTGACAAAATAGCTTCACCAAACACAACGTATTTTCATTTTGAAATTAGATTCTTTGACTTTCAGACATAAATAAAACATTCAGAAGAAAATAACATGAGTATAAAAATATTCATCGTTGTGCAATCTAGCTCAACATCAGCATTTTTCAATGGCTGCCCTGTCCTATAACATTTTTTGCATTGAGAACACTGCAAAATATGTAGAGAGAATGTTAATTTTACATATAGACGTATTCATAGCACATTTAAAATCATTAAGGGGGGTGACAAATGTGAATGACTTTTGCTATGTAGTTAAAGATATAGCCAGTGGCGTAATGGAAACGTTTTCAAGACAAAAATTAGTAAGTTGGAAATTTTCAAACAGCTATTTTAACTATACTGAATAATAATGCTCTCACAAAATATTTCAAATGAGCAGTGATATTTTTCCATTTGTATCTGGAACAAATCTGGGTTTCCCTGTTGTTTAAACCAATGTGACCACCTGTCGTAAAATTGTGCAAAGATTTCTTGAGCCTCGTGAAATGAGCATACAGCTTTCAGCTTCTGGTCATGACTTCGCGAACGGGGATTTTGACTCGCAAAAATATAATGTCATGTCTAGAAAATATTGACAATGTCCATAATGTAGTAATGTTCTTGCATCATCACAAAAAGGCCTACTAAGTAAGGTGTGGGCATAATGTACTTACTTTCCAGTTGATATTTGTTTGCGTAGCGACAAAGGGAGCGTTTCTCAGATATTCCATAACCTTCAGGGTACAAATCAGCCCCTTGCTTTCCTGAATTCTTTGCTTGGTGATATTCAAAGATCTCTTTCATCCGCTTAAAGTCTTCCATCATTTCCTTCCTTGACAGTTTGTCGTTCTTTCTGCTATCACTTTCATTCTTTACTGCAGGACTAGTATACTCTTCACTAGCACTTGCCATTTGGATTTGTTCATCATTCACAACGTTTATTTCTGGCTGTTCTACATCCATTTATTATCGTTCAACAATGTATGCGATGTAAGCAAGTTGACCCAAAAAATAATGAGTTAATTATGGAACAAATGTATTTTGAATCAAATCACAAAGACAAGTAACTTTGTTTTAAACATGCAGAGCTTATATACAAATTGACATTGACGCAATCAATAGCAATCAAGAAGCAATACAATTTAAGAAAAACAGGAAATATGAATAAGAAATGAAAGGTTGATATATGCTTTCATGGCTACGAAGGGAGTTCAAATATACGTAAAACATGAGTAATCGCATGGACCGAACTAAGCTGGAAAACAGGTTTCAATGGCCAAAAATAAAAAATAACATGTTTACTCATTAGAAAAAGGAAAAAGATTATCGTTCAATAGGGTGTTACAAATAAGTATCAGGACACTGGAAGAAAATACAAAGAATGATTCACTTTTAAAACATTTATTCAGGCTTCTTTCTTCAATTACAGAAGTTTTTAAATAGTTTGGCCCTCTGATTTCTGATAAGGGAATTTGAAATTAACATGCAATCTATAGATTGTACCTTTTGACAAGCCTTAAAATTGAAATTGATTAATAACAATAACCAGGCCAAGGAAAACTACGCTTATCTGGTGCCTAGGTATAATAATGTATTCATATATGGAATGTCATATACAACTATTGATGGCAACGATAGTGAGGATTTACATCCATGAAATATAATTACATCAAATGGTTTATGAGATAAGAAACTAGGTCATCAAAAGTTGAGTGCTGGATTTTTCATACTTAAGAAAATTAAATCAGCTTCATCTTGTGAAGGTGGCTTAATTATGTTGATAAAGAAAGGCTGCAATAATTTATTAGCTAACAGGTCAGGTTTCGCATCTGTTCCTAATTTGGCTAATTTTTCGTTAAATTGCTATAAAACACGAGTGACTTTATAATACACGGCCTATAAACAATGCAGATCAAATTTTTACTAAGAAATTCCTGAGTACTAAAATTGTTGGAGTTTAAGAAAGTTTGAGTTCTGAGGTCATTTGAAACTTTCTCATTACAAATGGCCTTTCATACAAAATGAAAATTTTGGAATTCTTTGCACCAACTTGACAGTAATTTTTATCCTCCTTATAAAAACTCTTTATCTTTACTTTTATTTACGTTACTTTTATCATTATCATATCATTATATTTTGGTCTTAATTATGTTATGATGATAATGTTTGCGTCTTGATGTGATAAATTTCAACACATATTCGTGACTGAAATGCATTACGTTTCATAGAGGACACAATTGCATACCACAGCGGAAATGTGTCTTTGTGGAAATTCAAAAATATATGGCCAGCATGCCTGATTTTACATATCATGGGCCATTTCAAACGGCTGAGCTCGAATCTGGTGCCCAAAATGATGTAACTCATGTTGATTACTTTTTGTGACATCACAGACGTTAAAAACGAGGCTGATTTTCTGTGGGGTACACTATTGGATTCAAAAAGATGTGTTGGGCATTTGTGTTTATAGATTATATAGAGTTGTGCTTGAAAAAGTCACCTCATAACTTCTTTCTATCCTTGTCTGTGTTCAGATGCAAAATTGACTGCACACATATGTTTAAAATGAAAGTACTCCAGCAAGATTGAGTAGAAGTTGCTGTGGGAGCTTGACGTAAAATCTCGAGCCCTGATAAAAGCAATTAATATTGGTAAATAAACTGTTTAAGTGTTCTTGAAGGTTGTAACCTTTAGTTAACCTAGCTGCACATAATTCGATGTCAGCAATTGGAAGGAAGAAGAATATTTCCAAAAGTATTCAGAAGGCAAAAGATGTAAAAGATGGCCTAGGCCAATCTGAGGGAAGAAGAAAACATAATGGCCGACCTGGAACTTCCCAACTTGAAAGTGCTTGTGATTCAATGGAATGTAAAATGTGCAAAATAGTATTTGAGAATGAAAATGACCACTTGTTGCAGTGTGAAAGATGTGACAAATGGGAGTGTCTTACTTGTACTGGTCTGAGTGACAATGATTACAAGTTTCTTGATTCACGTTTGTCATCAATCCACTGGTATTATCAAATATGCAATGAACAGGCAGTTAGTGCAGTTAAGGCTCATAATCTTATTAAGGAAAGATGCGAAATATATTGTGAAGAGCTGAAACTGGAAATAGCTCAGGTCAAATCCAACCTTGAGTCAAAAATCTCAAATGTAGAAAGTAAATTAAGCAACAAAGTTCAGTCTTTAAAGGCACAATTTGAAGCAAGTGAAAGCGGGATAGAAAGGAAGATCCAGGAAAAATTTTCAAAAACTCAGATGGAAGCACGCCAAAGGAGGTAATGTAATATCATGCTTTTTAACTTGCCTGAAAATGGTAGCCAAGATAAAGAGGATTGTAATACGCATGACAAGAATCTGTTAAAGCAAATTCCAGAGAAGATGGAAACTCCAGTCAATGTCCGCAATGTGTACTGTGTAGGTGCCAGTGAGGGCAGTAATCCAAGGCCACTGAGGGCTGATTTTGGCATCAGCCCATGAGCCAAGAAAGGTCTTAAATTCTGCAATAAAGCTCAAAAGCGAAACAGCAAAACAGCATTCGAGGATGCATTTATTAGTAAAGATCTAACCCCTTTGGAACATCAGCAGAGTAATATCCTTGTGGCAGAAAAGAAAAAGAAGCAGGCGGAATCAGAAGCAGCAGGTCGAAGCGTAAGCTGGATAATTCTCACGGGGATAGTAGTACAGGGAACGGACAGGGAAGGGACAAGAAAAAACAGACACAAATCCAGCAGGGGTGGTGACCATTGTAATAAACTAAATGAGAAAGCCATTTGTAAGGATACTGTATACAGAAGTCATATGAAATGTTTTTACATGAATGCAGACTTCTTGCTGAACAAAAGACTTGAATTATCTGCCCTAATCGTGTTAAACTCACCTGATAGTATTTGTGTTACTGAATTTGCACCAGAGCAGAGTTTTATGCCGGTTCAAGAAGGTGAGTTGAAATTGGACAGTTATGACCTTTTTTTCTAATGTTAATGGTTACAAAAGAGGAGTGTTAATGTATAGTAAGAAGGAATTAAGAGCATCACCTAGTACAGCTGAATGTTTCTGTGATTTCGATAAAAGCTGCTGGGGCAAGCTTATGACAAGGGCATCAATTCCAGATCTATAGAAGTCAGATGGTTTTACTACAAATGGTGATAAAGAGAAGGATGAAGCCCTAAATCTTGTCTTTAGTAGTGTATTTACCAAAGGAGATTGAAGAACATTCCAGAATTTCCAGTTAGAGATGTAAAAGATCCTCTGCAGGATTTGAAGATTACTGCTGAACTTGTTCTGCAGAAAGTTAAGGCTGTAAAGGCAAACAAGGGATATGCCTATCCGACAATTTGCACTGGTGCAATAAAAGCTAATTTTCAGATGATAGCTATTTGTAATTTTTTTTTTGTAAAACATCAACAAATTTTTGTAAAACATAAACAAAATAACAGATTATATTTGTCTGACTGAATTATATAATTTCAGGTCTGTTTAGCTTTTACTCATTAATTTGTGAGTAAAAAATTTGCGAGAAAAAACGCCACATGAACTATTTGGCAACGATTAGTCAACAACTTGGCAACAAATTTGAATAAATTGAAGGGGGGTGTGAAACAGATTAAACTTGTCACACATTTTCTGGTATTGGCTCATCGTTATAATTTTGCAAAAATAATTTATGGAGCAGCTGTTAATCAAATCATTTCAATAGTTTTCTCAAACCAAGCAGTTTAAATATTTCTTGTATTCGTGCATGATCATAACAGCAAAGTTACTTTAAGCTAAGCAAAATAACAAGGCTCTTCATAATGTAACCAGCAATTTAATCATCAATTGTTACTTTGTGTTATTTAATATTCATTTGTTAATTTCTGTCACCATGTTCTTTTTGTTGTATGACAAACTCATGCTCTCCAAAAGCAATATCTTTTCTTCAAGTTCTTTTGGGTTGTTTGCATATAGCTCAATTACATCTTCTTCAAAAAACTTGTTCAGCTGTTCTGGAAAGATGGTCAGGCAGATTTGCTTCTCATTGTGAATGATGTCAACAGTGCAGATAAGGCCAGATGGGCATTTAAATGCAAGCATCTTTCGATCACAGTCATTGCATCCAGCAAAGCTGTCACAAATCTGCACTTTTTTACTGCATTTGGAATTGACACACATTGGCTAAACTGCAACACAAACACTTGCAATTTCACCATTTTGAATGGTTGAGATGCTTTTCAATGAGTTTGTATGGATCTCAGCAAGGTAATACATAGGAACACCTGACCAAGAAATGGTTTCTTCTAATTCAAGCTCTTGCACTGATGTCTGTCTTGTAGTTGGCAAATTCTTTATATTGTAATACTTCATTGTGACATTTGTAAATGAATACTACCAGGTGTTTTCCTTGATGGAGATGATTTCCTCCCATATGGAAATTGGAAAGTAAAATGAACCATCAGTAATGATAGCTTCCCTCACTTGTTTCTGTGATTCAGATGATTGGGTTGTTCTTTTTGATGGGCCAGGTTCAGTTTCTGCATCTGATTCAGCCTGTCCTTTCTTCTTCAAACTTATAATGACCTCGGGCTTTATCCATCTTATTTGACCCTGGATGTTGAAGGAACTATGGTTGATATTATCATGATCTTTCAGCTGGATAAATCCAACTTCATCAACATTGACAAGATCAGTGGCTGATTGAACCTCTCTTCCTGGATATGAATTAAAAAATGCAACCCCTGAACTTGTAAATGAAAGCTTTGTGAATGTTAGGAGCTTGCATGAATTCTGCTTTGTCCTTGTCGACTTTCACTTTCACATCATAGGACGGGCTGCCTGACTCACTGTACATCATGTCGGAAACATCAACAATATAACCGGTGTAATCTAGAATATAAGTTTGACACATGATCAATTTATAAATTAAAAATTATAAATAAACGCCGGAGACATGGCAATTAACAAAATGAACAAGAAATTATAATTTGAAAGGATACAAAAGATCTGTCATACAGCATCAGGTATGTGATTTAAAAGTTTATATACTGCAAAATTGCAATACCAAGACTAGTATGTATAATTAAAAAACAAGAAGCAATAAGTACATAATAAAATAAGATACACACAAGAATAAAATACATATGATACGTGCCAAAGAAGACATTTCAAGAGTGAGAGAAATTAAAATAAGATATAAAAAAGGACTTGCCAGTGGTTGATGCTGCAAACTTTGATTATGACTTGGTTGGTGAAGGACTGCTTGTTAAAAATGTTGTTTTTCTCTTCTTTGGGCTTGATGAGCTAATTTCATCAGTTTTTTTCTAAAATAACAGAAGTAAAATTTAATATATGTACACTAGAAAATGCTCTGTGGGAAACTAGCTATATATTTAAAAAAACAATTGAACATTAATTGCATCATTATCTGCAAAAAATGTTGTGCATACATTGGCTTTGGCATTTACTTTAATAAAAAATTGTAAGATAAAAGTAGAAGAGGGGGCATAGGTGATCATTGACAGCGAGTGGGTATTGTGGATAAGGTAATTGGGCCTAACGCCAGTGAAGAAAAGCAGGTTGCAGTTTATGGTGTTGGTAACACTGACATGGTCCATCTTCTATATAGCAAAAGACAACACCAATGGTATGAGGCGAGAAAACAACTCCCAAAGACACGAAAGGAGGAAAGACCTCAGAGCTCTGCCATAGTGGCACAAACATTTGCTGATGATGACAGTGATGCTGATGCTTGCGATTCTGATGACCATATGGACAACGAAGCTCCTGTGCATGGCTCACTTCAGTATCTAGATATCACATCAAGAAATTTAGCTGATCTTGAGCAAGGGTTGTACAATAATTCAGCATGTTGAAAGCAATACAAGAACATTATTTTACCATATGGCTGTCATTTTAAATTTTGTGAATCATGATTGTTATTGTATTCAATATTAGAATTAGAAACATTAACAGAAGAATGCAGGGATGCCCTTTCAATGGCTGATAAGTTTAAATAAGGTTCAATAACATGCAAAGAATGAATGGAAGCATTAGAAGAGAGCTGGTAATGTAAAAGAGAGGAGCTATTTGATGTTGTTCTCGAGTATGAAACTCGCCATGCAATGGTATCTGAGATGGGCTATGGTCAAGAAGCTGCAATAGAATAAAGAGATTGTGAGAAATGGGGTTACAGTTAATGTAAACTGTGTGATGCTGTGAAACACAAAAGTAGACCTTTTCACAATAGGAAAGGTTTAAAAGATGGATCTTTGCAAAATTTATCTCCAAGTAAATTTTTCCAAGAAACAACAAGAGACATGTGGTGAAAGGTAAGTATTATTATTATCAGATGATATTATTTTGTTGCCCAAAAAAACATACAAGCTACAATAAAAGGCATTCTAATGAGCTTTTGTTGTAGGATAGTGTACATTTATTTTGAAATTAGCTTACAACACATCTGTGGTTGTAAGCTACAGCACCTTTTTTTCATATGAAAAAAGATTCAGGTTCAAATTCTGACAGATGCAGCTAATTTTGAGATTTTGTGTGGTACAATTGAAGATTTAAACATGTACAGTAACACATTAAAGTTTGCCTTTATGCATCAGTCGTGAAAATAAGTTGTCATGTTTTTTATTTTTGCAGATAAATTTCTTATACTGAAGCCTTGGAGATGCATTTCATGCAAATCAAAATTGATTACTTTTGATTTTGTATGCCTACAAAAATCTGTCATCTATCAAGCCACCGTCATACGCCAAGACAACAACACTACGGGACATGCGTTGGTTTAACCGAAAACGAATTTAAGACTAGATACAGCAACCACACCTCATCATTTCGACATACCAAGCACAGATACTCAACAGAACTAAGCAAATACATTTGGACTCTCAAAGACGCGAACATCGACCACACCATTTCATGGAGAATTCTTTCATCTAGCCGACCCTACAACAGTTCAAGCAAAAGATGTAACTTATGTATTAAAGAAAAGTTTTTCATAATTTGTCGACCCCATTTAGCAACCCTCAACAAAAGAAATGAACTCGTGTCTGCTTGCCGCCACCGAACAAAAGCTCTACTAATTAGCACTTAACCGTATACTACGCACCGCCGGGAATTGACAACATCACACAT
Source organism: Sanderia malayensis (assembly GCA_013076295.1). NCBI lineage: Eukaryota > Metazoa > Cnidaria > Scyphozoa > Semaeostomeae > Pelagiidae > Sanderia > Sanderia malayensis. Next base: position 15,518 of record RQOL01000663.1, on the reverse strand, counting down.
AGAAGAATAGAACTGAACTCATGTCCTTAGGAACAATAGAACAAAGAATTGTAAACTAACACCTCCCCGGCACACTTTCTTTACCACCCTCAGCATATAAATTAGTTGTATACCGGAATATATTTATCTATACATCTCCTGATGAGTGGGTAGCCACGAAACAGGCTTGTCGAGATGGAGAGTTTTGTCTTCTGAGTTTCTCTCTTCTTAGTGTATATATAGCTCTGCTTTATGTATTGAGCACTCTAACGGGAAACCGATTCACGGACTTTGTACATACATATATATATACATACATACATACCTACATACCTACAAAAATACCTACATACATAGCTACGAACATACCTACATACATACATACATACATACCTATAAGCGCACCTATAAGTGCACCTATATACATACCTATATATATACCTATATATATACCTACATACGTACCTACATACCTATATACCTACATACATACCTACATACATACCTAACAACCTACATAGATACATACATACATGCATACACACATAGATGCATACATACATGAATACATACTCACCCTACTATACCTGGTATACAGCCATACCTACATACTATACCTACCATACTACATGCATACTACATGCTATACCTACATATTATACCTACTATAACATCATATTATACGTACTGTACTAAAATAAAATCCTATTATACCTGCACACATACCTACATACATAACTACATACATACATACATACATACACATATACCTGCATACATACATACATACATATATACATACTCTCCTTACTACACCTACTATACAGCCATACTATACCTACATACTATAGCTACTATAACATCATATTATACCTACTGTACTTATTATGAAATCATATTATACCTACATACATACTTACATAGATTCCTACATACATACCTACATAACTACATACATACCAACATCCATACCTACATACATAAATGCATGAATGCATAAATACCTGCATACATAACTACATACTTACATAGATTCCAACATTCATACCTACATACATACATACATACATACCTACCTACATGTATGTATGTATTCATGTATGTAAGCCTTATTGATAACTGATTCGCTGTTTCGTCCCATTGTTTTGAGGTGCTCAACTATTGTTTTGGCTCAAATCTATTGTTTTAGCCAGAGTTTCACCACCATCACGTGAAATTATAGAATATATATATTTGACTAGCCGGGTGCGGTCGCTAGGCTCCCTCCCTGGAGCCCGTCAAGTAAAAAGAGTTTAATGTGTTTGATGCCCTTTTTGCACTGCATAGGCTCCTGCTCATGCCTCTTCTGACCCACGAACAGTGGTTTGGCTTGCCCTCCCTCTCCGTCTATGTAATGTCAAGATTCTAGTGTTTAACATGCATGGAAATTAGGCTGCTTTACACCATGTGCTGTTTACAGGCGTGGTTATTATAGGATAGCAATCAGCACTTGGTAAACAATAGGATACAATAGGAAGGTGGGGGCATTTATGGATCTGCCTGAATATAGGTCACCGAGAGCATCACACCTCAACAGAAAGTTCAGAAATAGTCTTAAATAAAGGCAGAATCTGTCAAGTTTAACTTTCCTTTGATGTTGATTCCATTTATCTCAATATCAAAAGAAATAAAGAAATGAATATTGTTGAGTATGACATAACAGAAAAAACAGATCATGAAATGTTATTACAACAAAAAAACTTGTAATTAAAAAAAGTACAAAGATTTCCACAGCTGGGATTGGATTTACATTAGCTTCAATCATATAGAACATAAGCACCTGTTACCTTGGATAACCAATGCAAAAGTACTTCATAATCATCATCAATGGGATGGGAATCGCATGGTGAAAAGAGTTTCATAGGAGTATTGGGCTTGGCTGGTAAGGCAAAGAAGGCAGCCACAAAGTGAAAAGAAGCCACAGGAACATGTGGCTACAGCGTTAAACACTTTTTGTCAAAACATTAAATATAAAAACGCATGAAAACATAAGCGGAGCTGTAAATTTTGGCCTCAAGAAACTATATGTTAATAATGAGTGAAATATACATTGATTCGTATCTGTATCGATTTGTATCTCGAACCATTGATTGAATTTTCCATTGCCTTTGATTAAATGAATCTGTACAAAAAATAGGAAATGAGTGTAGCAGACAAAACAGATATGCAATGCATGTGCAATGAAGAAGGTAGTAAGTAAGTAAAGTGTGGATTTTTCCCAGGGCTTGAACTTGACTTTCACTGGTCTCCTTCATGTACATCACAGCAATTAAACAATAAACATCTTGGATAAACACAAAGATCAGAGCAGGTTCAGGAGTATATCATTGGGCTTTGCTTGTAAAACAAAGAAGGCTGCCAAAAAGTCAATAAATTGGTTAGGAACTATATTCACGGAAATAAAAACCCCAGGAAGATGTTGGTAGAGCAATACACACTTCTTCTGAAAACAAGATACTAAAAAAACATTGGAGAATTTCCAGAATTGTGGCCTAAGAAACTGCATGTAAACCGTGAGTAAAGTAGAAATGGCCTAAGCCAAGCAATTTCCACTTAAGATATCAAATTGAAAGGGATGAACGTGAAAGTATATATTGTTCACCTCTCATTCATAGCAGCCTAGTTGTCTCCCAGATTGGAAAACATGCACATTCTCGCAATGACGCTGCTCTTCAGTATTGCTGAGTCGCAGCTGCCAATCAATTTTGCTGCACCTAAAAAAGTTTTCCGTGCCAAAACAAATGTAGTTTGGTGGTAGTATTCTGTTTAAAACAACTGTTGTTGCTCGCACCAAAAATGTCTTTGCTCGCCAGTCACAGCCCACATTTTGCTTATCCTCGCTACGACGTGTCCGCGAAAATTAGCATGTTTTCCGATCAGGGTTGTCTCCTTTAAGTCAATAACGGTACATGAGCTTTATTTTCTCTCACTTCAGTAACTCAAACTCAAAATTATTTTTGGGAAAAAAATTGGCTAATTACAATATTTGAATATTAATTTTAAAGAATTTAAGATTTTAAGCTGATGGACACATGGAACAAACTTAAGATAAGCTATCGATCCATGTATCCAGTTTGCTGTGTTTAATTACATTTCAATTAAGTTTGAATAACAACATCAACAGTAAGATATCAGGAATAGTCGAAAACAAAAATTAAAAATAAATAAAAATAACGTAAACTAAAAATTAAAATTAATAATACAAAAAATCGTAAGGTTAAATTCATAATTGTTCAAAATGTTCAAAAGTTATTCATTAGAAAGTGTTTCATCTGCTTGGCGAAATGGTGTTTGTTATTCATTCTTTTTAGTTCTAATTGGAGAAAGTTCCACAATTTGATACCATCAAATTTAAAAAAGTTTTTTAACATTGTTGAAATAGATGGAAGGAAGAATCCTTCAGAGGCAGATTGTCTTGTGTTCTACTTATGTACATTTTTTGTTGTTACGAATTCATCTTGAACAGAAATTTTGTTGAAGTAAGCTTTAAACATCGCTTTTGCTGTTTCAAGCATGTAAAGTTTTTCGAAGTTAAATAGTTTCAGGCGTTTAAAAATAGGTTCACTATGTGCAGCGTAGTTTGCAAAGTCGATTACTCTAACTGATTTTCTTAAATTGCATTTCATGGGTGCCAAGGTAGTTTTATTAGCAGAACCCCAATTTAATATACCATAAAGTACATGGGATTAAATGTATGAAGAGTATAAGCTTTTAAGAGATTATTTTGGCACCAAATATCTTAAAGTACCCCAATTCCTTTAGATAATTTTAAATTTAAGTAGCAAACTCGCTTATATCTAAATATCCATTGTTGGATTGTTCAAAATGAAAATGAAATTCAACCTTATTTACCTTTCGTCAACAGCAAGGTAGTTGTTTCCTTTGAGCCAGGAAGGCTTTATGAGCTATAATTTCATTGAGTTCAGCAACAAAATCCAATTTGATGCCATTGTTGGCAGACAAAAACTAAGACCTGACCCGACAGGCAAAAATAGTGTGATGATAAGACATAACATAGATGAAAATCATACATAGACAGCACAAAGGCGTTTGAAATGGGAGACAGAAGTCTTGCCTCGTTTCAATGATATTAGCAGAAATGCATCTAGTTAAAAACGAAGTAAATTTTGATATGATATTATTGAATGGAGATTTACATGGGATAAATACACAAATATATGAATACTGAAACTGTGACAATAGATCAAATTACACTCCTGGCTATCTTCTATTGAAAACATGAATTGCTAATTTGAAAACCTTAAACCTTATTATTAATGCGGAAGATCTGAAAGATAGACAATACAGTACAAAAAAATGTTTTCAAAGGACGTGGATAAATAGTTGTATTGTATGCAAAGTATGATTACGAAAGGTTGAGTCATGATGAAGTCTACTATTCAAATTGGTGAATTGTCAATATCCATAAAAATTGTTCCATACAATCCGTAGTTCAGGTTGACAAATTGATTGGTTAAGCGACGTGTTTAGCCCAAAATGACAGTACCTCAATTGGATTCTTCAATAGCACTTCACTCTCAGTAAGCATACATCTGTGCCACGCGTGAATGTGTTCTTTCAAGAACCGCAGTTATTTGTTGTGTGGATTACGTTTGTACATAGCAAAAAAGAATAAGATTGCTGGTTACATTGGTTAAAAGCTCAAACACCAGCGTCAAGGAGTAACCTTTGTTCAAGGTTTCCTTGTTGGTGAAAACTGCAATGGAATTTTGGAAGTATATAACAGTCAACACTAAAGGCGATGTTTTGCAAAAAGCAAGTATCCTTAAGGGACAACTTGCAGTTTTCACAGAGTAAGGAAATCCACTTTCCCATAGGCAATATCAGAGAAAAAGGCACACATAACTCTTAATAATTGGGCACAGCACAGGATTAGGACTGTGCCGACGGCTGTGTGTGGTGCAGTCACCCCTGGACATATGGATGGTGTAATATCCAGTTAGTCTCTGCAAATCAGTGTTATCTAGAATTAATGCATTCTAGAAGGGTGCCAGTAATGGCTGTACATCACACTTGTGCGCGACATGATCTGCGCTGACACACAATACCCGCACCCTTGAATGTGTGTATGTGCGTTTTGGTAGGCAGCCCTCTGTAGAGGAACTGTGCAGATGGTAGCTCTAGGATGAAGCCTTTACAGGACTTCCTGTAAAACAATGTTCTTTGTTTTCCTGTGTGTTTCCTCAGGGAGGAATACTTTGAGCCCGTCAAATGATGTTGCTCTTGACATGCCGACATATAACTGACCATGTGTGAACACGGGCTCAGGTAATACAAACCAACATAACTCAGAGATTGCCCCTGTGCCTTGTTGATTGTCAGGCAGTATGCAAGTCTGACTGGAAACTGTTGGCGTTTCATTGTGAATGGCATTTCTGTGTCCTGAGTGGAGACTGTGATCTTGGGAATCATGACCCGTTGTCCTCTGTGCTCCTTAGTAATGCTCTCTGCTGTGATCACATGACATCGGAGATGCCGAACTATGAGTCTTGTTCCTTGCAAAGGCCTTTCTTTGGATTGAGATTCTGCAGAAGGATGATCGTTGCACTAACCTAATGCAATGAATATGAAATGTGATTAATGATGCTGTTTCTTGCTGCACTACCCAGGACTTGCACACAATAATGTAATGTGAATATCATGAAAGATTGTACTGTTCTTACCTTGAGTTTAAGTCTGTGTAACGGCATTCCATTAGGAGTGAGTTGGTTGAGAAATTCAATGGGGTAGGCCTCTTCCTCATCTGGATTGTCTGTGACAACACGGTCTGTACTGTAATAAGTTCTTTCCGCTGTCTGAAGTTTGTCATTCTTTGTCACTTGATGAGATAAGTCATTCTTTGGAGTCAGACAACAGCGCGCAGACATTGTTACAGGATCCCGTGTATATGGTTTGCTGTTCAGGGTTCAATGCAGCCAGCATTCGTTCTCCTTCCTCTCTTGCATTTGCAACATCGATGTGATCTTCTTCGGTAATAATGAAATATAGTGCAATGAAATTGGAACGAAAGCCAGCAGAATCAATGGGCAAAAATACGTAAATCCCCTTGTCTGCACGATCTTAGGATACATCATTATATTCTTACTATTACAGTACATATTTGAAAATAACAGATATAGTACCTTGTTCAGGAATGGCATAGTCGGCTGGAAGTTGAGGAAGGTGAGCATAATTAGTGATAGACTGACCATGTACTTTCAAATTTTCGTTAATGTCATGTAGACATTGATACATGTGTCTGTCTTCCAAAGCTATGGCCATATCTGGATGATTGAGTTGACCACATCGTACAAAGTCTTCACTCAATGCTTCTTTGAACCTGTTGAAGAGTGCTGCGATATCTGAAAAAAAGGAGCAATGTTGCAAACAACTGTCTGGTTGTATTGGCATGTTGAAAGACCACTCCTCCAAAAAGCGTATGATTTCAGCATCATCTTCCAACAGACCTAGAGCTGAAAGTGGGTGAACTTGATATATTCTGCCTATAACAGGCATGTTATGGCAGAACATATTAAGTAGGTTATAGTAGGCAGTGCAGGCTACTATACTACCTAACATACCTAACATACTATACCTACTATACAAGCATACTAGACCTACTATACAAACATACTAGACCTATTATACAAACATACTATACCTACTATAAAACATACTATACCTACTATACAAACACAATATACCTACTTTACAAACATACTGCCTACTATAAAAACATACTATACCTACTATAAAAAACATACCATACATACTATGCCTACCATAAAAACTATGCATACTGTACCTACTATAAGAAACATACTATACATACTATGCCTACTATACCTACTATACAAACATACAAACACTTGTCGAAAGTTTACATTAGGAAAATTGTGCAAATAGCGCCTGAAAATTCATAACTTGACTTTGTTTCATTGGGCCTAAGCGTTGCAAGCATGCCGCAGCAACGCCTACTACAAAAACTACAACTATTTCAACTCAAAATACTAAACAAAGCTATCACCTGTGTTCCCAATGTTTCCTGCAACTCTCCAGGGTCTTTGAAACAATTAGCAGCTCTTTACAAAGAAAAATTCAGCTCGTAAAAACACTTTGAAAGGCCCCTTTTTTGCGGCAAAACAAAAACATGTGTCTTCTCCAAAAGTACCTGCTGCAAACGCGAGGGCGAATAATGAAAAAGTGCCGAAAATTAGCAAGGGTCGCCTGCGAGCCGAGGACGAAAAAACGAAATTTCATTGGACAACCACGTGGGTCGCGCGAAACGAGCCAATCAAATTGCAGGAAAAAGGCAAAACGTGTCACTTGAAGAGCAACACTCTGTTTGAAAATGGAGTTTGCGACATGTTTTTGGAAGTTTCGCCAGCGTGAATCGTCGTTTTTTCTGATAGCCACAACTAGTGGAAATAATTAATGGAATAAATCATAAATTCTTTTAAAATAGGCTTCCAAAAATAGATAGCCTTTGCCTACTCCAGAAACGGAGCCTTTCCATGCAAGTGCCAACCTTGTGAGCCCAATTGAAAAAGCCTTTGATCACCGATTTCCTTTTCGTCCTATTGTTTTTGGACGTTTAACCTATGTTTCAGCTTGAATCTAATGTTTTGCCAGAGTTCGCCACCGTCATGTGACATCGCAGAATAGTATTATTAGACTAGCAGGGGCCTGGTCGCTACGATCCTCCGGAGCCCTTCAAGCAACAAAAGTTTAATGTGGTTGGCGCACTTCACTCGCTCCATTCGCTCCCGCTCATGCCCATACATACATACCTACATACATACATACATTCATACATACATACATACATACATGAGCCGGGTTCGGTTGCTTCGCTCCCTCCCCGGGGCCCGTCAAGTAAACAAAGCTTAATCTGGTTGGCGCGCTTCGCATGCTGCATTCGCTGCGCTCATGCCATACATACATACATACATACATGCATACCTACATACTACACCAACAACTATACCTACTATACTACATACCATACCAACATACTATACCTAATATACCTACATACTATACCTACAACTATACCAACCTACTATACCAACATACTATACCTACTATAAAATCGTACTATACCTACTATACCTACATACTATACTACATACCATAGCAACATACTATACCTACTATACCTACATACTATACTACATACAATACCAACATACTATACCTACTATACCTACATACTACACCTACATACTATACCAACATACTATACCTACTATCACATCATACTATACCTACTTACCCTACAATACATACCCGACAATACATACCCTACAATACAAACAATACATACCCCACATAACATACCCTACAATACATACCCTACAATACATACCCTACAATAGACACCATGCAATACATACCCTACATAACATACCCTACAATACATACCCTACAATACATACCCTACAATACATACCCTACAATACATACCCTACAGTACATACCCTACAATAAAACCCTACAATACATACCCACAATACATACCCTACAATCATACCCTACAGTACATACCATACAATACATACCCTACAATACATATCCTACAATACATACCTACAATAAATACCCTACAATAAGTACCCTACATAAATACCCTAAAATACATACCCCACAATACATACCCTACAATACATACCCTACAGTACATACCATACGATACATACCCTACAATACATATCCTACAATACATACCCTACAATAAATACCCTACAATAGTACCCTACCATACATACCCTACATACACAAGATGCAACATTTCTAAAGAAAGTAAAGGTGGAGGTCGAATCTTCCCCCTGGCAAAAAATCAAAATTGTCTTCGTGTTTTGGTTAGGCCTCGAGCCGAAAGACAAACGTGAGGTTAAACAAAACAAAAACTCGGTGCTATTTTCAGCCAAAAGCAATTAAATAAAAGAAATACCTTGAAATAATTGTCCACACATTGTCTCCACAGGTCCTGAGAACAAATGACACGTCTTTACAATTGATTTCCGGACGTATTCACGCTTAAGCCTGAGCAAGTTACCGCCCGTTGAACTAAAAAAACACGTGCTTTCTTCCTGCTCGTTTTGCATCTTATTAACTCTGTCCGCGGAACTTTCTCGAAAGTCGGAACACAAAATGGGCGATAACTCCCGAACCGTTGGGGGCTAGAATTTAGCCAAATAGTACAAAATGATCAGCAGAATGCAGCGATCATTTTGAGACCCTTATTCGCACCCCACAAAAAAAGCCTTTGTGTTCACAACGAAATCCTTTGATCCCATTGTTTGGTGGAACGTCGATTGTTCCGGAGACAATGGCCCATTGTTGAGCACGGCGGGTCACCCGCATATAATAGAGACTAGCGGGGCCATCGCTACGGTCGCTTCCCGGAGCCCCCCAAGCAACAAAAGTTTAATGTGGTTGGCGCGCTTCGCGCACTGCATTCACTACCGCTCATGCCCATACATACCCTACAATACATACCCTACAATACATACCCTACAAACATACCCTACAATATATACCCTACCATACATACCCTACAATACATACCCTACAATACATACCCTACAATAGACACCATGCAATACATACCCTACATAACATACCCTACAAACATACCCTACAATACATACCCTACAATACATACCCTACAATACATACCCTACAGTACATACCCTACAATAAATACCCTACAATACATACCCCACAATACATACCCTACAATACATACCCTACAGTACATACCATACAATACATACCCTACAATACATATCCTACAATACATACCCTACAATAAATACCCTACAATAAGTACCCTACAATAAATACCCTAAAATACATACCCCACAATACATACCCTACAATACATACCCTACAGTACATACCATACGATACATACCCTACAATACATATCCTACAATACATACCCTACAATAAATACCCTACAATAAGTACCCTACCATACATACCCTACAATACACAAGATGCAACATTTCTAAAGAAAGTAAAGGTGGGAGGTCGAATCTTCCCCCTGGCAAAAAATCAAAATTGTCTTCGTGTTTTGGTTAGGCCCTCGAGCCGAAAGACAAACGTGAGGTTAAACAAAACAAAACTCGTGCTATTTTCAGCCAAAAGCAATTAAATAAAAGAAATACCTTGAAATAATTGTCCACACATTGTCTCCACAGGTCCTGAGAACAAATGACACGTCTTTACAATTGATTTCCGGCACGTATTCACGCTTAAGCCTGAGCAAGTTACCGCCCGTTGAACTAAAAAAACACGTGCTTCTTCCTGCTCGTTTTGCATCTTATTAACTCTGTCCGCGGAACTTTCTCGAAAGTCGGAACACAAAATGGGCGATAACTCCCGAACCGTTGGGGCTAGAATTTAGCCAAATAGTACAAAATGATCAGCAGAATGCAGCGATCATTTTGAGGACCCTTATTCGCACCCCACAAAAAAGCCTTTGTGTTCACAACGAAATTCCTTTGATCCCATTGTTTGGTGGAACGTCGATTGTTCCGGAGACAATGGCCCATTGTTGAGCACCGGCGGGTCACCCGCATATAATAGAGACTAGCCGGGGCCACTCGCTACGGTCGCTTCCCGGAGCCCCCCAAGCAACAAAAGTTTAATGTAGTTGGCGCGCTTCGCGCACTGCATTCACTACCGCTCATGCCCATACATACCCTACAATACATACCCTACAATACATACCCTACAAACATACCCTACAATATATACCCTACCATACATACCCTACAATACATACCCTACAATGCATACCCTACAATACATACACTACAATAAATACTCTGCAATACATACCCTACGATACATACCCTACAATACATACCCTACAATACATACCCTATGATACATACCCTACGATACATACCCTACAATACATACCCTATAATACATACATACATACATACCTACAAACCTACCCTACAAAACATACCTTGCCCCCCAAGCAACAAAAGTTTAATGTGGTTGGCGCGCTTCGGGTGCTGCATTCGCTTCCGCTCATGCCCATACATACATACATACATACCCTACAATACATACCGTACAATAAATACCCTGCAATACATACCCTACGATACATACCCTACAATACATACCCTGCAATACATACCCTACGATACATACCCTACAATACATACCCTACAATACATACCCTACCATACATACCCTACAATAAATACCCTACAATACCTAACCTACAATACATACCCTACGATACATACCCAACGATACATACCTTACAATACATACCCTACAATACATACCTTACAACACATACCCTACAATACATACCCTACAATACATACCTTACAATATATACCCTACAATACATACCCTACAAACATACCCTACAATACATACCCTACAATACATACCCTACAATACATACCTTACAATAAATACCCTACGACACATACCTACAATACATACCATACAATACATACCTTACAATACTTACCCTACAATAAATACCCTACAATACATACCCTACAATACATACCCTAAAATACATACCCTAAAATACATACCCTAAAATACATACCCTAAGATACATATCCTACCATACTTCCCCCTGGCAAGCGACCACCCAGCGCCTACCGTGCGGCCCCCCTAAAGGCTGTTTCTTCTGAAAGTGAAAAAATGAATTCATCAACGTACTTTAAAAACACTAAAACTTTCAAATTAAATTAACGTGGCCAATTTGTGTCCTACAGAACCCACGAAAATATCAACATGAAGCTAATAGCTTGGCGAACATTTATCGAAAGTATTTGGGTGAAAAAAACCAAGTTTTTGCAGGTTAAAATTTACTTTTCGCGAATGCAAAAAACACGTGTGTTGCTTGAAAATTTCTTGTTTTCCACCAAAACCCGATCTCGGCTAAAACTGTCCAAAAAGAGAGGAAAATCAAAAAAACAAAAAAGACAAAGCCATTTAACTTTAGTTCTTGTGTAAATAAACAGTTATCGAAAGTTTAAATGGACAAAATCGGCCCTGAACGACCCAAGAAAATCAAAATTGTCTTCGTGTTTTCGTTAGGCCTTTGCCTCAACACAAAAAACGTGACGTGAAACAAAACAATGCTCGTGCTCTTTCCACCCAAAAACAATTAAATAAAGGAAATACGTTGAAATAATTGTCCACCAATTGTCTCCACAGGTCCTGACAACAATTGACATGTCTTTACAATTGATTTCTGGCACGTATTCATGCTTAAACCCGAGCTACTTCTCGCCCGTTGAACTAAAAAAACACGTGCTTCTCCCTGCTCGTTTTGCATTTCATTAACTCTGTCCGCGGAACTTTCTAGAAAGTCGGAACACAAAATGGGCCACAACTCTCGAACCGCTGGGGTTAGAAATTAGTGGAAAGCTTTAGTTTCATCAGCAATATGCAGCGATCATTTCCATACCAATTTGCACCCTTATTGACCCCCAGAAAAAAAGCCTTTGACTGGCAACGCCAGCTCCTTTGATCCCATTGTTTTTTCGAGCGTCGATTGTTCAACAAACAATAACCCATTGTTCACAGTCGGCCAGTCACGTGATGTACAATTTCATTATATAAGAGACCAGGGGTCATCACTCGCTTCGCTCGTTCGCCCCAGCCCGTAAAGTAAAAAAGGCTTAATCTGGTTGGCGCACTTCGTGCGCTGCATTCGCTTCGCTCATGCCTCTTTCAACCCTACTTACAATGGGTTAGCTCGCTGCGCTCGCCTGTCCATCTATTATCAAGAAACATTGACTGGTAAGGCGCACTTCGTGCGCTCCATTCGCATAAGAATTACGTACCTACAGGATTAATACTGTAAGTGATTCGTTCAGAAAACATTTAATGATAGTCAATGTAGAAATAGTATTCAGCCTTTATTTATTCAGTCTGCTTTTCAATTAGGGTGCATTAATTGATTTACCTATTGATCTGGAACAGAGAGCCCCATACCTTGAATATTATACCTGACTTGGGAAATAATTTGAAGAGAACATTTTGAACCATAGATTGAATTTTCCATTGCTTTTAACTAAATGAATCTGTACAAAAAATTGACAATTAATGAGTGTGGTAGACAAAAGAGATATGCAATGCATGTGCAATGAGGAAGGTGGTAAGCAAATAAAGTGTGGATTTTTCCCAGGGTTTGAACTTGACTTTCACTGGTTTCCTTCATGTACATCACAACAATTAAACATCTTCAATAAACACAAAGTTGAAAGCAGGTGGGGATATCAATGAGCTTTGCTTGTAAAACAAAGAAGGCAGCCACAAAGTCAATAAATTGGTTCGGAACTATAATCACGGAAATAAAAACCCCAGGAAGATATCGGTAGAGCAATGCACACTTCTTCTGCAAACAAAGTAGTGAAAAAAACATTGGAAAATTTCCAGAATTCTGGCCTAACAAACTATATGTAAACCGTCAGTAAAGTAGAAATGAGCTAAGCTAAGCAATTCCCACCCAACATATCAAAATCAAAGGGATGAAAATGAAAATATACATTGTTGACCTCTGATTCATAGCAGCCTAGTTGTCTCCTTTAAGTCAATAAGGGTATACTTCTCTCATTTCAGTATCAAATTCGCTTATATCTAAATATGCAATGTTTGATTGTCCCAAATGAAAAGGAACCTTATATACCTTTGGTGAACAGCAAGGTAGTTATTTCCTTTGAGCCAGGAAGCCTTTATGAGGTATAATTTCATTGAGTTCAGCAACAATATCCAACTCAATGCCATTTGTTGGCAGACAAAAACTTAGACCCGAAAGGCAACAATAGTGGGATGATAAGACATAACATAGATGAAAATCATACGATAGACAGCACAAAGGCGTTTGAAATGGGAGACAGAAGTCTCGCCTCGTTTCAATGATCTTAGCAGAAATACATCTAATTAAAAACGAAGTCAATAAATTTTGTTATGATATTATTGAATGGAGATTTATATGGGACAAATACATAAATATATGAATATTGAAACTCTAACGATTTATCTCCTGATTATCTACTATTGAATACGTAAATCGCTATTCTAAAAACGTTATAATTAATGCGAAAGATCTGAAAGATATACACTACCGTACCAAAAACATGTTTTGAAAGGATTTGGATAGATATTTGTGTTGTATGCAAAGTACGAATGCGAAAGGCTCAGTCATGATAGAATTTACTATTCAAAGAAATGGTGAATTGTCAATATCAATAAAAATTGATCCATACAATCCTAGTTCAGGTTGCAGAATTGATTGGCTTAGCGACGTGTTTAGCCAAAATGACAGTACCTCTATTGGATTCTTCAATAGCACTTCACTGTTAGCAAGCATACATCTGTGCCACTGCGTGAATGTATTCTTTCAATAACCGCGGTCGTTTGTTGTGAGGATTACGTTTGTACATAGCAAAAAAAGAATAAGATTGCCGGTTACATTAGTTAAAAGCCCGAACACCAGCGTCAAGGAGTAACCTTTGTTCAAGTTTTCCTTGTTGGTGAAAACTGCAATTGAAATTTGAAAGTATATAACAGTAAACACTAAACGGGCTTCTATAGCTTATAGATCAAATTTTCATGTATTAAAAGGAGAGGGGGGATGTTATTGATAGTGCGATGTTTTGCAAAAATTAACTATCCTTGAGGGACAACTTGCAGTTTTCACAGAGTACGGAAATCCACTTTCCCATAGGCAATATCGGAGAAAATGGCAACGCGTAACTCTTAATAATCATGCGCTACGCAGGATTCAGGACTGTGCCGACTGCTGTGTGAGGTGCAGTCACCCCTGGACATGTGGATGGTGTAATGTCCAGTTGGTCTCCGCAGATCAGTGTTATCTAGAATGAATTCATTCTAGAAGGGTGCCGGTAACCGCTGTACATCACACTTATGTGCAACGTGATCTGCGTTGACACACAATACCCGTACCCTTGAATGTGTGTATGTGCGTTTTGGTAGGCAGCCCTCTGTAGAGCAACTGTGCAGATGGTCGCTCTAGGATGGAGCCTTTACAGGACTTCCTGGAAAACAATGTTCTTTGTTTTCCTGTGTGTTTCCTCTGGGAGGAATACTTTGAGCCCGTTAAATGATGTTGCTCTTGACATGGCCACATATAACTGACCATGTGTGAACACGGGCTCAGGTAAGTACAAACCAACATACCTGAGGGATTGCCCCTGTGCCTTGTTGATTGTCAAGCAGTATGCAAGTCTGACTGGAAATTGTCGGCGTTTCATTTTGAACGGCATTTCCGTGTCCTGAGTGGAGACTGTGATCTTGGGAATCATGACCCGTTGTCCTCTGTGCTCCTTGGTAATGATCTCTGCTGTGATCACATGACGTCGCAGATGCCGAACTATGAGTCTTGTTCCGTTGCAAAGACCTTTCTTTGGATTGAGATTCCGCAAAAGAATGATCGTTGCACCAACCTAATGCAGTGAATATTATTGTGATTAATG
>RQOL01000662.1:0-160021 GCA_013076295.1 Sanderia malayensis | reverse complement strand
GGGTACAGCAGAATTATGTATCTTGAATGCAACTCTGACAATAAAGCAGCTACCGTTCTTAGACCTTTTCTGGATGCCACAGGAAGATTTGGTCTTCCGTCGGGGGTACAAGGAGACATGTGTGTGGAGAATGTTGACATTGCCTGGTATATGTTTACCAATGCAGCCAGAGGACCAAGTCGTGGAAGTTACATCTCAGGCAAGGTGTTCATAATCAAAGGATCAAGCGCCTGTGGGAAGATGTTTACTTGGGTGTAATTTAACTGTACTACAATGTATTTGCTCATTTCGAAAATGCAAACCAACTTGACATTGATGATGATGTGGACGTGTTTGTCCTCCATTACATATTCAAAATGCAAATAAACAAGCATCTCCAAATGTTCATTGATGGATGGGACTGTCACAAGCTAAGTAAAATGCTTACAATATCCTAGGGATTAAATGCTTGTAATATCCCAGCAAAAGAATTGATACATAGTAACACAAAATCAAACAAAATCCATGTTCCAGTAGCAAAAGAATTGATACAAAATAACACAAAATCAAACAAAATCCATGTTCCAGTAGCCACTACGAAGAATGCTGAGCATCTCCTTCTTAAACTCAACATAGCTTTGATAAGTGGTTGGCAGCTCTAGAACTGGGCCACAAGTATGTGCCACCACCCTTCTCTGCATTCCACTCAGGTTGTTGAATGTTACCTTGATTTTTTCAACACATATGGTGTCTGCGCCAGTTGCGAACCTAAGAAATTTCCCAGCGTCTTTGGATGTTAAAGACCTGACAAGTTTTTTGAGGAAACCCAGGGCCTCCAATTCTTTTTCATTCCTTCTCTGCATTTTGAAAAGGTATACTAACTTCTTTGCAGTTGGTTTTCCGATGTCATAAATTTTATCAATATCTGCCAAACTTCTGAACAATTGATTTGAATGAATAACCTCTTCCCAATTTTCACAAATATAGCTTGGACGTTGGATAATTTCTTGGTGTGGAATTTCTTCCATAACATTCACAAGATCTGCTTTATCTTTTGTCATGTATTGTGACTCATTGTGTCCTGTGTGTTTGTCATGTATTGTGACTCATTGTGTCCTATGTGTTGTCATGCAAGTACCGTGTGTTGCTATGTATATTAAATGTCCTTAGGGAATTAATATTGTATTTAAAAAGAGTGATTGAATTCAAGAGTTAGTTATTCACACAGAAGTTAGGCCTGTTGTTTTTGCGTGTGATCTATTCAACTGGCGACGAGGATAACTTGCAAGCTGCGAAATTTACGATGTCTACGTTTGGTAATTTGGAACCATTTGAAGGAGGAGAATTTTCATCGTACAAGGAGAGGTTGGAAGCATTTTTTGTAGCGAATAACATTGGTATAGTGCCTAACGATGCGACCGATGCGGTTGTGCGACCTGCAGAGCAAAGGAAAGTTGCTGTTACAATTTCACTGATTGGAAAGAAAACGTCTGCTACATTGAAAGATTTATGTTTACCGGATTCCCCTGTTGGAAAATTGTACGACGAATTATGTGATTTACTGAGTAGTTATTTCAAGCCGAAAGTTTCGGAGATCGCTGAAACTTACCGTCTTCATCAAGCTGTTCAAAACGACAATGAGAGTGTTTTGGAATATGCCAATCGTTTGAAACATTTGGCTGTACATTATAATTTTGGCAATTTTTTACCTCGTAAGGAATCCAACTACAAAAACAAAGTTGTTGTCTGCAGACAGAACTTTCGACCGTGCTGTACAAATTGCTATTGCGGATGAAGCTGCACAGAAAGAAGTAAAATTACTGCAAAATCATCACACCACTCCTCATTCCGCTATTGTGAATTATGCGAAAGGAAAGCAATTTCAAAGGAATTCGAAGGATAACAAAGGGAACAATACACGGAATGTGTCTACTAATGAAAAACGTTTTCAAACAAAAACAAAAGAATGTTATCGTTGTGGGTCCCAAGAGCATCTTGCAAATCGATGCAAATTCATCAAATCTATTTGCCATTTTTGCCGCAAGGAAGGGCACTTACAAAAGATGTGTCAAAAGAAAAAACGTGAGAGGAAAAACGTTTGCCAAGTCGATAAAGTGGATGGGTTCTACGAGGAGGAAGAATATGAAACAGATCAATCTGTGTATATGTGTCATGTGAATACAAATGAAATTATTGGATCACAAGGAGGTTCTAATTATTCAATTAATGTCAACGTTGAAGGAGTAAAAATTTCAATGGATATTGACACCGGAAGTGCAGTTACACTTCTCAAAAAGAATGATTTTTTGAGATTAAGAAATGCAGATTTGTCTACATTGGATCGCCCAAGTTTAATACTAAAAAGCTATGCAGGAGATATAATTACGTGTTTTGGAGAAAAGAGTATGAAAGTTAAAATTGAAGATCAGGAGACTCATGTCTTGATTCGTGTCGTTGATGGTCCAGGACCATCATTGCTAGGGAAGAGATTTGTTGAAGAAAATTACACTGCCTTGGAAAAGTATTTTCAAAATCAGAGTAACAGTTGATGATGTAGGGAAAGATTACGCCCATCTTTTTGATACAACAACTGTTGGAAAGCTTGAGGGAGTACAAGTCTCACTACGAGTTAATGAAGAAAACCCTGTGTTTATGAAAGCAAGAACTGTACCGTTTGCCATGCGTGAACAATATGAAAAAGCTTTGGATAAACTAGAAGAAGATGGTATTATCGAGAAAGTGGAATATTCTGAATGGGCGTCACCTACAGTTCCCACAGTGAAAGCTGATGGGAGTTTACGTATTTGTGGAGATTATTCATGCACCATTAACAAGTTTTCTGTGTTGGAACAATACCCTGTACCAACAATAGAAGAGCTCATGGGAAAATTACAAGGAGGAAAGAAGTTTACAAAGCTTGATTTATCGAAGGCGTATCATTAGTTGGAGTTAACACCCGAAAGTAAAACATTTACTACAATCAGCACGACAAAGGTTGTACCAATTGTCCCAACACAATCGCCTTCCTTTTGGAGTTCCAAGTGCTGTTACTATTTTCCAGCGCACAATGGAAAATCTTTTAAATGATATACCCGTGTGTGTGGTGTATATCGATGATATCTTGATCACTGGAAGTTCAGATGATGAACATTTGCAAAATCTACGTCAAGTTTTAAATCGATTACTATCCCCCGCCATAGTGGACAAAAGTCTAATAATTCATATATGGTCTGTTTATTTAAATATGGTCTGTTTTGTTTAAATATGGTCTGTTCTTCATACATATGGTCTGTTTTACATATAAGGTGAGTGCGCGAAGTGAGTGCGCAGAAAGTCTAACAATTCATATAAGGTGTATTTTTATTTATACATGGTTTGTTTTATTTACATATGGTCTGTTCTTCATACATATGGTCTGTTTTACACATAAGGTGAGTGCGCAAAGTGAGTGCGCAGAAACAAAACGCGCCATTTTCCCGCCACAAGCACATGCACATGATCCCCAGTCAAAGATGTCTGAGAATCGATCTACTAATGGTGCTGGTGCTGGTGCTGGTGCTGGTGCTAACTTTGAGGAACTTGTCCGAAACATTCTCACACATCCAAATTTTAATGATAGTTTGAATTCTTGTTTTCAAGCTAGCAGTGGCAGTGACCCTTCTACTACTACTGGGCCTACGTCGTCAGCCACGTCTTCTGGTGGAGGAGGTACAACTGGCGATAGGTTTCAACATGCGAGTGAAGAACTTTCTTTTCTCTTTCGAAGGGGTGGGTCCAGCTCACAAGCGAGAAACCCTCCTCGGTTCCAACGTGGTGTAAGTCATCAAAGGCCAGCGCCATATAGGCGTCCATCTTCTGCTGCAGTCAGGCCAACTGCCAGAAGTGGAAGGTCTGGTGAACAACAACGAACAACAGCAAGTGCAAGGCCAAGACATAAATTTACTGTCCAGGAAGTGGTGTTACTACGTGATACTGACGAAGTGAATGTAATAAGAGCCAGTAGACGAGCTGCCCTAATGTCAAGTGGTTATGTGGTTAATGATGTGGAGCTGGACAAAACATGGTCTGCAGATGTTGTGATGGAATTTCTAAAAGGCTTGTTTGATGCGAAATTCATGAAAGATGATACTCCAAGGAAGTAAGAGTCTTGAAAGAATTATGCATGCAAACTAATAACTTGCAAACTGGGTAGTCTAATTTTGGACAATTTTTGGGTTTTTGAAGATCTAAGATTTTTGTAAATTCCTTTTTATATATACTGTATAAAATTCAAATTATTTGGACAAACAAAAATGATGACAATAGTGATGCTGTCTCAAAAATAACTTAGCAACACTTTGATTTCTTGTAAATGCATACCCCCTGCACAAACAAATTGATCACAATCACAATTTGATGTAAACATGAGATTGTATTTTATAGCCATATAACTATTACCGAAGTTAAGCAGTGTCACACAAATTGTCCCTGGGGTGTCCCACATTTCCCCTGCACCAAATTACCAGTTCACCTATTTGATTTGATTTGATTTTCAGATTGAAAATTTTGATGGGTGTTGGAAGGCTTCTGCAAGAACCTTGTTTGCAGCCAGGACAGGAGCTTGATGGTGCCAGAATAAGTCGCTTATTTTCGCAAAAAAATTTATGGCTAATGCCTGCAAATGGAACAAAGCTTGTTTATAATCAGCTGCCGAAAGAGGTATATACATTATATAATTTTAGTAGCTCTTCAGTATTTGTGTGCACCAGCTGAAATGTTGTTCACATCCCTCTATTTTCTAATTAAACTATGAAACTCCATGAAATACTTTTTGCACCCCATTTTAAACACACAAGGTTGCTTCTAATTTAATAAATCTTAAACCTTCGAAATTATCTGACAAAATATATATATTTCTTCCTCACTAGGTTGAAATACCGAATGACTTTTTTGACAGTGAACCTGATGATATTTTGATGCATTCTCCTTTTGAAATGCCCACCAATCCAGAGCCTATCAGCTCAGGAGTGTTATCATTTGTTGAGAAAGTTGGCAGGCTGATGGAGGTTGTTAGTGGGAAGACAGAGGAGGAGGTTGTTAGTGGGAAGACAGAGGAGGAAGTTGCTCGTGTGCTGAGAGAGAATGATGAAAACATACAGCTTGCAGCTTCTCAGCTATTGAGCTCAAATGATTGCAAAAGCTCTGAAAAAAGGGAAGGTACATACAACTCTCTTTCTGAGCTTGTGAATGAAACTCAAAGCAAATGCTTCCTAATGAAATGATGCTCCTTACTGTGAAGAGAGATGAAATTTGGAGATGCGCCTTAACATTCTACAAAGCTGCACAAGTTGATCCACAGAGATTAAAAAAAAATCTGTCAATTTCATTTGATGGAGAGCCAGGTTTGGATGGAGGTGCTTTGACAAAGGAGTTCTTCTGTTTGCTGTTCAAAGAAGTTGACTGGAGAATGTTTGAAGGTACCAAAGATCACAGAGTTCCATGGAAAGGGTGTGACAACATTGCTCTTTTCAAATTAGTTGGAGCTATGTTAAGCCATTCAATTATGCAGAATGGTCCAAAACTCCTGCAATTTCCAGCATGGTTGTTTGATGTACTTATCACAGGAGATCCTAGTATTGCTACAGAGTTAGTTTCGATAGCAGACATACCAATAGCCAGTGCTAACGAGAACTTGATAGCATTAATACAAAAGGTTGATTCAGCAGAAAATAATGAACAGATCAACACTACACTTGATAATGATGTATATATCGAAATCATCAATCAATCACAGTGGCCAACTGGAAGGTTGATAAATATGAAGACAAAGCACAGGTTTGTCCAACAGCTTATTATGAATGATGTTGTTTTTCAAAGAATGCCACAGATCTTAGCACTACGCGATGGCCTACAATCTCTGGGTGTTGTAGAAATGCTGGCAATGTACCCAGAGTATTGCCGCCAACTTCTAATTTACAGAGAGGATGCTCTTACTCCTGACAATTTTATCTACAATGTGCTGACCAAGGCATCACAAGCAGAGCCAGAAGACCCTGTGAAAAAAGTAGCACATGTACTGATGCAATATGTACTGACTGGATCCAGGATGACAATGAAGATTTTCCAGATGGTCGCCTGAATGCACTACTGCAATTGCAACAGGCCAAACTAGTATTACAGAACTGGCAGATCAAAAGGTTGAGCTTGATTACTTGCGAGATGATGAGATGAAGGTTTTACCTGAGGCCACTGCATGTGCTGGTAAACTTTATCTACCTACAGTACACTCAACCTATCAAAACTTTACAAGAAACCTGGACACTGCTTTGAAATATGGTGCACACGGCTTTGGAAACTATTAGAAATTGTTCATTATATATTTTATTTTATTCATTGTTATGTTCATTGTTATGTTCGAATTCACATTCTACCGGTTGAGTAAATAAATGCTCTTGCTGACCTCAGCATTCCATAGATTATTCACACCTACAAGTCTAATTATTTTATGGATGTATTTGATAAAATTGTTGGCAATGATGTTAGATTTAAAAGGTTCAATTTTTCACAATGTATATTTGGATGACGTTCCATTTTATGTTCAATTGCTATTTCTTTTTTACCTTCACCGAATTCTATGATTGTTGCAAGATATTTGACACCGTATCTATTGCATGCAATATATATTAATTCCTTCGTTTGAGTCATTGATGGAAATATCTACAGACTGTATTAGAACCTGGTATGTTCTTCTGTGATCAAAACATTTGTCTCAGGGACAACAAATCATTGTCAGAGTCTATGGAGGGTTGGTGCTTCTCATCAACACTATAAAGACTATAATCTCTACCTTCTCTATCTCTCTCAACATCGTATTCATGGTTTCCAGAACTCCACAGTTGCTCGGGTGATCTGTTGTTCGCAGATGAAAGAGATGCCAGTTCCAAAGAGATACCAGTTCTTTTAATGCATTGTTTATTCTTGGTAGATAAACAAAGTGGAACAGTAGAGATGAATCTCATTGAGTGGGTCTAAGAGCTGTTGATTCCATAAAGTAGAATATGTTTTTGGTAGTGCCTTACAACCACTCGCTTACTTCACCCCAGAGACGCTGAATCGTTGTTATGCACAGACTTGCCAGTTATCATACTGCCTCTATTTGGTCCCCGGGCTGGGTTCTGAAGCATGTGTCTTGCAACGTCTACATTTTCCACACCAAAATCAGCTCTGACACGGGAGGGTAATTCCATATCTTTGCACAGCTTCTTCAAACAGGTGCAAAACGGTGTCTGCTTTTGTTGTTTGTACATGCATTCAGATACACAATAAGCCGACTGTATCCGTCAATGCCACCATGGATAACTATTCTCCAACGAATAAGTTTATGGTGGCCATCAATATGCCTATAAATCAAAAATGATATGGTTACGAGCTGTTCATTATTTATGGTGAAGGTGGGACAATAACTGGAAAGAAATTGCTAGGCTATTGGACTAAAAATAGCACCCTACCCTACGTTCCTGTTATGTTTATTTTTTTTCAGTTTTTATTTTTTTTGATGTTTGAGATATGTTGGATGTCTGTTATGTAATTAGTTGTGTTATTAATTAGTAAATCGGTTTGCTCAACATTTTAAAACAATGGGAGCAGTACTGGAAGAGCAAAGGAAGCAAGCCATTGCCAATAATCAGCCAATTCCCACGTTCAAGTTGATTATTACGGTCGCCCAGAGCAGATCGAAGATATGATAATTCTTACTGCCAGATAAATTGCAGCAGTCTACACTACAGCAATGGCAGTGCTCCTAATCCGAGCATAGAGAGCTTCAAATTCGAACAAGGCATGGTAATCTTATGAAGATTAATGTCATAGATCCTTTTGCGGATCCTCTAACCTATCCATTGTTGTTCTTTCAGGGTGATGTGGATACAGCTGCCGAAACACAAGTCACTGCGTATGGTTATCCTCTCTACAGACGACGCTGTCATTGCCCAGTCAATCTGGAAGATCAAGTTCTAGATGAGACATGGGTTGTGCCACATAATCGCCATCTTCTGCTCAAGTATCAGTGTCACATTAATCTCGAAATATGCAGCACTGAAGATGATGCTGAAATCATACGCTGTTTGGAGGAGGCAGTCTTTTCAACATGCCAATACAACTGAGACAGTTGCTTTGAACATTACTCCTTTTTCAAACACCTTCAGATATCGCAGCACTCTTCAACAGGTTCAAAGAAGCATTGAATGAAGATTTGTACGACGTGGTCAACTCAATCATCCAGTTAGGGCCATGGCTTTTTGAAGACGACACATGTATCAATGTCTACATGAAATTGACAAAAATTTGAAAGTACATGGTCAATCGATACTAATTTATGCTCACCTTCCTCAACTCCAGCCGACTATGTCATTCCTGAACAAGGTACTAATGTGTTATTTTCAAATATGTACTGTATTAGTAAGAATATAATAATGTATCCTAAGATCGTGGAGACAAGGGCATTTACGTACTTTTGCACATTGATTCTGGTGGCTTTCTTTCCAATTTTATTGCAATATATTTCACTTATTATTACAGAGGAAGATCACATCAATGTTACCAATGCCAGGGAGGAAGGAGACGAATGCTGGCCGCATTGAACCCTGGACAGCAAACCATATACACGGGAATCACTGATGCTATCAACGCGCATTCCGAAAAAAACTGTAACTTTGTTGACGGGCCGGCTGGAACCGGGAAAGCTTTCCTTTACAACACATTGGTTCACAATCTCCAAGCCAATGGACATACAGTTCAGTGCATGGCGTCGTCAGGAATTGCTGCAACACTGCTCATCAATGGTAGAACTTCACAATCTATCTTTCAAATTCCTATACCACTTCAAGCTGAATCAACGTGCAATATCAAGAGACAGAGCAGGAGAGCCCAGGTATTGCGCGAAACTACTCTCTCCATATGGGGTGAAGCTTCCATGATTCCCGCACTTGCATTACAAGCAGTCGACCGACTGCTTTGAGATATTACACATGTCGACAGACCATTTGGTGGCAAGTTTGTGCTACTTGGTGGTGACTTCAGACAAGTTCTACCTGTCGTCACAAAAGCAGGAAGGGAAAGAATTGTAGCAGAGACTCTAAAATCACACCAGATCATTGATCTATGGATAAAGTTTCAGCAGCATCGCTTACACACAAACATGAGAGCCGTTCAAGATGATTCATACCGCGAATTCTCAGAATGGATTCTCAGACTTGGCAAGAAGCAAGAAGCACACGATGCACTGGACAACGTAATTCTGCCACAACAGATATGCACTTTGTCTAAAGAAGACATGCTGAACTTAATTTTTCCCAGGCCAAACACCCAAATTTACACCTAATGATGGATCCTGTTGATCTTAAACAAAGATAAATAAGCTACACTGTTATTTCAACTGCCGAGCTCATTGCTAAATCAGATTCATCACTTTGCTTAGGCCAGTTCACTCTCGCTGAATGCTCGGGGTAAAATCAGGTTTCCCAATCAGATTCTCCATTTAGCTTTAATACTAAAGACCTGTCGTATTTCCGTTAATACCTGTCGTATTTCCGTTGCTTGCATTTAGTAGAATTCTTTGAGTATATCTGTGCCCAATCTGTGACCATCTTAATGACAATGACAACTACTATATAACATCTTACAAGGAAGGTGGTACCATATTTCAATTTTTGGTGGGTACTAATGTTGTATTTCTATGAAGCTGATGTAAATCCAATATCAGTTTTGTAAAAAATCAGTAGCGCATGTGTTTAGCAGCTTTTTCTTCATTGCAATTGCAAGTCCTCTTAGGTATATATTTTCAAAGTGATTTATTTGTTGTAGAAAGCATTGACTGAACCATAAGGGAACATGGAGCCAAATGTTAGGTAACATCTTCTGACAGTATCTTTGAAGTGCTAATTCAGGTATGAAGTTGTTAATAACACATGATCACATATATCCATACATTTTCCAACCATTACACCACAGAATTTTTCAATTTTGGAATTTACATGAAATGAAAATGTCCCATGTTTATGATTTTTATTTTTATTAAACCTGTGTTGACACTCAGCAAATTATTCAAAGATGCTTATTGCTATCCAATGAGCACTCATAGACATTGAATCAGATATATTGGACCGATCAGCCAATATATTATTGTTTTCCGAAATTACCATTTGCTCCTTCCAATAACCATTTTGAACCAAGTGTTCCTCCTTCATCTATAATGTTTTTTTTTTATTTAATATCCATCACAACCAACACATAGCACAACCTTCCGGGTGGCAGCAACAATTAATTATTGCTAAATATGTTATGCAATATGTTATCACAGGCCTATTGCCATCATATGACCCAATGCATCCAAGGATGCAGCCATATCATCAGTACGAGGCTTAACTGATGAATACGAGGCTGATCGCTAAAACTAATTTCCATGCATCTTAAACAATGTCATCGTGACAATATATAGACAGGGGAGCGAGGGCGAACCAAACCACTGTACATGGGTCGGAAGAGGCATGAGCATTAGCGAATGCAGCGCACAATGTGTGCCAACAACATTAAGCTTTTTTACTTGATAGGCTCCGGGAAACGAGCGTACGCGAGCGCCCCGGCTAGTCTCTATATATATATAATATCTGAGCGATGACGGAAACAACGATCAAAGACCCCAGTGATGGGAGCTTTCCCACACTACTCCTAAAATTCCCTGATCTGTTCTTTTCGAGAACCACTCAGATATCTTCCCAGTAACTTGTATATTTGCAGTATCTATTTTCTTTTTCGAAATTCGTTTTCGTTTTCCAGATATTTTCAGTTTTCTATGTCGAAAATTCTTCTGCCCTTTGTTTTCGTTTGAAGTGTTTTCGTTTGAAGTCGTACTAAAGCTCTCAATCGAACAAAACATTTTGTGCCATGCGAGCCCTGACAATTATTGTGTCTGGATGATGTCATGATTCTAGAATAATCAATTGTGCATTGTTTACCGTTTTCGAAACAATGAATCCCTGTGGCATTTGACACTAATCCCATCACGTTTTTTGTTACTGTGGCCTTTGATTGACGAGGAAGTTGCTTCCTTCCTTCGGAATGCGCTTTGCTTTGCAATTCTATTATTGTGTTACAACCAACGAGTAGTGTATTTTTTATTTATGTGAACTGACACGAAATTTGTTACTGCAAGATTCTTGACCTTACTTATTGCTGTTCCTTGGGAGTTTTACTTCGAATGATCCTTACTGTTTTGCCGTAAGACCTGGTAAGTGCATTTTAAACAATTGTCTCCTCATTCTTCACTGAGTTAAAGATTGTGCTTTGGCTCTTCCTTTCCCTCTATTTCACGTCGTTTTCCTTACGTAATTTTCTACTTTCCGCAGATCCACTGTCCACGACTGGATTTTGTATGCACACATTCATATCGTTCCTTTTACTTACTATATTTAACGTATTTAATGTATATAATTTTCCTTTTTTAAAATGTATCCTTTCTTTTTTATCATGCCAAAAAATGCCGCCAAAAGCACGAACAAACATCACAGGCTGACGACGAAGGCAAGCCCGCAACGCCTATGATAGGGCTCACCATCAACAACAGCCTCAAGTCGTTCAAACACGTCCCACAGAACAACCAGTCGCTGTCCCCCTCGACGAGATGCTGCAATTGCAGTTACAGCAGCAACAGGCTCAGCAACAAGCAATTTGAACATTGCAAGCGCAACAAGGCACTCAGTTTTTGGCCCGTACCCTACCCAGCAGGGGGCGAAGGGTTGCAAATGGCGATGGCACCTCTGCTACAGCAACCAATACAACACGTGCATCCATTCCAGTTTCTACCTGAATGGCAGCTACAGTTACAGCAGTTTCATCCCTTGCAATTCCAGCCCCAGCTACAACAAATGAACAACACCTGTCCCCATTGTAGTGCAAAGTATTTCAGAGAAGAGCTGAATACCAGAAACAAGTATACAAAGTACTTTCGCGGTGAAGCTGTCACACTACTGCAAATACAGCCTCCACGTGCAACAATGATGTCTGTCTTTCTTGGGAATACACGAGAAACACAAAGAGAATAAAAATATTTTCTTTCCAAATTCCGCCAATACGATGCCACCATGGCAATGGCATCCTGGACAGCAAGCATGTCGGAATTTCCTGGCAGGGGGCCACCTGTGAATATCACAGAACAGGTACTTTCACATTCTGTTCCTGCTTCTTTTACTTACTCTTTTGCTACACATTACAATATTTATTTTTCAACTTTTAAAATTATTAAAATTTAAATTACTGGATCAACCCTTTTTATCAACTTTTTCCTTCAGCCCACCTTCACCCGTTGCAAGGACAGCAACCAAAAATACGCCGAACTGTACATCATGGATATGATTGAAGCTCTTGAACACAGAGCCAACAGCCCCACCAACAGGGATTTCAACAAGGACACTATCAAGAAGCTCCAAGACGAACTTATTGCAGTCAATCCGTATGCTCAAGAGTACAAGAACATAGGCAACATACTACAATAACAACAGCAACAAGCGACGGCAGCAAACAATCCTATTCCCACATTTGACATGGTCATCGTGCCCTGAGCTGACCAGGATCACAGGTACTACAGTCCAGCAGCTGCAGAAATAGCAGCAATCTGCAGCACAAAGGACGCTGCCGCACCGGATCCAATTGACAGAATCATGCACATCCAGGGATGAGATGGCTACTTGATTGACATCAAAGCCACAAATCCAGCAGCCGATCCGCTCACCTATCCGCTCCTGTTTCCGTTTGGTGAACACGGTTGAGGTACATCGATCGCAAGACTGCCAGCAGTCCATACCCAATTTTGCGGAAATCTCTGAAAGGCAACAATGAGACACCAGTCTTTGGGCGTATACGTTGCTTACGCATTAATTTTATATTTAGTTAAATAGATATTGTTTGTCAATTGATTGTAATGTCATTCGTTAATTCATGAATTACCGCAAGTTGTTTTAAGTTTTTAAGTATACATGATTCACAATGTTAGCCTTGGGAAGTTAGCCCAGAATGAGTAATTTCCACGTGGGAGGACTGTTTTTCTGAAATTTGATTGGCTTAAATTTGTTAATTGTTTTGATGATAAATATCGTAGTTTTTCGTTTTAAAATTCAGTATTGGTCGGAGTAACATCGATCAATGTTCATGGAAAGTTATATGTTATTTGTGTATACTAGGGGTCATCACTCGCTTTGCTCGTTCGCCCCAGCCCGTCAAGTAAAAAAGGCTTAATCTGGTTGGCGCACTTCGTGCGCTGCATTCGCTATTGCTCATGCTCCTTTCAACCCCACTTACAATGGGTTAGCTCGCTGCGCTCGCCTATGGTTGGCGCACTTCGTGCGCTGCATTCGCTGATGCTCATGCCCCTTTCAACCCCACTTACAATGGGTTAGCTCGCTGAGCTCGCCTATGGTTGGCGCACTTCGTGCGCTGCATTCGCTAACGCTCATGCCCCTTTCTACCCCACGTACAATGGGTTAGCTCGCTGAGCTCGCCTATGGTTGACGCACTTCGTGCGCTGCATTCGCTAACGCTCATGCCCCTTTCAATCCCACGTACAATGGGTTAGCTCGCTGGGCTCGCCTATGGTTGGCGCACTTCGTGCGCTGCATTCGCTCACGCTCATGCCCTTTCAATCCCACGTACAATGGGTTAGCTCGCTGCGCTCGCCTATGGTTGGCGCACTTCGTGCGCTGCATTCGCTCACGCTCATGCCCCTTTCTACCCCACTACAATGGGTTAACTCGCTGCGCTCGCCTGTCTATCTGTTATCAAGAAACATTGCCTGATAGGGCGCACTTCGAGCGCTGCATTCGCTCCCGCTCATGCCTCTGGCTACTCCTCTTACAATAGTTTGGCTCGCTCCGCTCGCCTCATAATCGCGTATCATAATTTGTTTTTAAAACTTTGACATTGTTTACATTAGGCCTAAGCGTCACAGTATGCCGAAGCAACAATGGCGGTCGTACAAAAACTAAAACTATCTCACTCAAAAAACAAAACAAAACTATCACCTGTATTCTCAATTGTCTCCTGTAATTTTCCAGAGGTCTCTCAAACAATTAGCAAGGCTTTACAAAGATAATTCAGGTCGTAAAACACTTTGAAGGGCGCCCAGTTATCCTTTGTGTTGAAAACAAAAACACGCGTCTTCTCCAAAAGTACCTGCTGTTCAACCCGAGGGCTAATTTGCATGATAACGAAAAACGCGTGACTTTTCACGTGAAGTCACGAAAGAGCCAATCAAATTGCAGCAAAAGGCGAAAAGAGTCACGTGAAGAGCGAACACTCTGTTCGAAAATGGAGTTCGCGACGCGAATTTGGAAGTTTCGCCAGCGTAAACGGTCGTTTTTTCGTGATAGCACAATTAGTGGAGCAATTAATGGAATAACTCAAAAATTCTTTTAAAATAGGCTTGCAAAAATAGATAACTTTTGCCTACTCCAGAAACGGAGCCTTTCCATGCAAGTGTCAACCTTTGGCGACCCCATTGAAGTTATCGTCCCATTGTTTTGAGGCGTTCGACCTATTGTTTCGGGTCGAATCTATTGTTTTAGGCAAAGTTTCGCCACCGTCACGTGACTCCGTAGAATATATATATTAGATATTTGATGTCTAACGCTCTCTAGGAACGTGTGTTTGATCGTCTCCAAACCACTCTAAAAAAGAACGCTCAGAAAAGGAGGTTTTCTGACAATTGGTCCACCGAGCCGGATAGAGGAATTTGGAGAAAATGGATGAACTTTCAAAGAAGAAAAGAGTTAGAGCAAGTCATCGAGGATGCGTAACAAAGATTGCGAATGATGTCCGGAATCTTATAGATGGAGGGAATGCAGACAAGCAGGTGTTGAAGGCGTATAAAAAAGAAATGGAAAGTAAGCTGAAGACACTGGAACGCATAAATGAAGAAGTGATGGAACTGTTGTGCGAAGAAGAAGACGGACTGGAGTCATGTATGACAGAAGCTGAAGATGCCAGTATGTTCACGACCAGAGGTAATCTTGCCACACCCCGTCCTTCAAACAGCAATCAGCCAAAATACCTGACAGCTTGAAACAGCAACAAGGCACAACACCTGGCAGCTTGAAACAGCAAGAAGGCACAAGACCTGACGGCTTCAAACAGCAGGAGGGCACAATACCTGACGGCTTCAAACAGTTCTGCAGGCAAGAGTAATGCTTTGCCATGTTCCTTTATATTGCCTAGGGGAACATGGATTTCCTTTCTCTCTGTGCAATCTGCGATTGTCCTCACTCATAAGTCTATGCCACTATCTACCCATAGATAAAGTCCCATAGAATGTCCTCTCATTAAATATCAAACAATACCAACATGGCAGCTCTCACAAAAAAGGAAAACTCAAACAACAGATGCACCTTGACGTGGTGTTTGAGCTTTTAACTAATGCATCCGGCAATATCACCCATTGTTTTTTATTACACGCCCGTTATAATACCACATCCAACTGATTTAAATTGATATCACTTTTTCTCCATGTGCTAAACTGTTTACAATACCCACTTATACCGCTCAGACTTTCTGCTTCCAATTCTCTACAACAATCTCTCATCCCGCTCCCTAACAACCAACAGAAAACATGTCGCACACGAAACTACATTCCTTATTATACACCAAAGAACACAATAATTTTCATTTCACATTTTTCATTCATAAAATTTTTATTGATAAAATTTGAAAGAATATATTTTATTTGCAGGAGGATTACATTGTTCTTCTGCCTCCCACTTTAGGTTTTCCTTCCTTTTTTGCGTCTTCTATCTTCCTTATCCTTTTCCTCTGCGGCAACTTCTCCCCACGTGTCCTCAACACAACAACCACATGCACAACCGTGTCCTCTCTGTAAATTACAACAATATCAATTTTTCATACATCACGCTACCCAAACAACACAAAACCTAACAACATCCTGATCCAACATGATTGTGCTTACCTAACCTCCTTCAATTTCCTCCTGCCGCCATCTTCCATAACAAAATCTACCTTCTCATCACGAGGGTGAAGAGAGTGAAGACTCATTCTTGTCTTCACTCTCTTTAATGCAGAAAACGATCTTTCTGCAGTTGTGGAGCAACAGGAACAGCCACAGCAATAGCGTAAACCTGGCAAAGCGTTGGATATGCATCAACATGTATCAACATGTATTCTGGGTGACAGAGGATAACAAGTGCATTGATAAAAGAAGGTGGTCTCATCCTTCTCTGCTGCTTATCCCTTTTTTGATCTGTAGGAATTCCCGTCGTTTCTTTGCCTGCATTCCCAGTCATCTCAGCTTCCGTATGTGCTTCACCATCATTCAGAGATTCGAGAGAATCGTCGTCATCACCATTATCATCAACATCATTGGCAGAATAACCTTCATCATCATTTGGGCAGACACAATTAAACTTAGAAAATGTCTTGAAAAAGCTGAATAGCTCATCAGCGCAACTGTGAAAATCTAACTTGTATGTCTCGGAGAATTCTTGAAGGGCTTCCTGAAGATAACAAGAGGTCGTGTATTGTTGCAGGAGTTGAGGAAAGCGACTTGGGGCAAACAATGAAAAAGTTCTGAGCAAGGGTTGGCTCTTCTTGAAACACTTTTCCATTCCCATGGACACTTTATCCATTGCAACATAAAATGTCTCACGCTTCCAATAATCCAATGCTGTTAAAGCTGGATCGTCCCTCATTTGCTCACCATCCATCAACTTGCGATTTCGTGTTCTTGTTATCTTCCAGGCCACTTCTGCAGGATTGAAGTCTTGCTCAATGCTCTCAAGAATCTTCTCTGGCTTTCCCCGTAAAGTGGCTAGCCGAGCAACTGCACTGTCAATCATGCTGATTGCTTTGCCAAAATCTATGTCAACACTCTGTAAATATCGGCTTAATGGGCCAGTTATAGCAAAAACCTCTCTGAAAAGGTATGCTGTAGCAACATACTGTTTCGTCTGGAAACATTCCGCTAGTCCTGCAGATGTAGATATTTGATTCCCTTCAAATGAAGTGTCTGCTAAAACCGTTTCCAACAGAGACATTATGCATTCATAACGCTGGAGAAATGCTTTAAGACTAACCTCCCGGGAGCTCCATCTTACAGTGTTGATGCGTTTTAAGGAAATTACGTTAAGTTCTTTTTCTTTGTGAATGGCCTCAAAGAGGTCGTGGATCCTCTTGACCGAAACAGGTTGTACAGTTTTTCAAGGTTGTCAAACAACTTGATAACTTCAACAAACGCACCAGCTGAATCAGAGAGGGCAAGATTAAGTGTATGCGCATGGCAATGGACATAAACAACATGATCTCCAATTTTTCTTTGATAATTGCTTGTAATCCATTGTAACAGCCACTCATGTTGGATGCACCATCATATGTTTGAGCCACCAATTTTCCAAAAGATATTTCTTTGCTAGTTAGAGCGGCCGCTATGCAGTTGTATATCTCAAGTGCAATTGTCCCTGAAGCTCTTTTACAAAAGAGAAGGTTTTCTGAGCATTGACCAGCTCTGGTAACTACTCTGATGCAAATACTTAACTGCTCATGTTTACTAACGTCTGGATTGTATCGGCAATTAAAGCCCATGCTCGGCAGTCACGTATCATCTTCCCCAATGATATTTATGACTGTATTTTGCGAACTCTTGCTGAGAAATGTGAGCTTCAAATCTCTGCCTTTTGCCCCTCTTTTACCGCCTTCTTTTCCTTCAATCTTTTTTTGAGCAAATATTGCTTTTTCCAAATGGCTATTTATTGCTGGATCATATTTGGACAGATAATTGAACGTCTCAAGAAAATTTCCAGTGTTAAGGGCAGGCTGATTTAGTCGTTCCCTGCTGCCTCTAAGTGCAAGGCCTTGCTTCCCAAGGAAT
The DNA here is from genome assembly GCA_013076295.1 of Sanderia malayensis. Lineage (NCBI taxonomy): Eukaryota > Metazoa > Cnidaria > Scyphozoa > Semaeostomeae > Pelagiidae > Sanderia > Sanderia malayensis. Next base: position 142,143 of record RQOL01000662.1, on the reverse strand, counting down.
GTACTGGTGTCAACGATTCTCTTCATTACTTGCCGATTTGACAACATTTCTTTCTTCCTGCGATCACTTTCAATGAGCCTTTGTTGTTCCATAAATTCATTTACCGTTCTTTTTTGCAAAAAAGGGCATCAGCAATTTTGGCATTTATATGCGCTACTGAGGATTCGTGCTTTGTGACTGCTTCACACTGTTTCTTCCGATTTGAGAATCCTGTACGTGCAAATGCATGCCCTTGATTGGCAGGCTGAAGCTCTCCTCTGGAAGATGCGCCAGTAAACAGGCAAACATGGAATGCAGTAAAGAGCATCATTGCTCAACGAGTATGACACCCATTTTCTGCGATTGTTACGATCGTGATAAAATATCTGCTGGGAACAGTAACGTTGTCGGGCTCCCATTTGTTTCTTTCTTGTGGATAACAAGGATTCTTGGGGCTGGCAAGGCTCCATCCTGGCAATCAAAACTTTTTCTTCAACATTAAGATTCAAAGCAACTATTGAAGCAGGATCAAAAGTATTCTTTTCTTTGTCTATAGTTATGGATTGACTGATCGGAAAGGTTATATGACTTTTTTCATTTGAATTTGACACTTTATCTTCTGAATTGAATGCAACTTCTTCATTGAATTCTGTGACAAGAATTTCGCTGATGTTTCTCATCAGTTTCACATTCATCGCTTTTATTCATTTCATTTCCACTTTCTATTTCGTCAGCATTATCAAACGGCGTGTCAGAGTTTCCCTCAGAGTTTATAACAGTGATTTTTGTATCACTGGCGCAAACATTAAATGACCCCGAAGAAGGTCATTTGCTGTAGCCTTAGATTTCATAGTGTCAAGCTCAATAAAGCAATCTTCCTCTCCTGCAATAACTTGTTCATTTGTTGCTACATCCTGTTTCTCAGTTTCATGCATTTCCTTGCTTATTTCCTTCTTCTTTCAACTAAAATAATTCATCATCACATCACCAAGTTTTTTCTCTTCTTCCTGTCTTGCAGATTTTGCTTTTCTATTTTCTCCGCCAGATTTCTTTCGTTTTGGTGGTTGATGAGCAGACATAACGTTGAAAAACATTAACAAATTGTTTTTAATCACTTAGTTGCTAGGTAGCTAGCCAATTATGAATGCGTATGCCGTGAACCATGCTAATGAAATACACTGTTTTTTGTAAAAGCAGGTTTACACTATCATACTTCAACACGTTTCAACGGGTTTGATGGCAGTATCTAGCAATTTGTGTCAATATCAAGCACTTTTCTTAAAACTAATGGATTTGGCACCACAAATTACTTATGCAACCAACCAAAAAAAACTTGACATTATGGCATTATGACATGGAATAATTAATGGAATAACTCAAAAATTTTATTAAAACAGGCTTCAAAAAATAGATAACTTTTGCCTACTCTAGAAACGGAGTCTTTCCATGCAAGTATCAACCTTTTGCGACCCCATTCAAAAAAGCCTTATTGATCACCAATTCGCCGTTTCATCCCATTGTTTTGAGGCATTCTACCTATTGTTTCGGTCGAATCTATTGTTTTAGGCAGAATTTCGCCACCGTCACGTGACATCGCAGAATAGTAATATTAGACTAGCCGGGGCGCTCGCTACGCTCGCTTCCCGGAGTCCCTCAAGTAAAAAAGTTTAATGTGGTTGGCGCACTTCGTGGGCTGCATTCGCTAACGCTCATGCCCTTTCCCACCCCACGTACAGTGGTTTGGTTCGTCCTCGGTCCCCTGTCTATCTATTGTCACGATTGTAGTGTTTATATCTATTGCATGAAATCTAGTTTTAGCGATCAGCCTCGTTTTCATTTGAAAATCGTCGTTTTCATCAAGTAAGCCTCGTACTGATGGTACAGTAGATAAGATGCAACATCAAAGTTTGTTTTGTTTTAGGGAGAACAACAATTAGTCTGCTATTAGTTGAGTGCATGCATTGACACTTGGCTGTTGCCCTTTGTATATAAACAGTAAAGGACCATCTATGATGAGCATCTAGAATTTAAATTAATGTTGACTTACAGAGGTATGATTTTGTTTCCATGATAAGATGACAGTGATGCATTGAATTTTGAATAAAGCAATAGGTATGAAGTCTCCAATACTTGCATTTGTACAAATGATTACATGAGTAGATCTACAAAGTGAAAGAGACAAATTATATTCTATGTAAACATGTTGGTTTATTACTATCAAGGGTAATAAAGAATTATATTTGGATAAGATAGCCGCTGGGAGTTAAATATGTTGTTAGGGAAAATTGCTCTTTCATAATTAGCGATTTTGTTTAACAGGAATAACAATTGTGACTTTTTTCACTGTATTGTAACGTAGTATTAAGAATATATTAAAAGCCCTCACAGCAAAAATTAAGTGTGACTCTTGCAACACGGCAAAAGATTTCCACGGCTGGGATTGGTTTTACATTAGTTTCAATCATATAGAACATAAGGATAAGCACCGGGACACCATGGATAACGAATGCAAAAAATACTTCATATCATCATCAATGGGATGGGAATTGCATGGGAAAGGAGTTTCATAAGAGTATTGGGCTTGGCTGGTAAGGCAAAGAAGCAGCCACAAAATGAAAAGAATCGTCAACGAAAATATTTTAACAAAATCAAAGCCACTGAAACATGTGGGTACAGCATTAAACACTCTTTCCCAAATTATTAAATATAAAGAGCCATGAAACATAAGCGGAGTTGTCAATTTTGGCCTCAAGAAACTATATGTTAACAAACAATGAGTGAAATACAATTGGCCTAAGCAATTATATGGGAACTTTAATGGGGTGAAACTAAAAAGTAAAGTCTACTTACTCCTGAGCTGCGGCAAAATGAATGTTTCTCTCAGCTTTACTTTCTCTTATTTCAGCATTAAGTTCCGTTTCGATCCAAGATTTGGGAAACAAATATTTGGACAGGACAACCGCGACCAGCATGATAAATTGCTATGTTGACGAAACATAGCATAAATCAAAATCATACAACAAATTCTATTGTTATGCAGCCTCGTTTGGACGTGATTATCTGATTGAGCTTGATTGGCTAACAATTAACCCAGCCCAGACCCAACCCATGAAGGAAAAGAAGACTGAACTCAACAAAGAACATGCTGGCATTGCGTCCTTCCTTTCGTCTTTTCTGCCCTTTCACTGTGTCACTGGCGATGGTAAGTAGGTTGTCCACATCGTTTTATATCATTGCGATCTTTCAAGTTAAATCTTGAAAATAAATCTGTAGGGTTTTTGTGAAGGTTTTCATTCATTTTCCCAGCGTATAAGACTTGAGGAAATATAGTATTTCATAAAATCCCTTGAGAGTAGGCCACATTTAAGAAAAACGGATGCTAGAGTTAAGATACATTGTCTGCATTGGAAAATAAGATAAGATTCTGTGCTTCTTACGTTTTATTACATCTATTATTTGTGAATTTTAGGTAGTGCATGATTTGTGTGGTGCGATGTCAAAGAAGGGAATTGTTGACTGTTCTTCTTTAGGTAAGTATTGAAATATAGGAGCCCATGACGCATGCGAAAGGCCATCTAGTTCATTTATAAAGATGGGTTTTTGAAGTACATTTGTTGCAAATTTTTAGGGTTTGTGTCACAGGATGTAAAAGAAGATTTTAAGGGTACTGTTGGTGAATATTTGTTGGCGTAATGCATGGTTTTTCAAAGGTAATAGTCTTATTATTATTTTCGCAATTTTATTATTATTAATTGGTATGCAAATCTACCGTTGTACACATTTTAACAATTAATTAACCAAAAGAAACAAATAACAGTGGAAGAAAAGAACATTAACAAGCATTAACACAATTACAGTTAATCACTTTCTGTCTCTCCCCCTGACTAAGCATAGAATTTCTTCTGTTGGCACATCTGCCCACATGCACCTCGTGTTGTGTTCAATTTTTTGTTTATTTTTCTTGTTTTCTCTTTTATCTTTCTTGAATCTTTTGTTTTCGAGAATTTTATTTTTATTTCATTACATGTGCTGTAGGAAAGAATACATTGTATCAGAAAAAGTTTAAAGTGAGCAATATGTTTTACGAACGGATGAGGTGGGTATTTAGCATTGCAACTTGCGCTAATTCATTCTTGGAGAGGTGCCTCCTTTCGAGGCTTACAAAATGGAACTTTGTTTCTCTTTTAATGGCATTGAATTTCTTGCCACATTCTCTTTTCAGTGAAGAGAGATCTTTGAAGTCGAAGAACTACGACAAATAGGACACAATGAATTTAGAAGATTGACTCAATATTGTTAAAAGATAGGATACAATTGTGTTTTCTTGTAAAGGAGTTGGATAACCTTGCTATTCACAACATTTATTACATTTATGAATATATAGATGAAGGTAATTTCAATTTCACCTGTGTTTCCTCACCACAATGAATCATTGTGGGCTCCCTTTGCACATTGTTGGCAACTTCAGCCAGAAGTGCATCTTGAAGCTCGTCTTCAAGCTCATGTTCAATGGCGAGTTCATTTTCAATATCCATGTTTACACTATATATAAATATATTGTCATTGTTATTCAATGAAAGGTGAGTTAATAAGCTATCAGTTGTTTGAATTTGCCTCTGCAGTTCTCTTGGTGTTTCAATAATATATACTTTGAATGTATTAATATGACACAGTTTTATTTTCTGCAGATAATGAATAATAATTATCTTTCTTACAATAAAGAGGAGAGACTAAAATGCAGAAAATGCAGAAAACTGAATACATGAACTTACGGTAGAAGTAGTCGCAAATATCTATTTCAAGTGAACCTGTTAAGGATAAAATTGTTATTGTGATAATATCCACTGCAATGGCAATTGTGACATAAAATATAGCACTTTGAGCTTTTTTAAAACTGTTTAGTTATAAATAGCCTGTATTTTCATGTGAAAGTAAAAGGAACATTAAAAATACATGTACTTACGTAAATTGTTGTTTTTCTTGTGGTGGGTTGAAAAAATTTTTTACGCACACTATGTCCTCTATGACGCAAGAAAAATTTTAAATTTCGCGCCGCTATTGTTGTTGCTAGGACGCCGAAATTCCCGTGAAAATCTGATGATAATATTCGCTCCAGGACATTACGTGGTGCTGCATTGATTTTATTGTGATTGTAGTTTTAAAGAGCAACAAAACTTGGAATTATGCGATGACTATTAATATTACAAATTACAATTGCGATGAGAATACACGTTTTTTTTATAAGGAACCTAGCTGCTGAGGGCATAATTCTTTAAGTTCGTTATTTTGAGATCCTTTGATTACTTTGTAGTTGTAAAAGTTCTTTAATTTTAGTTTGGCATTTGGTGGACATAATTAGTAGAGACACAAGAAAAGCATTCAAATTGATGGTTTTGCTGTGTGAAAGGATAAGAGGTTAACACATGAAGAAGCTTCAAATAATATAAAAGTACTGAAAATCAATGGAACCGGCTTGCTAATTTTAAATTAAGCGGAAATATTAATATACTCAAAATGAAAAGATAGCTTAGTGATTTGGGCTCTAGTAGTAAACGTTTTTTAAGTTTTCTACCTTATACATGTAGGTTCCTTATAAAAAAGTTTGTAACTTCGAGTTGCCATTATGTTGTAATTGTTCTGAGGATTCAATAAGTTTCTGTGCCTGCATGTTAATTGTATGGGAAAGCTGTTTATGATATAAGACACATTGTAAGATGGTAGTACAGTTCATGTAATACAGTGTCTACATACTGAAAACATAAGCAAGTGTCAATGATATATACAATTAGAATGTTGTTGATTAAAAAAGAAGAGAAATACTTTGTCAAGCACTTCCACAGTGAATGAATGAGGAGACACCATACACTATGAGGTTCTGGTTAAAAAGATATCTACAATGGGAAACTTATCATGCAAGACTCTCAATATTCAAGTAAGATAAGAAAGACATATTTATGCACATATAGATTATTAAAATGCATTAATAATGTTTGCTTGTGTGGTAAGAGCCATCTTAGCTTGTTTTGTCCAATGTAACGGAGGATTTTATCAGTGATTGATACAATGTATGCTTCCCACTAAATTTCAAAATGTTGTGCTGTAATGGTTGTGAAATCATTGCCATCTATGCCTGGCACACTGAGCTTACGACAACCCATCTACCTGATAAGGAACATCATTAAGTGACAATGAGGAAGAATTAAGTACCTACAGGTTTAGAAGACTGTAAGTGATTTGTTAAGAAAACATTTAGTGGTAGTCAATGTAGAAATATTATTCAGCCTTTATTTATTCAGTCTGCTTTTTAAGCAAGGTGCATTAATTGTTCATATGGAACAGAGAGCAACATACCTTGAATATTATACCTGACTTGGGAAATAATTTGAAGACAACATTTTGAACCATTGATTTAATTTTCCATTGCCTTTGACTAAATGAATCTGTACAAAAAATAGGAGAAAAGCATTAATGAGTGTGTTCGACAAAAGAGATATGCAATGCATGTGCAATGAGGAACGGGGTAAGTAAATAATGTGTGGATTTTTCCCAGGGCTTGAACTTGACTTTCACTGGTTTCCTTCATGTACATTACAACAATTAAACATCTTGGATAAACAGAAATTGAAAGCAGGTTCATGTTGGGATATCATTGATTGTCCAAAATGAAAATGAACCTGACTTACCTTTGGTGAACAGCAAGGTAGTTGTTTCCTTTGAGCCAGGAAGGCTTTATGAGGTATAATTTCATTGAGTTCAGCAACAAAATCCGACTCGATGCCATTTGTGGGCAGACAGAAACTTTGACCCGACAGGCAACAATAGTGCGATGATGAGACATAACATAGATGAAAATCATACATAGACAGCACAAAGGCGTTTGAAATGGGAGACAGAAGTCTCGCCTCGTTTCAATGATATTAGGAGAAATGCATCTAATTAAAAACGAAGTCGATAAATTTTGTTATGATATTAGTGAATGGAGATTTACATGGGTGAAATACACAAATATAATATGAATATTGAAACTGTAACGATAGATAAAATTACATTCCAGGCAATGTTCTATTGAAAACGTAAATCGGTAATTTAAAAACCTTATTATTAATGCGGAAGATTTGAAAGATACACAATACAGTACAAAAAACATATTTTGAAAGGACGTGGATAGATATCTGTATTGTATGCGAAGTACGAATGCGAAAGGTTGAGTCATGATAAAGTCTACTATTCAAATTGGTGAATTTTCAATATCGATAAAAATTGATCCATACAATCCGTAGTTCAGGTTGCAAAATTGATTGGTTAAGCGACGTGTTTAGCCAAAATGACAGTACCTCAATTGGATTCTTCAATAGCACTTCATTCTCTGCAAGCATACATCTGTGCCACGGCGTGAATGTATTCTTTCAATAACCGCGGTCGTTTGATTTGAGGATTACGTTTGTGCATAGCAAAAAAAAGAATAAGATTGCCGGTTACATTAGTTAACAGCTCGAACACCAGCGTCAAGGGGTAACCTTTGTTCGAGTTTTCCTTGTTGGTGAAAAGTGCAATTGAAATGTGGAATTATATAACAGTAAACACTAAAGGGTCCTCTATAGCTTGAAGACTAAGTTTTCATGTATTAAAAGGAGAGGGGGGATGTTATTGATAATGCGATGCTTTCCAAAAAGGAACTATCGTGAAGGGAGAATTTGCAGTTTTCACAGAGTCAGGCCTGCCGCACACTAGAGCTTACTGCTGAGCTGATTGTCATTCGTGGCGGCGTGCTTAGCAGGAAACTCCAGTGTGCGCTGGACGTTTTGCGAGAATTCTGTCACTCGTGCCAGATGACACCAATATTCAACATGTTGAATAAATTTGGTCTCGAATGACACTTTCCTCTGTGTGTGCGGCGAACTGAAGCAGCAAGCTTACGATATCTGCCCCAAAGCGCATGCATTATCGCATTTGAAGACAAAATGTCACTTGCCTCTGTGTGTGCGGAAACTGAAGCAGCAAGTTTACGATATATTCCCCAACAAAGTGCATGCGTTACCTCATTTGAAGACAAAATGGCCGAGACCGACATGATCAGCGAAATGATGCTAGAGGATAAAATTGCTGATGTATGGCCGGAATATCCGTGCTTATATGACGTTCGAATACGCGATTTCAAAAACCGGGATATGAGAGACAAGGCTTCAAGAGACATGGCTGAGGAATTGCAGAAATCTGGTAAGACAAACGGCTACAATTTTGTTTTTCGGGCTAAATATATTTAATGTGATTTAACAGCACAGCAATACTTTTCAATACAGTCTTACATTGCTGATTACAAAAATTTATGCTTTTCCGTAGTGGAATGGGTTAAAGCTAAAGTTAAGGCATTAAGAAATAGCTATACAAAAGCAAAGAAACCTGGAGCAAGTGGAAGTGCCAGAAAGAACCCAACAAAACGAGCTCCCTGGCTGTTAGAGAAACTACAGTTTTTGGCACCACATGTTGCAACAAGGGGTTCTCTTTCGAACATGGATTTAGTGAGCATATAAAATTAGACTACCATTTTGTCCTGCCATGGCACAGACCCACCATTGTTAAAATATCTTGTGAGGATTTCACGTTGGTCTTTAGCATTTCTAGGCGGATTGTGGTTAGAGCTGCTCTGCATGCCTGTAAGCATTTGCCCATTTCTCCACACTCCTTCCGAAATTGTGTGATCTGCATTTCCATATCAGCAGCAGATGTGTAGCTTCCTTTGTTTTTCTCAACCAGATAGTTATGCAAGCAGTATGTAGCGAAGATAATATCTGTCACCTTATCTGGGCACATATTCATGGGTGTGAGAAAAACACGCCATCTGTGGGCTAGGATGCCAAATGCATTTTCCACCACTCGTCTTGCACGCGACAATCTGTAATTAAAGATTCTTCTCAGTCTTTCCAAATTTCGATGCGGGTAGGGTTTCATCATGTTCTTTGATAAAGGAAAGGCATCATCACCAATGATATGGTAATGAACTTCACAGTCTTCTTTGCCTTCCAGACAGATAGGAGGTGGTAGATCTAATGACCGTGATTGTAAGGCCTTTTTTAAGGGTGATTCTCCATATACCCCGGCATCGCCTGCTCGTCCTGCTGCCCCAACATCTACATACATAAATTTGTAATTGGCTCTACCAGGGCAAGCAACAGAACACTGAAAAAATGCTTGTAATTGAAAAATTCAGAACCACTATAACTCGGTTGCTGAATTGCGATGTGCTTGCATCAATTGCCCCAATGCAGCAGGGATAGTTCCACTTTGCTTCAAAATCTGCAGCAATGTCACGCCATTCACTTGCTGATGATGGGGTCTGCAAAAAACAATTAAAAATTTTCAAACAATATCATTATTCAATATGTATTTCATTGAATTGCAGGAGTTTTGTGCAACTCCAGACAGCATTGACCAGGACTTAGAAAATGATGATGGAAACTCCATGACTGGTAGCTTGGTGGAGCTAATGCCAGAAAACGAGCCTGTGGAAACTGAGACACCACGTTCAACAAAAGAGCCAATAAAGCTCAAAACAAACAGAAAAAGACAGGCGGAATAGGAATACAAAGTGATCCAGGGCTTGGCCCAAAACATAACTGAAAAGAGGCAGAAAAAAGAAAACACTGAGAAATCAGTAAGTAATCCTGTGTTGTCATTTTTTAAGTATGTGGCACAGTCATTGACAGAGCTGGAGCCCCACGTTCGACATGCTGCACAACACAGGATCAGTGACATAATCTTCCAGGCACAAACTGGCACACTGATTCAAGAGAACCAATATAGGCAGCCAAACATACCCCAAGCAGAACACTTCCAACCCTACCCACCACAACAGCACAACTTTACCACCACCCCAGACATTTGGAGAAGGGTGAATAACCCACACATCAGCCAATCAACCCTTCAGCCAACCAACACACCAGCAGATGGAAACATGAACAATAAATAACTTATTTCAAGAAAATGCTTCTGTAGTTTTTCTGTGTTGTCTTTTTACTGTTTTATATGTTACAATCTTTAGATGTCATCTCTTTAGTTAAATATATTTGGATGTTATACCTTTAAATATTTTTCTTTAAGTGCCACATGCAGTGCTTGGCACGTCTCTTCAACAATTGCTGAAATTGTCCGCTCTTCTATTCTATATTGAAACGACAGGCTCCTGAAAGTCTCACCTAATAGATAAATATATTTAAAATCAGATCAGAGTAAAATTAGTAACAGCGACGATATCAATACAACGACTGAAAGAGGAGAACACAACGTAAAATGACAAACCTGTTGCAAGAAATCGAAGAGTTACTGATAGGCGTTCAGATGGCTTGATTGCCATTCTTAAACACGTATCTTCTTTAATAATTAATGGAGAAATCATTGCCAGTATTTCATCAAAACCTTCCCTGTTTACACGATGATAACGCCTGAATCTTTTGGGGTCTTCTGCAGCTAGCTCACATACGAGATTCTCATGTACACCAAGTGTATCTCTTCGCAAGATCCATGGCGTTGACCATTGCGTTCGATTGGCAGCTTGTAAACGTCTACGAGCTCGTCTCATCAGCAAAAGAAAAAGGAGAATTTCTTCGTCACAATCGTCACTGTCTGAATCTTCTGGATCAAATTCATTGCTCTCTGAATCTTCTGAATCACGTAACATTCTTTCACTGATCATGTTGCTTTGTTGTTCGGCCATTTTGTATTCAAAATGCGACCACGTTGTCCACTGAAACGCATTCGCCTTGGGGCAGATATCGTAAGCTTGCTGCTTCAGTTCGCCGCACACACAGAGGAAAGTGTCATTCGAGACCAAAATTATTCAACATGTTGAATATTGGTGTCATCTGGCACGAGTGACAGAATTCTCGCAAAACGTCCAGCGCACACTGGAGTTTCCTGCTAAGCACGCCGCCGCGAATGACAATCAGCTCAGCAGCAAGCTCTAGTGTGCGGCAGGCTTAAGGAAATCCACTTTCCCATAGGCAATATCGGAGAAAATGACAACGCATAACTCTTAATAATCGGGCGCTACGCAGGATTCAGGAGTGTGCCGACTGCTGTGTGTGGTGCAGTCACCCCTGGACATGTGAATGGTGTAATGTCCAGTTGGTCTCCGCAGATCAGTGTTATCTAGAATGAATTCATTCTAGAAGGGTGCCAGTAACGGCTGTACATCACACTTATGTGCAACGTGATCTGCGTTGACACACAATACCCGTACCCTTGAATGTGTGTATGTGCGTTTTGGTAGGCAGCCCTCTGTAGAGCAACTGTGCAGATGGTCGCTCTAGGATGAAGCCTTTACAGGACTTCTTGGAAAACAATGTTCTTTGTTTTCCTGTGTGTTTCCTCTGGGAGGAATACTTTGAGCCCGTTAAATGATGTTGCTCTTGACATGGCCACATATAGCTGACCATGTGTGAACACGGGCTCAGGTAAGTACAAACCAACATACCTCAGGGATTGCCCCTGTGCCTTGTTGATTGTCAAGCAGTATGCAAGTCTGACTGGAAACTGTCGGCGTTTCATTTTGAACGGCATTTCCGTGTCCTGAGTGGAGACTGTGATCTTGGGAATCACGACCCTTTGTCCTCTGTGCTCCTTGGTAATGATCTCTGCTGTTATCACGTGACGTCGGAGACGCCGAACGATGAGTCTTGTTCCGTTGCAAAGACCTTTCTTTGGATTGAGATACCGCAGAAGAATGATCGTTGCACCAACCTAATGTAATGAATATTATTGTGATTAATGACTGCTTTTTTGTGGTGCGCTACCTTTGCACATAATAATTGAATGTTAATAGGATGAAAGATTGTACTCTTCATACCTTGAGTTTAAGTCTGTGCAACGGCATTCCATTGGGAGTGAGTTGGTTGAGAAATTCAATGGGGTAGGCCTCTTCCTCATCTGGATCGTCTGTGACAACACTGTCTGTGCTGTAATAAGTTCTTTCGGCTGTTTGAAGTCTGTCCAGAATTAAGTCGTTTACTTGATGTGATAGGTCATTCTTTGGAGTCAGACAACAGCGTTCAGACATTGTTACAGGATCCATCATTAGGTGTGAATCTGGTGTGTTCGGCCTGGGAAAAATGAAGTTCAGCATGTCTTGTTTAAACGAAGTGCATATCTGTTGTGGCAGAATTACGTTGTCCAGTGCATCGTGTGCTTCTTGCTTGTTGCCAAGTCTGAGAAGCCATTCTGAGAATTCACGGTATGAATCATCTTGAACGGCTCTCATGTTGATGTGTAAGCGATGCTGCTGAAAATTTCTCCATGGATCAATGATCTGGTGTGATTTTAGAGTCTCTGCTACAATTCTTTCCCTTCCTGCTTTCGTGATGACAGGAACAGAACTTGTCTGAAGTCACCTCCAAGTAGCATGAACTTGCCACCAAATGGTCTGTCGACATGTGTAATGTCTCGAAGCAGTCGGTCGACTGCTTGTAATGCAAGTGCGGGAATCATGGAAGCTTCATCCCATATAAAGAGAGTAGTTTCGCACAAGTCTCCTGCTCTGTCTCTTGACTTACACGTTGATTCAGCTTGAAGTGGTATAGGAATTTGAAAGGTAGAATGTGAAGTTCTACCATTTATGAGCAGCGTTGCAGCAATTCCTGACCACGCCATGCACTGAACTTTATGTCCATTTGCTTGGAGATTGTGAACCAACGTGTTGTAAAGGAAAGTTTTCCCACTTCCAGCTGGTCCGTCAAGAAGTGACAGTTCTGTTCGAATTGCGCGTTGATAGCATCAGTGATTCCCGTGTATATGGCTCGCTGTTCAGGGTTCAATGCGGCCAGCATTCGTTCTCCTTCCTCTCTGGCATTGCCAACATCGATGTCATCTTCCTCTGTGATAATAAGTGAAATATATTGCAATAAAATTGGAAAGAAAAGCAGGAGAATAAATGTCCAAAAATACGTAAATGCCTTTGTCTGCACGATGTTAGAATACATTATTATATTCGTACTAATACAGTACATATTTGAAAATAACACATTAGTACCTTGTTCAGGAATGACATAGTCGGCTGGAAGTTGAGGAAGGTCAGCATAATTAGTGATCAATTGACCATGTACTTTCAAATTTTCGTCAATGTCATGTAGACATTGATACATGTGTCGGTCTTCAAAAGCTATGGCCATATCTGGATGATTGAGTTGATCACGTCGTACAAAATCTTCACTCAATGCTTCTTTGAACATGTTGAAGAGTGCTGCGATATTAGAAGGTGTTTGAAAAAGGAGTAATGTTGCAAACAACTGTCTCAGTTGTATTGGCATGTTAAAAGTAACTGCCTCCTCCAAACAGCGTATGATTTCAGCATCATCTTCCAAGAGACCTAGAGCTAAAGCTGCGTCTTTGAAGGAATTGCGTAGGTTTCCTTCTATCGTGCGAAGATCTTCAAACGACGTGGCACCTCGTTTATGGAGAAGCAATAGTCTCAGTGCGAATCTTTGCTCACATGGTCGTGGGTGAACTTGATATATTCTGCCTATGACAGGCAGTGTTCTCTGCTGTCTTGCTTTCCATGTTTTGGTGCGCTCGTTGAAAACATAGTGTTCAGGAATCTCGTTATAGAAATATTGGCGTGCAGCCAGGTCTTGTGCATTCAATTCAAACCAAGACGTCAGCGTGGTTTTTTCATTGATGTTTTGTAATTGTTCGACCCTTCCATTATCCTGAAAGTATACGGTCTGCTGATCAGGTAAATGAACATGCAGACGTTTTATAGTGTGACTTTTTTCGTGCATTGAAAATTGGAATATTCTGTGAACAGCTTCGTGTGGTCCAATATACTGAGCGTTGATGTATTGGCGTACTTCATCGTGCTCAATATCTTGAGGTACTTGCTGCTGCTGTCCTTCGAGAATTTCCATGTGTGCCATGTCTTGTCCTTTATGAATATATTTGAAAATATATTTCACGGACTTCACAGTGCTACATATTTCGAGATTAATGTGACACTGATACTTGAGTAGAAGATGGCGATTATGTGGCACAACCCATGTATCATCGAAGTCGATCTTCCAGATTGACTGGGTGACGACAGCGTCGTCTGTAGAGGGGATAACCATTCGCATTGACTTGTGTTTCGGCAGTGCGGTCTTTCGGAAATCGTTTCTTGCATTTGTTATTCTCCATGCAAACACATCCGGGGTTTATATCACCGCATGGTCCATGTGTCATGTGCTTCAGTACTAACTTGTGATATCTTGCATCCTGTGGGTCCGGAATTTCAGCTGATATGAGTCGATCTACCTGTAGGTTTCGAGGAAAAATATCACATATCAGCTCTACACATCAAAATGCATTGTGTTTTTACTAAGCAATACAACTGATGATAATATTTCATACTCAATAATAAATCTATAATAAATCTATCTTTTACTCTATAATAAATTATTGCTATAGATGTTACCTCTTCAGGTGTTTGTGGTCTATCAGCCTCAGAGAGGAACAGAATCATGTGAGCATGTGGTAGTCCTCTCTTCTGAAATTCGATGACATATACATGTGCAACAGTGTGTCCGAGAATGTGCTTGTGAAGGACATCTTCCAGTAGTTCTTGTAGTTTCTGTTAAAATAATCGTGTGACGATGTCAGGCCGGCCTTTCGCCTTCTGGTGTGGTAGAATGTTTTCTGAAATCTCCTTCCATTTGGGATTGGCCGTCATGGTTAGGAAGACGTCAGGCTTGCCATACTTTCTTACAATGGTCATTGCATCTTGAAAGTTCTGGTACATATTTCGTTGACTGCCTGAAAAAGATGAGGGAAGTATGACAACACGACCGACATCAATATGAAGGGGTTCGTTGGGATTGTTTGCCCTGGCCATTTGATTTCCAATTTCAGCCCTTCTGTTCAGGTGATCCATCAGGCCTCGATAACTGTCAGCACATAATTGCCGTTCATTGTGCAAAATCCAGTTGAGCTTGTTTCCTTCTATTTTGGTGTATGCATCCACCAAATATTGTTGAAAGAGAAGTGTTGCGCTGTGGATCGTAGACAGTTAATTTCTGACTTGTATTCGGTACGAATAATATTTGGCGATTGTGAGTCTGACACGGTGGACACGATCAGGATTTTCGTGGTCTTGTCCTCGACGTGTAGGTAGACGTTGAAGGTCCAAGCTGCAACCTCGATCACCCTGAAAGAACAACAATGGATAGGTTAGAGGATCCGCAACGGGATCTAAGGCATTAATCTTCATAAGATTACCACGCCTTGTTCGAATTTGAAGCTCCCTATTCTCGGGATTAGGAGCACCGCCATTGCGTGTAGTGTAGACTGCTGCAATTTCTCTGGCAGTAGGATTATCATATCTTCGATCTTGTGCTGGGCAACCGGTAATAATCATTTGGAATGTGGGGATAGGCTGATCATCTTTGCAATGGCTTGCTGCCTTTGCTCTTCCAGTACTTCCCCATTGTTTTAAAATGTTGAGCAAACCGATTTACTGCCATCAATTCGTTTTGCAGCAGCGCCACCATGTCTAAGTCCAAGTTTTGTTCTCTGGCTGTGTTCTGGCGTTCTTGCAGTGCTTGCTGGGTGTCCATAATGTATAATTCTGCATATTTTCGGGACCTGTCGGTTTCAGTTACCCCTGTTGAATTGAAGGAAACATTCTAAATTTTACTTCGTTATATCAACTGCAATTTTCAATGCAGCAAGTGCTTTGTTATGAAAACATCATAAAGCGCTTTGATTTACGATTACAATATGTTCTTGATCCATACGCATGTGCTGTTTATATCTTGGCCTATATTACTAAGGGGCAAAGGGGCATGAGCAAGCTTCTTGAACGAGCATGTGAACAGGCTAGAAGTGGAGATACTACAATTATTAATCAGGTCAGACACATTGGCAATAAGTTTCTCAATGCAGTTGAAGTCAGTGCTCAGGAAGCTGTTTATCATGTGCTGCAATTACCGTTAAAATGCTCCTCTTGGGCAGTTCAGTTTATAAATACTTCAGAACCAAGTGAACGATGTTTTTTGTTGAAGTCTTCTATTAAACTTAATGAATTGCCTGACAACTCATTGGATATTGAATCCGATAACCTCCTGAAAAGATATCAAAGAAGGCCACATTTTTTGGAGGATACATGTCTTGCTGATTTTGTGGCATGGTATACCTGCAAACCACACAGCAAAACAAGAATCAATGCAAATAGAAACAAGATCTTGATTCATTTAAAGATAATACAGAGCTTGACTATTCCATTGCAACTAAAGGGAACCTAAAGCTACTCAAACGGAAGACGCCAAGGATAATTCGTTCTGTTCGCTTTAACAAAAAAGTTGACTCAGAAAATTTTTACAGAGAGCAGTTGATGTTATATTTGCCATGGAGAGATGAAGAAAATGACATTATCCTTGGGTGCCACACATACGAAGAACGCTATAATGAAGCAGAAGTGTTGGTTATTGAAAATAGCAAAAATTATGAAAAACATTCATCCATACTTCATTGTTTATCAGACGAAATGATTCAACAAACTGATAAATGCCATGGTAGTGTTGCTCCAAATTCACAACATTCAAATGATGTAGATAGCAATGAATTATTTCAGGAGCATGGCTCATTTGACTGTTTTTCTCCAGGGTCAGGTGCACATTCCCAATATGATATCATAGATGACATTGGAATATTTCCAAGAAGTTGTGAAGAACAGGCTTTGACATCTAACTCAATGAATGAAAACGAGTTTAGAAAGCTTATGCAGTCATTGAACACAGAGCAGATCCGATTTTTTTACCACGTTCTCCACAGCATTAAAGTTAGTGAGCAGCCACTGACATTATTTTTAAGTGGCGGTGCAGGTGTTGGAAAAAGTTGGTTACTAAATGCATTGTATGAAGCAGTGTCCAAATATTTAAATGGTCTTGCTGGAGAAGACCCTGACACCATAAAAGTTTTGAAAGTTGCACCAACAGGAAAGGCTGCATTCAATATCAAAGGACATACA
The DNA here is from genome assembly GCA_013076295.1 of Sanderia malayensis. Taxonomy (NCBI): domain Eukaryota; kingdom Metazoa; phylum Cnidaria; class Scyphozoa; order Semaeostomeae; family Pelagiidae; genus Sanderia; species Sanderia malayensis. The sequence goes on along the minus strand of RQOL01000662.1, from coordinate 125,177 downwards.
GTGCATTCTGCTTTTGCTATTCCAGCAAGTCAAGGATTTCATTACATTCCTCTCAATAGTGACACACTTAACACTATGAGAATGAAATTTAGATCGCTAAAATTAGTTTTTATTGATGAAATATCAATGGTAGGAAATGGTATGTTTAACTTTCTTGACATGCGACTGCAGCAAATAATGGGATCCCAACAACCATTTGGAGGTATTAGTATCATAGCTGTTGGAGATCTTTTTCAACTGCAACCTGTAATGGACAGATGGATTTTTGACACTGGTAAAATACCTTATGCACCTATTATTCCCAACCAATGGCAGCATCAATTTTGTATGTATGAGCTAACTGAAGTCATGAGACAAAAAGAAGATGTACACTTTGCAAATCTTCTGAACCGTCTAATGGAAGGTCACCATACACAGAGTGATATAAATGTTGTTAAGTCCAGAATGCTACCACCAATGTATCACTTGAATAATGTAACACATTTATTCTTGACAAATGCAATGGTAAACAGCCATAATGATTCAGTTTATGAAACATCAAAATACAACAAGATTGTTGTTAAGGCAATCGACATTGTGATTGGAGGTATCTCTGATGATGAGGAACAAAAAATTAAACAAAAAATTCCAACTGATCCAAAGAAAACAATGGGACTTTTTTCTTTATTGCCATTAATTGAAGCAGGTAAATATGATTTGACAGGGAACATTGCAACTGCTGATGGGATGACAAATGGAGCTGAATGTGTTGTTCACAAGATTGATTACAGAATTGCAACATCTTCAAGACCCAGTATTGTATGGGTTGAGTTTCTCAAGAAAGACATTGGCAGGGAATGTAGAAGGAAATACCAACATCTTTTTACAACTGCAACAGCAAATAATTGGACACCAATTATTGAAATTTCTCGCCAGTTTGCAATATCGAAAAATTCTCAAGTTAAGATTATAAGAAGACAGTTCCCATTGCGACAGGCCTCTGCAAAGACAGTGCACCGCTGTCAGGGTACGCTTAAGATCCTCCTGCAAAATTACTGAAAACATCAAATATCTATGTGATAATAATTTGTCACTAAAGATTCTTTTTTATAATGTGAGGTCTTTGAAGCATCATTTTGCTGATATATCCTGTGATATTAATGTTAATGCTGCACATATTAATCTATTTGTTGAAACTGCCTTGAGAAACGATAACAAGAAATCTTACAAGCTTGAAAATTTTGCACAATACAGATTTGATGATGAGCATTCTTTGCGCTCCACATATGGAACAGTAGTTTACATCAGAAATACTTATATCAGTAAATGCTTAACACCACCTCATAACTTCAATACCAGTGGAATAGAAGTAACTTCATTGGTTCTTCATCACCCAAGTCAAAATCTGCGTATAGTTGCATTGTATAGATCTTCAAGGATTCATTTTCAACAGTTGGCAGATGCATTGGAAAGTATTTGTGACAACATTACTTCCACAAATCTTTCCATCATCTTTGGTGATTTCAATATTGATCTGTTAAAAGACTCCAATGAAAAAAGAACAATACTTCAACTCATGCATGATAGAGGATATTCCCAGATAATAGAAGACTATACTACAGATTACAAAAGTTTACTTGATCATGTGTATACAAATATAGCTGAAAACTCTATTATTTCGGGAGCACTAGAATCCTATTTCTCTGATCACAAGCCTATATTCACATGTTTATGAACGATTTTTAATTCATAAATCTGTAATATTGTATGAAAGGTTATTTTTATCTTCGTGGTGTGCAAGTTTAAATACAGATTTTTATATATCCATTATTTTTATTTACAGCAGCGTGCACCTACTGTTGTAACAGTAACATCATTGATGTTATGGCAGAAGAAAAAACAGCAAATACAATTGGTAAGTTTTCTCACCAATATGTGTTTATGCTCACCTCTTATCATGTAGTGTTACATCTGGCTGTCATTAATTTGTGTGCCTAATTCATTTTTGATTTTAGTGGCAGCAATTCACAACTAGTTATAACAATGCATTTTATTCAAGCATACTTTCCTGTTGTTTTGTGTTTCAATTATCATGAGGAATTATTTATGTAAACTTTTTTTATCTCCAATTTTAATCACTGTTTTTTGAAGATTTCTGCAATGCGAACTACTTATAATTGTTTTATTTCCATTCTTAGAAAAAGGGTATGTTCATTCTGTTGGGGATATAAAGAGATCAAAGCGTGATTACCCTTTTTACACCTTTTCACTACAAACAAGCCCTTCAAAGGTACGACGTGTAGTAGGTTATAACACCTCTGCGCATAAGCAGCTTAAAGAACTCCAAGATTGTAAAAGTTCTGTTATGTTAAAGAATCTCAAGTACGATGACAGCAATGATGACACAAGCGCCATCATCTTTAACCAAGAATCCTCGGCGTCGCTCTTACCAAAGTTTGACATAGATTTCGATTATGCAACAACATCATCATTGCCTATTGCTTCAGACCATCGCCAGCCTGCCACAACCATCACCTTGGATATGATCCATGGGCAGTCATCAAACCAACGCGTTAATATAATTGCAACATGCTCATTTGGTAACATGGAACCAAAAGAAGTTAAGCTCCGTTCAAGTTCACAAACAATCAAAATCAAAGAAGATTTTGTATTAGAAGATAAGACGGGTACTGCAGAGTTCCATGTTTGGGAGCCACTATTCGATCAACTGATCTCTGGAAAAATGTATCTTTTTACGGATCTCTCAGTTAAGTGCTTCAAAGGCACTTTCCACCTGTGCAACACTACAGATACCACATTCGGAGAAGAAGAACAACAGGTTCAAGAGGTGCAGGGGCAGTCATTGTTGCAAGATCCCAACTGCACAATTGTTGTAAAAGAAATTAATTTGGTGAGAAAGCTGGCTATTTTCCTTGCATGCCAGACTTGTGGAAAGGAGATAACAGATTCCAGCAAACACAAAGTCAAATGCATGCATTGCAACACAAGTCAACGTACACGTGATTGTAAACGAGATGCCTCGTGCCAGATACAAATACAGGATGGTGATGGAAACCTCATATGGCTTGCATTGTTCACAGAACCACTTTCACAGCTGTTATCACTAGGAACCACAGTTACGCTCGCAAGTGATATTGATTCCATTGAAGATTTCATGTTGGAAGTTCAAAATACACAGATCACATACAACAAAAACAAGAAAGTTGTGACACAGATTTTCTCAGCTGACTGTTGTGACACAGATTCAAAACTTGCATTGATGAAATGAAACCACCAAAGAGGCAGCAATTGCTGCTAATATAACTATATACTGTTTCTATGCACAAGTCTGTTGATTTTTGTTTTGTTATTGCCATAGCTAATTAGTTTTGTATTTTTCGCTTTCTAAATTTTAATGTACTGTTTTGTTGATGTTTACAAGAAGATGTTGTATTTTTTCTGCTCATTCTTTTGACATGTTGTTATTGCTGATATAGATAACATATCGCAAGTACCTAACGGTTGCGGGTGGGGTGCTGTCCGCCTCCTTCGTCACAACCCGTTAAGAAAATTTCAAGGGATGAAGCAATCTGATAAATGTATACCTCTGCAAAGTTCTGGAAGAAATAACAACTCTTTATTTTGCTAAGCCACTCTTTGAAAGGAACAGAAACAATGACATTTTTTAGTTTCAAATCACTTGGCTGAAAACGCCGATAATCAAACATGCTGCTTCAGCGAATGGCAATTGTTAGCACAACTTTATACAGTCTCCGCGAGTCACCCATAGGTTCACCTTTGATTATGTCCAACTTTACTCGAAAAATGCATTCCTTATATTAAAACTGCAACAAATTAAAAGAAGATACAAAATTATTTCTTTACTTAATTTTAATAACCACAAGGCATTCGGCACTTCCACTGAATTCACTCGCCTTTTTACAGTGAACAAACGCCCGGCAAGTTTGCCCACAGGATCTAAACAAGTCATAGAATCTCGTACTTTCCATCTTTGCACTTTTAAACCTTTTGCTCTGAAGGCCTCTTCCATCATTTTTTCTCCACTATTGGGCGAAAAACACTTCTTTATCAAGTACGATTTGGTGTACTTCTTCATCAAGTAAGTTATCAGACATATCTGTAAAGTCAATATCGTGAAAATCCACAAAAGATTGTCTTTTGTTGTACAAGGTTCGAAGGCTTAGGCCTAGAAGTTTTGCAATGCTCGTCCAGTTCACACCAATTGATCAGAGACCTTCAACCTGTTGTTGATCAATCTCAAAACTTGGTCTACCTTGTTCGCCAGTGTAAACTTGGAAACAATTTTTCACCCAAGCAGTTGACTGCTGTCATTCAACAAGCTCTCTAAAAAGTTTACTTGATCACCTATGTAATTTGCCAGAAAAATAGCATTACTTCTTTGTTCTTCTCCTACATCAAATGTGACACTGACTTCTTGTAGGAGCAGAACCATAGCGTTAGCTGGTTGAAGAACACGGCAAATAGTAGAATCGTCATTTGACATCAGATTCACATTGAGAGACAGAAGAATAGCTTGACACAGAGAAAGAGCATTGGAGGCAATATTCGCCATTTTGTAGTTAATGCAGGATGCCTAGACGTTTCAAAAATTATACGTCGTTTTTTTTATTTTGGGCAAAAACGTGTTCTTAAGATTTTCAGTAAATCAATTTTTTTGCTCTCATTTAATTATTCTTATGAATATGAGAATGAACCTTTCCAGAAGAATGCAAAATAATAGATCGTTTTCACGTGACGTCACGTCAATTTTCAAAACGAGACTGCCGCCATGTTGGTGTTCCACTTTTGTTTGTAAATGTAGGCCATGTGTCATGTGTGCAATGGCGGAAGATAATTACAAAGATTCATCGGTCATATCGACCTCCGAAATCAAAGGAAAGGTTACTGTATCGTTGTCCAACTATGCCAAAAAGCTGGAGAGCCATGTTTTGAAGCGTTACACGGAAAAAATCGCGTATATCGGCGTTGATCCGCTGTTGATTCCTGAGAACAGTTTCGATCCAGGATGTTTGCCTCCTGTAGAAGCCACCGACTTGCTATCGTACCTCGTACTTGATACGAGTTATTACACAAAGAACCAATTCAAGGCTTTCAGGAGCTTGGAGGCATACAACCATATGGTATCTGGCTTTATCACCTCCGTACAAGGAAAGATAGTCAGTAAAAGATTCGTCGTTCTGGGGAAAGTACGACATTCTCAAAGGATGAATGTCAGCCCAGTGCCAGTTTGGATCATTACAGAGAATGATGGGACTATCTTTTCTGCACATTGTATTGGCTGCATGGCTGGCCTTGGAGAATGCTGTTCTCACGTTGCAAGCATGCTTTTTTATCTTGAAGTGTGGACAAGACTTAACGGAAAATTAGCCTGCACCCAAGTAAAATGCACCTGGATCCTCCCTTCTTATGTGAAGGAAATCTCATATTCTCCTGTCAAAGATATTAATTTTAAATCTGCAAAGAAACTAAAGAAGGACTTAGACCATGCAGTCAACAATTTTGAGCAAGATCCAGCGGGAAGAATGAATGAGAATCATAAAAAACTTGATAGCTCAGCAAAGGGAGACACCCCTGTCTCAAGTGAGGATGATATGAAATCCTTTTATGAAGCACTGAGTAAATGCAAAGTAAAGCCTGCAGCACTTAGTCTTGTACACCCATATGCCAATTCATTCATATCGAGAAGCAGTAACATTGCAACAATTCCAGATCTTTTTGATAAAAAGTACCTTGACTATGAGTACCATGATCTAATAAAAGCCTGCTCGGATATCCATATTACTATCTCGGATGAAGATGCAAAACAAATCGAGCTTGATACAAAGAGCCAGGCAAAGGGCAGTGGATTTTTCCATCACCGAGCTGGAAGGATTGGTGCTTCTATGAGTAAGTCAGCAAGCCACACAGATCCCAGCAAGCCATCTCAATCACTTATAAAGTCAATCTGTTACCCAGAAATTTTCAAGTTTACGAATGCTGCCACTGAATATGGATGTCAACATGAGAAAGCAGCAATCAAGCTATTTGAGATAGATATGAAGAAGAAACATGTGAATTATAAAGCAATCCAATGTGGCATGTTTATCAACAAGAGGAGCCCTTTCATTCATGCAACACCAGATTTTTTGTCATCATGCGACTGCTGTGGAATTGGATGTGGGGAAGTTAAATGTCCATTTTGTATGGACGGCATTGATATTGATGGATACTTGGAAAAACCCAGCAGCTGTTTAATGAAAGATCCAGATGGTGAAGTGATTCTGAAAAGAAACCACCAATATTTCTACCAAGTACAACAGCAGATATTCACCACAGAGCTTCCGTTTTGTGATTTTGTTGTCTTTGGTTTTGCAACATCAAAGTCTGCTTTCCTCCATGAAAGGATAATCCCTGACCAATGCCACTGGGACAAAGTTTTGCCAAGACTGTCTCAGTTTTGGCAATATTGTGTACTCCCAGAAATTCTTGGTAGATGGTACACACGCAAGTGTCACTTGTCAAATCAAGCAAAGATAGGTGACACGAGGGTCTGTTTTTGTGGTGAAGAAACTGGGGAGCGTACAGTGAAATGTCAGAATGTGGACTGTCCAATTTCATTGTATCACCCGCCAATAACTGGTATTGTCCCCACTGTCAAAGGCTACCTGAGTTCAAAAGAAAAACACAGCCCAAAACAAAAGATATTACTTCAACAAAAGCACTCTCTCTTGAAAGTGTTTGCATTTGCCAACAAAAGGCAAAGATTGAAGATAAAATTATTGAATGCCATAATCCTCTCTGTGAAAATGGAAAATTGTTCCACATCAGCTGTTTGGGCTACAAAAGAAAACCAAACAACAGTAAGACCACTTGGCAATGTGACAAGTGCAAAGCAAATCCACAAGGTCAACCAGAGTTGAAAATTGGAAGAGTGTCCCAGCACTTCGGAGTGGAAACAGGTACACATAAAGGTTCTATCTTAAACAAGGATAGCCTGGCAGTGATTGCGGAAGAGTCAAGAGACATCATCATAACCAAGGAAGCCATTGGGCAAGCAGAGCGGTATGCACAATTAGGAACATTGCGTGAAAGGCATTTTGAGTTGGTTGTGTCTCCAAAAGGTTGGCTTGACTGTGATATTATTCACCAGGTACATGTTTACCTAAGAAACAGTAATCAAGCTATTGAGGGCTTTCAGAGGCCAACCCTAGGACCATCTAGAAACTTTGACATAGTTGGAGGTGAGTTTGTCCAAATACTTCACACTGGAAACAGTCACTGGGTATGCACAAGCTCAATTGGATGTTTACCACGGATGGTTAGCTTGTATGACAGCCTATACAACCATGTTGTATCAGATGAAATCGAGGAACAAATAAAGAACCTTATTGGAGCAGATATCTACCAAGGAATAAATGTTGTTCCAGTTCAGCAACAAGAAAATGGGTATGACTGTGGTGTTTTTGCGATAGCGTTCGCAACCTGTCTAGTGAACTACATACCACCAGAAACAGTTGAATTTGATGTGGCCCAATTGAGACAGCATTTGTTTAAATGTTTGAAAACCGGGAAGATGGAATTGTTCCCAACTATTTGAAGACCGTTTTGTTATTTTAAAAAACTTGATTTGTATTAAAGGTTCTAAAGCAACATATATTTTGAAAAACATCAAGATGAGATATTTTAACTCATTAGCCATATCGTTGCTAAGTTGGCAGTACTTGCACTTACACAGATTGTACGAAATCTAACTTAAGCCAAAAAGGCAAACTTTTGCAGATGGAGTATTTTCTAAGTTCTTGAGGATCAAAATTAAATGAGTTTGGCTGTTTCATTTACTCAAATGGAACAATTGAAGGGCAAAGATTTGTTAAAGAAGCTGCCACTCGTATGATTTTGTCAATGAGAGGGCTTTGACTTCCATTTGAACAAATAAGATAGTCAATTGGCAGCGTACTTTGAAGAATTGTGTATTTTCTGCGCAACAGTCCTATCACTCGTTCCACATGTATCCTCACGTTTGCAATACCCCTAGTTTTCTCAACATCAATGGGGTCAAGTTGATCTTTACCTCTCGTAAATGCAGGGATAGCCAATTCTGCTTGATAGTACATTAAGCTTTCTTGGATCGTGAAGCCCCTGTCTGCCATCACCAAGTCTCCTGGTTTGAGTAGTCTAAGAATTCCACAATTATCTGTGAGAAATTTGTCTGAAGTACGCCCACCCCATGCTTCAGATACAAAACTTATGGTACCTTGCGGAGTAATACCAATTAGCACTTTAACTGTATTGTGGCTCTTGTAATTTGAGTATGTCTGTGCCCTTGCCAACAGATTTGATGGTCTTTCAATAAATACTTCGAAACAGTCAATGATCACTGTTACCTTCTTACCAAAAGAATACCGAAAGCACTTGGGCATAGTACGCCACAAGTCTTCCCTGTCAGGCCATGAAATAATTGGACTTAATTTTCTATCAAGGATATTCATCCATTTGTTGAATATTCTTGAAACTGTTGGCACCGATATACCAAATCTGTATGCAAGATCCTGATGGGGTACATTTAACCTCAATTTCATCAAAACTAGTATAAACTGCTGAAAGGTCTGCAGTGCAGATGATTTGCCATCAGCATCAGGCTTTACAAAATCAAAAGTTGTCTGCAAGATGTCATATGATGGCAGTCCAGTGTAGAACTTGACTTTGGCATCATCATTAATGAAATACTCTTGTGTGAATTGTTCTGTTTTGATGGCTAGGGATTCGAACAAATAATTAAGCTCATCAGTATTTGTTTCAGCATCACAAAATTGAGTTTCTTTTGCTGGCTGAAAGCATTGGTCAGGATCAACAGTGAACTGCACATCTGTTGCTTCATTTGATGCCATCTCATTTCCCATTTGTGGCATTGGTTCATCTTCGATTTCAAAGATTCTGGCAATGCGCAGGCTGTCATCTTCCCTCATTCTCTTCTCTTCAATTTCATTTTTACAACTATCGTTTGCACGTTTACGTCTTCTTGCAACCCTTGCAGCTCTTTCTTCAACAAGGGCATGATCTTTTCCCAGCTTCTTAGAGTGTCCAAGTCTCAGTGTCAGCACCCAGTCGACATTGTACCTATCCCAGTTCTTGGCAGCCCTACCAGACACAAAATGTAGATTGCACACGCGATCGTTTGCCAGTTTCTTTTCCGTCAAATCATCTCTACTTAATGCTGAGATCCATCGCCGTCTTCTCTCTCTTGTCAGTTCTTCCATCGCCTCGCCTTCATTGGTAATGATGACAGGAACTCTAGAAAAACTGAGGCAGGAACCTTCGTTCTGATCATCATGGTTAGGCCCATTTTCGTCAACCTCCTTCTCTTTCTTTCTACTACGTTTTCCCGATTTTCTACCACAATTGACGAACAAACAAAGCACCATCTCTTTAAGTTATCTCCAAATTGGTAAAAATTAGCTTTCAGTACGCAAGAAGTAACGAAAATTGCGAGTCAACGCTAAGAAACAAGATATGACTAACGCACAGCTGGCCATGCGCCTCTGTTTTGGAACACCGTAATGGCGGATAGCAACCGTTGCTATGCGCATGGTCACGTGGGTGAAAACGATCTATACTGTCCAAACACTGATTGTGTTATTATGAGCCAACATGGATGAAGTATTCCAAAAAGATCGACTTTGCATCTTTTCAATTCATTAACGCTTTGACAGCGGTAATAAAGCTCTGACAACTTCAATACATTCAGAGATACCCATATATTAAAATTCAGAACTGAAGAGCACTTTTTCATGTATTATTACATCAAAAGAATATTTTGAATTTCGTGAAAAATTAATCACACTTTGAAATTATAAAGATAGCTTCCGGGGCCTTTAGATGAACTGTAAATGGACACAGTGGCCGCTGTGTAACCTTAACATGCTTTAAACAATATATTTACTTATTATAGAGAGCCTTAGTATGAAAAATTCCAATTGAAATTCAGAACTTAAACAATAGAATACGAGCACACAAGTTTATGTTGAATATAAACTTTTTTGATATGCTAAATATATAAAGAAGAATTGATATCGCACATGAATATAGCTATAACTATTCAAATTAACCTAAAGAGCTTATAAACATGAATATCCCAACTAGGAATGGGTTAAAAATCTACTTTTCGATGTCTTTGTGAGGAAAGAAAAATTTTTGTATTTTTTACGATGAAGCCCTTTGGATAAAGCTGTTCTAAAGGTTTATGTCCAAGAACATGTTCTCATTGATCTCCATATAAGAATCGAAAATCTCATCAGGCATAATGACAACATCCAAGGGTACAATATCGAACTTTTTGGAAGACATATTTCTGGAGCGAATTGCTTTCAGGTAATTTCCTTTGAAATATTGCACACCAGGTGTCAGTGATTGTGCTATCAGAAACCCCCTTTTCTTTAATTTTTAAAAAGTAAAGAGGCTCAGTATTGACTCCAGTCAATAATGTTACATAGGATGGAACCTCAACAAAGTCGAAGATCTGTTCCTCTTTGTTGTGACACCAGTGTCCGAAGCATTGTAAAGTTAAATTTTCCGAAAATTCTCGTTTTTTGAGAAAGAACCGATAATAACTCGAAAACAAGGCGTTGTTTCGAAAAACGGACTTCGGATTCGTATTCTACATAATAAAGCGAACCAAAATAAGTGAAGATCAGCTAAGACAGTGGCTGCAATCACATAGATATTCATTTAACAAAACTTCTTTTCCTTTTTCAAATACGAGCAAAGTTGTTTCCTGCAGTTTGTCCAGTTCCCATTTTAAATATTCGATAACACAGTTGCTGACTGTATTTGTGTAATCCAAATTAGTGCTCCAAATGAGTGCTGATTTTCTTAATCACAGTTTCTAGTCGAAATGCTTTCGTTGAAAACTCTGGAGAATGCGCAGGGTAGGTGGGAATCCCACTGTTACCTGATACTGTAAAGCCAACCGGTGTTTCAGGAGGTAAGGTAACAGTTGTTTCAGCTTCAACTGATAGCACAGTTGCAGATGTATTCGAAGGAGAACCTTGAGGAAAATATACAATGTCAGCCTCTTCGTGCCAAGAATTTGATGGGGTTAATGATTTTATTTCCATAAATGATATATCTTCAGCTGTTGGGGGTTCTGTTCCATAGAAAGCCATACTAGGTAATTAAAGTCTTCAGTGTTATCATCAAAATGACTAGTTGGAACCTCGTCTGAATCAGGAGCATGCACGGTATTCATGTGACGATCTCTATTCGATTTCTTTAAAAAGAAATACTGTTACAAATACTGCGGATTTTGTTATTGCTGGCTGCCGTTTTATTTTTGCTTATACTGTAACATGATTTCAAGCGATCTGTAACATGATCGAAACATCAAATTGGAGTACTCAAGAATTAAATGCTTTCGACTCTGCGTTGCTCATTATTGTTTTCATAAAAAATTGACATATTTTTGAATTCATATACTTTCAAGGAATCCGCACTCCTGTAAGGCCCTTTTACAAAAATAATAAACTGCTTAATGGTTATTTTACATTTTTGCTACTTCGTAGTGGGGATGAATATCTCTATATTACTAAAATGTGAGCGGTAAAGGTGTCCGGATCAAAGGCTTCCCTTGGCGAGTTTTGTACCCACGGTTCCGAGAATCTGGCCGCTCTATTTATTTTCAAAACTACTTAGAGGTCTTCCCAGTAACATGTATATTTGCAACGCCTTATTGCTTTTTCGAAATTCATTTGGTTTTCGAGATATTTCTAATTTTGTAACTCGAAAATTCTTCGCCCTTTGTTTTCCCGTAATGAGGCCTTCCTCTTTCGTGTGAGAGGATGGAGTGCGGGCTGTTCTTTCGCCTGTTGTTTTGCATGCGGGGGACGTGTCCAGAGCTTTGACGCGTACTGAAGCTTTTGAATCGAACAAATCGTGTTGTGCTCAGCAACCTCCTGAGCATTACAGCGTCTGGATGATGTTATGTTTCAGTAAAGATCGATTGTGCGTTGTTTTGCGTTGCCAAGCCTTTTAGAAACAATGAAACCCTGTTACGTTTCGCACTTATTCGTTTGCGTCCTTTGTTACCGTGACCATTGGTTGACAAGGAAAAAGGAAAGTGTGCAATTCATTTTTCATTTTCGAATTTGGGATGGGCAGGCAAACCGAATGGATTTTTTTCGTTGGATTGCTGTTTTATTTTTGCTGCCGTTTTACTCGAGATTTCCAACTAAAAGCTTCAGGATTTAACTGGTAAGTGGCTAAGCTGTTTCTGTTTGCCTTTACTAAATTTCTTTGTACCTTCTTATCTTGATTTCAGCATATTGAGGTCAACTGGTTTTTAGAAATTTTTACGCATTCCAAATTTCTAAATAATTCTTTGCTTTAGAAATCCCCAGTGTACTAAATCGAATACTAAAACGATGAATTATCAAATTCTGCTTCTATAATTACAGGTCTGGATACAACGATCTAAATAAGGAATTTCAGAAACAGCAATTTCGTGATTTCACTCAACTGAACGCCTTCGAAACACGTGGTGCAGTTGTCTAAAAAAGCTATTTTGCCCTCCTTTGCTATCAACTGGAATTTGACTTGAATGTTACTCTTCAGAACTGTTACGAGCAGAACTCTACTGGTAAGTTGTTTCTATTTGCCTTTACTAAACTTCTTTGTATCCTTTTTATCCTGTTTTCAAGATATTCTGATCAGCTGGTTTATAGAAATTTTTGCGCGCTTTACATTTCTAAATAATTCTTTGCTTTACAAATCTATATATATAATCCCTTATATCAAATCGAATACTAAACCGATGAATGATCAAATTCTGCTTTTATCAGAACAGTTTTGGATACAACGATGTAACTCGTGAATTTCAGAAACAGCAATTTCGGGATTTCACTGAACCGAAGGCGCTCTAAGCACGTGGAGTTGCCAAAAAGCTATTTTGCTGAATTACTATTGCCGACTTGCCATCCGCCTGCTGATATTGTGGATTCATCATTCAAGGACATCAATTTTTTTCAATTTTGTCCATCACTGAGCGTGATTCGCTATTCAAAACACGAAAGTTGTGGATTTTGGCCTGTGAAAGATATATTGTTTAAAAACTAAATTGTTTAAAAACTGTCATGATCTGCTGTATTTAAAAGCCCTTATATTTAATCATTTTCGACTGGTACCTGGATGTTTAGAAGCATTCAACTTTGGGGCCCCTGTAAAATTTTCATAATGGGCTTTCGTATTGCTTTGTTGGAATTCGTGTAGTTATAAACATGCGTTATTGAGTGCCAACTGGTGTATTAAAATTGTATATTCTATATGTGTATTATATATTATTAATTGTATATATATTATGTGTATTTCTCATATTATGTACTCACAAATCTGATCCTTTGTTCACAAAGTTTCTCTGCATGGGTTTTGAGTTGAGGCGTTTCTGCCACACTGAATAAAGTGCTGGATTTCTCGCATCACTGTCCCGCTCAGGTCGAAGGCTAAAACAACAGAAACCCACCCCAATTTTTGTGAAGATCACTGTCCCACTCAGGGCGAAGGCCAAAACAACAGAAACACACCCTACTTCTTTCTAAGATCGCTGTCCCACTCAAGCTGAAGGCCAAAACAACATAACCCCACCCCACTTTTGTTGAACATTGCTGTCCCACACAGATGGAAGGCCAAAACAACAGAAGTCCACGCCATTTTTGTTGAAGATCACCGTTCCACCCAGATCGAGGGGCAAAACAACTGAAACCCACCCCACTTTTTTTAATATCGCTGTTCCACTCACATCGAAGACCAACACACTAGGGAGGTGGCCCGCGAAGTGCGCCAGCCTTCCTAGTACACTTCATAAAACAGGAGCTATTTACGACAAATATCAGCCACAAATACGCTGAGGACAAAAGCCATCTGAATGCCATTTTGAAAAACATACAGTCATGTTTATTTCTCTATACAGGCTTCCCTTCCTTTTTCTCAACCACAAGCCACCCAACTTCCAACTCACTTTTTCCAAATTTGAAATCTCTGATTTCATCAATATGACGACCAAATCAAGGACATATTGATGTTGATGGGTTTTCCATCCCAAGCTCCAATTTAATTTTCTCCAGCTGTTCCTTTGCTTTTGGGATGTAATGAGCAAATTTCCAGCAAGGCACCCAACCGGCATGCCCTTTCAGCATCAAAACAACAAGAGACCACAAAACATCAAGAGTTCCACAAAAGTCAGCACAAAAATCTTGCCCGTACAATGTAGCCAATAACTCCTCGATTATCATGATCTTTGTACGCCTCTATGTAGATATCAAGGCTATTTACCAGTTTTTGAAGTGACAAATAGCTAGAGTTAATGAAACGGTGATGGGCAAAAGAGTTGGTCACTCGGAATGGAAGCTTTAACTCTTTTGCAGTTTCCCTGGCAACACTAGTGGAGTTTTCCATGGCCAAAAAGCTGGTGGTACAAAACTGTTCTGTTGAGGATTCCGCTGACGAATTGTGTATCTGTTTATGCACCGAAAACATTGTCTATCTAGTGTCCTGGGTCCCATTGTACTGGCCACCAGAATGGATTACTGGTTTCGCCATCAAGTTCAACACCTTTTTCTATCTCCTACCTTTCTATTATTTCAGTAATAGGCCTTTGCATGGCTATTTCAAATGGTGTATTGAAGTACTGCCCATCTGTACACTTGCCTTGCATTTGCATTAGCTTTTCCCCTTTAATACCAGCATGGTGCTCAAGATCTTTAATAATCGCTGCTGCCAATGCTTCACTTTTTCCAGTTTCCCCATCGGAAGTATAATAAACATGGCTAACATTCAATGGTATTGCTTGTCGTTTACCATCCACAACATGGCATATCATAGTAGCTAGATTTGTTATCCTGTGGTTGGTTGGTTGATTTTACAGCTGGTACATAAAAATGGGGAGGCATGCTTGTGCTTGGTAATGGCATGTTTACAAACTACCTTGTTTTCTTGTCAACATAAGAGCAAGCAACTTTTCTCATGTCATTAAAAAGCTTTCTGGAATGACCATAGTCTCCTACGTTTGCACCTGCTTCGTGTAGTTCTGCAATTCTTTTTTCATATTGAATAGCAGCAGACTTGGATTTAACAATGGCAAGTCCTGCTCTGATCTGATTTTGCACAACAGTTGTTCTTGTTTTGTTTTCCTTTTGCATCAATTTCTGATGTTGCAATGCTAGAACATGTGTATCTGGTGATATGTGATGATATGTGTAGCAAACAAAATAACCTCGACGAAGCAACCACAGTGAAATAATGAAATTTTAAAAGAAATCTCAAAACTGCAAAGAGCTCTTACAAAATTAGGTTCCGTCTCACAATAGTGTCAATTTGACAAATTTGATACTGGATACCGTAAAAGAATGCATCATTATAAACTGGATACAATAACAAACGCACCGGTTAGACTATAATGTTCAAGGAACATACTGGTTAGTCTTTTTTTGAATTCTCGTGTATGTGCGCATCTCTGGCTATGATGGAATTTTAAGGAAAAACTAGTTTTGCATCAAATTCTTTCCCCCTTGTGCCTTATTTTGATGTGTTGGGTGATGGGTGACTTCTTGTATCTGCTTAGCCAAAATATATCTTTTTTCATCTTCAAAACATTTTAGACAGAACTCTAACTTAGTATTTATGTGCCCAGATATTTTGCTGTTTTCTCCTGTCTACATCAACATCATTTTCGTTTGTCCTCTTGAAGTTGAAGTGCTTTATAAATGCTAAGAGGAAGAAACAGGTATAAATCGGGGTTGGAATTATGACCACAAACTGCTATCAAGAAGTGCATTTCAACACATAAATTGCGACCTTCTACACAAGTTGTGGAATGACAATAATTTTTATGAAACGATCTCATGTGGAAAAAAGATGCAATATAATATCGAATTTTCTTGTGCTGTATTTGGAAGAACAAACAAATTGAACTGACAAACTAATTCGATGACATATCACATTCCCAAATAACCTTGATATGCGAAATTCAATACTCTATAAATTATACATTCTGTTTACTCACTACATGTTTTACTAAAAATGTTTATATTTACATTGTCAACTTGAAACAACATTTGGTTTGGTACCAGGCTGCAGTAGCATTAATAAAAAGAATGGCCTAATGATAACACAACTGGAAATCCAATTTAGATGGAGAGATTAAAAAGATAATAATACAATTTAATCCATTTAATTACAATCAGGGTTGTCATTGAAGTCCTCCTTCTCCATGATCAGGTCACTGTGCTGGAGAACTTTTCAAATAACTTATATTCTCTGGCTACAATACAACAACAATGAGCTTTTTACAACAAACAAAACAATGAATTCATTCAAAACTTCAAAGAAATCCGTGTTCCCATGGTTTATGTTTATGTTTATGTCATGGCTTGGTGACATTTGCAATAACAAAAGACTCTTTGTGCGCGGCGACAATAAAAATCATTTGGAATTTAAAATTTATGCGGCGAAATGAAACACATCTTGCTATTTGCACGGCAAGTTGACTGGCCGCGTGCGCAGGCAAGTTATTGTGCGCGCATAACAAATATTCCAGTCTGGGCATCCCAGAGGCGATCACGAAGATTATGATGCTCTATCGAGGTACGATCATGGCCAAATTCGATATTAAACAATCTTACTGCCTCCTTCCAGCTCGGCCTGACGACAGTCCTTTCCTGTGCATTCCCTGGGGGTATTATCTTGCTTTACCATTTGTTTTACGTTCAGCTCCACAGATTTTCACTCGTTTGGGTGATGTCTTACAATCAATTTTCGAGAATGACAGCCCAAAGGCCTACATACAGCATTACCTAGATGATCTCATCATTTTCGGTAGCGCATGCTTGGAGGAGTGTTCAGATATGGCCCACCGTTGTTTACACTGTAAATGTCTTTCATAAGTTTACTTCCAGGATATACACTACAGAACTACAGAAATATACACAATGATCTTTCGCAAGCTCAAAAATATAGATGTGGCTGTTTTCCTGTCTGCACAAGGACTTGCTTTTCGTGGGCACGATGAAGCAAAGTACTCCTCTAATCGAGGAAGCTTTTTGGAGCTTTTGGAGCTTCTAGGAAGCTTTTTTGGATCACGATCATGTGACATACACATCGCACGAGCCTCAAAACGAGCTCATAGAATCTATTTAGAAAGAAGTTAGAGATGAAATACAGAGAAAAGTACAAAAGTCAAAATATATTGCAGTTATGATGGACGACACAAGCGATTCCAGTAACGTGGAACAATCTGCTGTATCGGTAGGTCTCATTAATGATGTTGCAAAAGAAGAACATCTACTTGGATTGATTGATGCTTCTGGTGATACGTCAGCTGACAGTCTTAAGGCGATACTACTAGAAACTCTTGAAAGCTACGACTTGAAGCCAGCAACAAGTAAAGACAAGGTGGTGGGGCAGTCATATGATGGTGCCCCTTTCATGAGCGGAGAACTCAAGGGGGTTCAAAAACAAATCCAAGACCATTTTCCTGCAGCCTATTATAATCATTGCGTGGCGCATAGAATGTCTCTTTCTGCCTCTCAGACGTCAATGTCTATTCCAAGAGTTGCAAATTTTATTGGTACTGCCGACAAGCTGGTGTCACTTTTCAGAAGTAGCCCAAAGTGCAGTAAAAACTTTGGAGCAAACTTACGAAAGCCTGGAGACACGCCTTGAGTGTCACGTGACACAGCTGTTACGGCAATTGATACACATTACGAGGCCATTGAAAATTCTCTGTATGGCATCGCCAATGATACAAGTGAGAAGCCAGAAACTCGAGCAACAGCCGGAGGTTTAGGTATCCAAATGCAGCAGGTTGAGTTTCTGTATCTCCTGACACTCCACAGAAAGTTGTTTGAGTACTGTACTCCAATAACTATGGATCCAATTGAACTCAGATCTATGCTCAATGACTTCCAGCGAGTTTTGAGCAGATTCGATTACAATCAGGTATGAGAAGATACAGTGCTTGGGGATCCAGAATTCCCGGCCTTGCGTGCAAGAGGGGGGTGGAGAGGCTTTGGGCAAGAAATAGACGGCTGGGCGGAAAGCTGGAAAATGTCATTAGAAACGGCAGCAAAAGCAGTGACCAATAAATTTTCTGAGCAATTGACATGGAGATTTTCAAACTAAAATATTTAAGTGGATGGAATTGGTACACCCAACAAAGTTTGAGTCACGGAAGAAGGCAACTGCTGCTCAACAGAGGGCTTTGATTGGAGACGCAAAAATGCTCTATCCTTTTGCAGTTCAAAATGTTTCAGCGACTGAGCACAATCTGGATGTGCTATACAACAACAAAGAAATAAAGATCCTTCTTGACAAAGTTGTTTCGCAAAGGGATGCTTTAGTTGCCAAAAAGAAGGAGAGACAACATAAACGTGCTCACGCATCTTCCACTACGTCTGGGGAGGAAAATGGTGCAGTCCAAGGTCAACTTTTAAACACCGAAGAAGCTGACGAATTTGAAGTTGATGCCAGAAATGATATTGACGTGGATGTTGTGACAAAGGGGGCAGCAGGTATACATGACCTGCTGTTGGTCATCAAAAAGGCAGAACTCGAAAAGCTTCTTCCTGAAGTCATGGCCCTTCTAGAATTGGCTGCAACAATGCCACTTACAAGCGTTCATTGCAAACGCGTATTTAGTCCTTTGAAACGAGTTGTTTCAGCTTCTCGCTCGCGGATGAAGCAGAATCGAAAAAAGCAGCTAGTTTTGTTGCAAGTAGAACATGCTATTTTGCGTTGGCTTGCCGGTCAGCCTTTTTCAAAGATAATGTTGTCACAAGGTTTAAAGGATATAACCGACATCATTTAGAACGACTATCATTTTGAAATTCTA
Source organism: Sanderia malayensis (assembly GCA_013076295.1). Lineage (NCBI taxonomy): Eukaryota > Metazoa > Cnidaria > Scyphozoa > Semaeostomeae > Pelagiidae > Sanderia > Sanderia malayensis. Next base: position 106,303 of record RQOL01000662.1, on the reverse strand, counting down.
TCTTCATGGCAGTTTTGTCTGTATGCTCAATCATCTACTACTCGCAAGGTTTAGAATAATTTTGTTTTCTTGAGCCATTAGAATAACTTGGAACGTACGAATCTCGTTTCTAAAACTTTTTTTCTTATTAAAAACAATTCAGTTGCAAAATAGTAGTTTTGATAAAAAAGGGGCGTTTCCTAACAAAAATAAGGGCGTGGCCGAAAAAATTTTCCGTCGGTTTCGCCCCCGCACCACCTCTCTTTCCTACACACGTGGTAAAGCAATAACATTTCAGCGGCGCCTCACGCCGCCCCTGTGCACTTAGGTGTATCGCGTGACAACTGTATGACCAAAAGACAAGACTAAAAACTGATTACACAAAAGGCCAAGGCTATAAATATACCCTGACGTATACCCTACAGTAAATCCGATACAGTGTCATTAGTAGAAGTATAGAGCAAATAAGGCATACCAAAGATACGAGAGTATATGTTACAGAATGTGATTAAGTGATGACTTGAACAATAAAGTATTGAATCGAATGAGTCTAACGATAAGCAAGATAATCTTGAGGCAAGTGAATAAGTATAACAATAAACAAACGGATAAATGAATAGATAGTACGAGTTGGCTAAACGAGACTAAAAGAGAATAAAACTGGATAAAATAGTAATACGTAGAAACAAGGGAAATTTCTAGCTAAACCGAGGCTAAGCTGTGCTAATAAAATGTAGCCGTATTACATCCCTCTGAGGGCAAGGGAAAGAATCACTCTCGATTCTGAGGTACAGTACAGCAAGAACAAAATACAAAATAGAGAATCGGAATACTTAGGCTCCGCCCTCTGTCGGGTTTCAACTCTTTTACATTACTTGAATGTATGTGGTGATTCCACAGCCCCTCTTTTCCGCTGGGCAAATGGTTCTCCTCTGACTAAATCAACTTTAAACTGAAAATTATAAACCATCCTGAGATGTTGCAGATGGCCTAAAATCTTCACCCTGCATAACTTTTCTTGTTGTTATGAACAGTATGTTCAGAAGAGAATTTCGAATAATTGGTCAGGTTGGTGAGGTTTGTCAAAGAGATGAATTATCTTATGTTTCTTTGATAAGACAAGTATAGGCTTGGTTTAGGGACAGGGTATTCTGAGAAAGATTGTAAATGCAATTATAAATGCAATTTCACCAGGTTAACAAATTGGCAGCTATTTGGGAGGGTTCTGGCAGTATCCCTTTGCCCAGATTAAGGAATATACTTTGATCACATTACAAGGAGGGAAGTGCCACCAACCTTTATCAACAGCTTCTCACAATGTCACAAAATCAAAATGAGGATCCTGTAAACTCCCTCATACCGACTGCAGACAAAAGACTTTATTTGCCTGCAGAGAGGAAACAGAAGCTGACCTAAAGTATAGTTCCAAGCTTAGTGAATGGATTATTTCTCCAATCAGTTGAAACCGGTTTAGTGGATGGCACTGTCCGCACAGGTCTGTGTTCATTTTCACAAGATGCTACAGTTGATGATATCAGAAAGAAAAGGTTTGCTTTGAGTGCAAAATGAAAAAGGTTAATGAAATTTCAGTTGCAGAAAAAAGCCCTTACAGAACACGCTTAAAAGTGAATTTGAATTGAAACGTCCAACCACAAACAATGAAATAACTGCCAGTTGACAAAACAAGGTGACAGTTTTATGCTGTGTAAAAATTTCAAAACAGTGAGATATTGCAGCAACCAGTTTGAAAAGGCACAGTGGAAAGAACATAAGACAATTTGTTCACCTATTAGTGAATTGTCCTGGTTACGATTTGCACAACATTATCGAAGCATGGGTGAAATATTCGAGGAACAGCGGCAGCAAGCTATTGCAAACAATCAGTCTGTTCCGACATTCAAAATGATCATAACAGGTCGCCCACAACAAGATCGCAGATACAATAATCCTAATGCCAGAGAAATTGCAGCTATATACTACAGAATGGAGGTGCACCGAATCCTGATGATAGAGAATTGCAGATACAAACAAGACGCGGAGATCTCATGAAGATTTACGCCAAAAAATTCCATTGCCGATTCTCTCACGTATCCATTGATTTTCTTTCATGGTGACAGAGGCTACAGTTTGGACCTTCAACAATTGCCGACAGCACACACGGCGGGTGAACACCACAACAATCGTAACCTTCGTACCAGACTAACCCTCGCCAAATACTATTTATACAGAATCCAGGTCAGGGATGCATTCTCAGCCATCCACATTGCGTCACTTCTATTTCAACAGTATCTGGTAGATGCATACACGAAGATAGAAGGCAATAAACTGCACTGGATTATGAATAATCAACGTCAGCTTTGTGTTGACACATATCGTGGCCTGATGGATCATCTCCACCGAAGAGCTGAAATCGAAAACCAGATGGCCAGGGCTAACAATCCGAATCAGCCCATCCATATCGATATTGGCCGTGTTATCATTCTACCGTCATCCTTTCCAGGCAGCCAAAGAAATATGTATCAACACTTTCAAGATGCAATGACAATCGTAAGGAAGTATGGCAAGCCAGACATCTTCTTAACAATGACTGCCAATCCTAAATGGAAGGAAATAGAAGAAAACATTCATCCGTATCAGACGGCCAATGATCGACCAGACATTGTCACAAGAGTATTTCAACTCAAACTCAAGGAACTACTCAAAGACATACTAGACAAGCACATTCTTGGACATGTCACAGCACATGTGTATGTCATAGAATTTCAGAAGAGAGGACTACCACACGCACACATGATCCTGTTTCTTTCACAAGCTGATACATAATTATATCTATAACATCAAATGCAGAATATGTCATGATCAACATGTGCTACAACTATTCTGTACGTGATCTCAATAATAGTAGCTAATTATCATGTTCATTGTCAGGTGGATCAATTCATATCAGCAGAGATACCGGATCCACAGGATGCAAAATATCACAAGTTGGTCCTAAAGCACATGACACATGGACCCTGTGGAGTTTTAAATCCTCATTGCGTGTGCATGGAAAATAACAAGTGCAAAAAGCACTTTCCGAAAGAACAAGTTCCTGAAACTCAAATCAATGTCAACAGCTATCTATATTACTAATCTATGATATCATGTGACGGAGGCGACTTTTTTTCCGGGGTTTAGATCGGGGACAATGGGCTGTCAATGGGCTGTCAAGCGAACAAAGACTTCAAAGGAAAATCCTTGAGGTCAAAAAGGCTTTTTTGTTCGTGGGTGTAGGGAGGCAAACTTGCACTCAAAAGGAGCGGAGAATAAAGTAACGCTTTCTGTTTTCCGATATCTCAAACGGTTGCGGAGATATTTGTGATTTTGTTTTCCAACCTTCTCCGAGCTTCCTTCCCACATTGCCGAAATGCAAAGAAGGAGGGTTGTTGAGGGAGTCGAAATTTTGAGTTTTTAGGGTCGTTCTCAAGAGATTTTTTCTGTTAAAACTTTCGATAACTCTTCCCTGATAACGCAGCTAACGTAATGTCGACTTTTTTCCTCTAATTCTTTCTGTATTTTGCCCTTTTTTGAGAGGTGAAAACAATTTCGAGGTGCTTTCCAGGGGGATTTCTTAGTGAAAACATAATGCTTTGAGGCGCCCAAAAAAGGACGCAAAAACTTTGGATTTTTTAGACCCTTACCGGAAAAGTTTCACCTTTTGAATTGTAATGGACATAATCGCTACATCACGCTGATCAAGATGCCGTTTTCGGTTCTTGAATATTCCTCTCGGTTCTGGAGTTATAGCAAGTTTTGTTTTCCACCTTCTCGAAAATTCCACCCGCCCCCTTCATGAAATACCAGACCCACCACAACAAGATATCAGATTTCGAAAGCACATGGTTCTGTAATTGGATCTTTTTGCAAAGTCGGAGAAGTTTCAGGGAGAAATAGCTGGTGGAAATTGTTGCTGAGACCTTGAAATTGCTGGCTGAACACGGGCAGACAACCTTTAAACGTTTGGGACAAGGTAATTTCTGTTTTGGTATTTTTAAGAAAGAAACTGGCTTAGTTTCATTCCTCTTTCCTGCTTTCGTTTTTGTTTCAAAAGATGGGCCTAAGATAAACATAAGTACAATCTTTAATATTTCGGGTCTCTCTGGGCGGAATTTCTCCATTTAAAATTTCGATAACTCTTTATTTGTACCAGAACTAAAGTCTGTTGGGGTTGTTTTTCTAATTCCATGATTTTCCTCTGTTTTTGGACGATTTAAGGCAAGCTTCGTTTTCACTCCAAAACAGGCAAATTTTACCCACAGAACATGGCTTTTGCAGTTGCCTAATTTAGATTCTAACTTGCCAAACCCCATTGTCATTACCCCAACACTTTCGGCAGTTATTGCCAAGGTGTTAGCTTCGTTTTGTGTATTTTGAGCTGAAATTGCAAGTTTTTTCTCACATTTCAAAGTGTATTTATGTGTTTCAATTACAGCAGCATGTATTTCATTATAGAGGAATGGCTTCTTGGTTCAGGTAAATCTTACTTCACCCTCCAACAGTTTATTACTTTTCACAAAGACAATCCTGATATATCTGAACCAAGGTACAAGCAGCATGTTGTTTTAATTTAATATGAACTGGAGAATTATTAACCTTGGTAAATAAATTATACTGTATGTGGAGGGTGGTTGAGGCATTCCATTTTCATCTACATACATGTTTCTACATACTTTTCTTATAATTTCAACACATTAAGCATTGATTTTCCATGTTTCAGATATTTGTCTTAAATTCAGTTGTACTGAGAGGCCTGAATAATTTCCAAATCATCAAATCACAAGAAATTATTTCCTGAATTATATGTCTCGCCTCAACTTAATGGCTAATGCTTTTGAATCTGCACTCAAATATCTTTGTCGGTAAGTAATAAATAATATTTTAAGTTCCTTATACATTTGCAAATTGAAATTTTCCCAAAAATCATCTCAACAATACATTAATAATTTCAGTACCAAAGTAACAATGAACCTGGGACAACCCTTTCATTTTATCTTTGACTTCAAGAATTACTAAATCTACTAAAATTGATCACCATTTTTTAAATTCTTCACGATGTCCACATTTGCTTCTTAATTTTTATACATGCTTTTTCTTGAATCTCAGTGTCTCATGGAAATCTATCGATGACTTGCAAGCCGTCACATCACAAGAATTCTGTTGGTGGAATTTTTTCTTCACATTAACTTAAAGGTTAATGCATTTCAATCTGCAATTGAAAGTCTTTGTTGGTAGGTACTATTCAATAACTTAAATTCCTTATACTTTGGCAATTTAATATTTTTCAAAAAATGATCTCACAATTACATTAATAAATTTTGTTCAAAGGTAACCATGTATTTGGGACTTTCCTTTCCCTCTTTCTTCACCTCCAAGAATTATCACGTGTGCTAAATTTCTGCTCATATTATGCTAATTATAATTTTCCCAAAAATAATCTCACCAATACATTATTAATTTCCGTACAAAAATAACAATGAATCCGGGACCCCCTTTTCATTTTATCTTTGATTTGAAGAACTATGAAGTCTACTAATAGTGATCACCAATTTTTAAGTCTTTCAAAATGTCCAGAAGTTTGTAAAGTGTGTTTCAAGTATTGAATTTTTCACAGCAAATATCATTTTCTGAAGTAAATTCTTCTAACAATTTGAAAGATGTGTTATTTGAAAAGATGTGTTAATAATTCTCCAGTTCATATTAAGTTAAAAGATGTGTTATAGAAATGAAGTTATTTTTATTGGATTCGCTGTTCTCTCAGCTACAAGTTCATGTGTAGTTTATTATATTTCGAGTTTCAATGCTCCGGGAGACAATATATTTTGGTTGCCAGCTTTTTGCTCCAAAATCAGAGTGAAGTTTTAAATTTCTTTCCCTGTCTGAACACATGAAAAAAAAACAAAGTTGCTATTTCAGGGTCAAAAACGTAACAAGCACCGAATCTTATCTCATTTTCCAATACAGACAATGTATCTTATCTCTAGCATCCCTTTTTGTTAAATGTGCATTACTCTCAAGAGATGTTGTCAAACTAGGATATTTCCTCAAGTCTTACACCCTGGTAAAATGAATGAAAACCTTTAAAAAACGCTACAGATTTATTTGAAAGGTGTAATTTGAAAGATTGCAGTGCTATAATACGATCTGATCTGGAAAAGATACTTACTATCACAAGTGAACACGTAGGAGAAGAGAACAAGCTAGAAAGGGCGTACTCCCCTCCGCACAGTACTGCACAGCATGTTCCGTGTTCAGTTGAGAGTTGAGTTTTCTTCGGGGTTGGGTTGGATTGATGGGTGCAGGCCAATCCAGTTGTGAAAATTGATCAAATTAAAACCCGATCATGGTTTGTGAACATCCAGATTAACAGAAACTTTAAAACGAGGCTGCAAAACAATAGAATACAGGAAACTCTGTTGTTGCGAAAATGAAGCTGGTTGTCTTATTGTTTGTTGTATGATTTTGATTTATGTTATGTTTCGTCTACATAGCAATTGTGCATGCTGGCTGTCCCAATGTTTTTTTTCCAAAATGTTGGATCGGAACGGAACTTGATGCTGAAATAAAAGAGACTATAGCTGAGGGAGACATTCATCTTGGCTTAGATCAATAGCAAGTACAGTTCCTTTTTAGTCTCACCCCTTTCAAGTTGCCATATAAACTGGAGATTGCTTAGGCCAATTGTATTTCACTCATTGTTGTTTTTGACCCCACAATCAGAACTTTGCTTTCGCTTATGTTTTGATGCCTGTTTATATTTATTGTTTTGAGAAAGAGTGTTTAATGCTCTGCCCATATCTACATGCTGCTTTCACTTGGCTGGAATATATCTCTTCACAATTCGTTTGACCTTGTGGCTGCCTTCTTTGTTATGCCAGCCAAACCCAATACTCACTCCCATGAAACTCCTTTCACCATGCAATTCACATCGATGATGATTATGAAGTACTTTTGCATTACACGGTGTCCTGTGCTTATTGTTATGTTGTATATAATTGAAACTAATGTAAATCCAATGCCAGCTGTGGAAATCGTTGTACTTGATTTAAATGTAAATTTTTCGTTGCAATAGCATTACATCATCCGTTTTGTCTCTAATGTCATACTCAACAATATTGATTTCTTTATTTCTTTTTATATTCAGATACATTGAATCAAAATCAAACCAAAATTAAACTTGACATTACAGATTCTCTCTTTATTTAAAATTTTTTCTGAACTTTCTGTTAAGGTGTGATGCTCTTTGTGATCTATGTTCAGGTAGATCTATAAATTTCCCCACCCTTAAAAGCACAATGAAGGTATATGACTGCTTCTAACATTAACTATCATTTAATATTGTTGTGATGCAGCAATTAGAATGTCCCAAACCTCCCCATTTCAATCTCCAATCATGTAATACAAGATCCTGATTTCTTCAATGTAGTCACTTAATTCTGTATGTCATGTTGTACAAGTGTTGTTTCTAACATCGGTGGGCTGAACACAGACAGCAATGATTTTGCAACCATTCATCACAAGTTTTCTCAGTTAACAGACGCAATGAGGTACAAATTCTATTTGTGTGATTATTATACAATATACCATGATAGTTAACAAAAGTATACTAAAATTCTTATTGCTATTCAAGGAAAAGGTATAAGGGGATACTGCATGATAAGGATCCAACAGATTGTTTGATATTCAATCAATGTTAGTGGAATCTCTACTGCAGTTGAAGATATAGGTTAATATTTTGCAATCCCTCTCTGCAACTGCTTATTGCTAAAGAAAATGCAATATTCTTAGTTCTCTTTCCTCTGAAAATATATTGCTTTATAAAAATGTGATGGCAATAGCATCTCATATTTCATAAGGTCGAAATGTTAATATGTATGTTTATTCTATAACCTGCCTTGATAGTCAGCGAAGGTATGCTAAGATGTCTATTAATATGCAACAAATCAAAGAGAAAGTAGGAAAAACTGCATGCAAACTTACATAATTATCTTCCTAAATATCTGCGTAGTCACAATGCATTTTTTAATGAAAATGCTTCTTTTAATTTACATGAATAGTCTAGGTTTTCCATAGTTAATGGTCATAGATCTATTTTCAACCAGCAAGCCACAGATTTTGTTTTCTTCTCATTCATCCATTATGAAAATCAAATTAAGAGTTTAACAATATATCACTGTTGTTGTTGTAGTCAATAACATTGTAATTGTCTATGAATGATAGTTCTGTCTTTGCATAGTAGATCAACATTGCAGTATATATAATATAGTGCCATCTTTTTCGAAATGTTTCAGACATGAACAAGAGCAAACACAGCGTTACTTGCAAACACAGTTTTGAATTTAATGCACAATACATTGAGAAGTTGTTGTTTCTAGGAATAATATGAAACAATTCATACTGGAAATGTAATTTGCAGACTTGAATATTTTGTTGTTGTTTTAATTTCTGTCATTTAAAGCCATCATTATAATCAAAGAGATGCGTGGAATATATTAATATTTTAAGCTTTAACCTAAATGATGATATTGATCTATTGCAATGTGAGAAATAACTACAATGGAAAGGGTTCCATCAGACATGTATCAATTTCGAGGTTGATGAGAACGAAAAAAGCCTGCATCTCGACCATTGTCTTCTTTTCTTCCTTTATTCCCTGTGCTACGGAGTGTGGAAGCAATTAACCAATAATCAACAACTGACCGCGAGTTTCAAATTATAATTGCGTCAGCTTAATAATAATACTAAGTTCAATTTACGATACGATTGTAAATGATCAAGAACGAGATAGAAAGATTGAAAAGAATCAAATAAAATTGACAAACGAAAATATAGGAAACTCTAAATTGTATGTTATAAAGGAGGTATTTCATTGGTACCTATTGTGGGTAAGTTGCATTTTCACAAAACCACCTTTTCTTACTTTATAGTGGGTGAAACATACATGTTTTTTTTTAAGAAACCGGTTTATAAGAAGCCTACATGCAGACGCCCTAGCATTTAAGAAACTTTTACAACTACAAGAAAATATTTATGAAACATTAGAAGTTTCGGAAACACGTTTTTCTTTTAGGGATTCAACAAATGTCAACTACAGTAAGTATGTTTTATGTGCAAAGCATAACATTCTCGGCTCCACATGACGATTTTTCGCAGTGACGATTTTTCTTTGTTATAATACTAATGTTGTGCCACATCCACGTTTTTTTCTTCGTTTTCACTACAACTTTTTTCATTAAATTAAGAAACTTTTAGAACTAAAATGTGGCTAAAAATTAAGAAACTTTTACCACTAGGCCTTCAGCCAGGTTTCTTATAAAAAACGTGTACCTATACATTCTATTCCTTTAAAATATTAAACCTTCAAGTATTATTACTATTGAGAATTTACATATTTTTCAGGCCGCTTTTAGCATTGAAGAAGGAATATACCAGGAAAACAACTGAATTTAATAAGCCGTAAGTGCTTATTAAATTCTAAATCTCCTTTGGGTTATTCTAGCTCTTTTTCAGCCTTAGAGCGTCTCCCTATGACGTATATATCAATCTAAACCTGAATTGTTTATTTGAACTGAGTATTTTTCAAACCATCCATACAATATAAATTTACCCCATTCTTCTTATAGATTTCCTGAAAGTTGCTCCCGGAAAGAACTTGGTGAGTTTCAAGAATTAATTTCTAAAAATCAACAAAATTAACTTAATTCCCTATGATTTCTTCTTCACACATTATCAAGTACCTTTTAAATCATCACATTGCTTCCGCTGTTTGTTCTTCAATATAATCATTTGTACCTCTGTTTCCTATACATAGACATCTTTTTCATGCTTACAAATAATTTACAACTGGATATGGCCGGGTTTATTGAAGTTTAAATTTGTCTACATAAATTTGGAATGTGATGTATGATATATTCTTCCTTTTGAGCAGCAACAACGACTTTATTAGTGTCATTATTAATTATTATTAATAAATCTAATGTTTTACAGCATTACTGAGTTGTAAAAGAACAAAGAACAAATAGAATAATGTAAGCCATTTTATGTTGCTGTTTCACATTCCCATGTCATTACATTCACTCTGTCTCATGTCAATTTGACCTGCATTTAACCTAATATTTATACAGCCTTATTTTTTCTTTATCAACTGATAGTCTGTCTCCTTTTCACAGCTCATCCTACATTAACTATTGACTCTTTTTCTCCATCTTATATCATCTATAAGATATTTGCAACTTGCAACACTTGAAATATCATAGATAAGAAATTCTTATTTCATTTCATATAACCACTTGCAACATGCCCCGAAAGAGTCGCACAAGCATTGCTGGCGGCAGGCGCAGAGAAGAACGGAGGCAAGCAAATCGGCTAGCTCGAGACAATATTCAACAGCCCGCACCTGTCCAGCCACAGCAAGATAATTCCGTACCGGGAGCAGTGAATGACGTTCGACAGCTACAACTTCAACACCGTCAACACCCAGCTCCGCAATACAACCCAATCCCAATTGACTATCACCAAATTCAGCCATTGTATATGCCACGGGAAGAACATGTGATGAATGCCCATTATGGACTTCTACCAGCCCCACAAGAAATCAACATTGGCTTCCAGTATCAGGCAGCCTTGTCCGTTCCACCCCAGGTACAAAGCATAATATCTATCTTACGTTACTACTTACATGATTAACATATATCGAGTTCAAATCATATGTTATAAATCTTCCCCACTTTGACACCTATCAACCCAACGCATATTCACATTTTAGGATGTACAATTACAGCCTCTTGCTTTGCACTTTGAACCATACAATCAATATCCCAATGGCGTACTAGAGGCAGCAATACAACCGGCAGATGTTGACATGGATTATGGAGTTAACAATGAAGTTCAGGTGATATAGTTCCTCAAACGCAACCAACCAATAATTAACCAACCCAGTTAACCCAACCAGAACTGCCCTAACCAATTTAAATATTTCAAAACTTGAATGCAATAGTGATGTACCTATATCAATTAACTTCTGGTGAAGTAGTTACAGCTGGCTAGAACTGCAAATACTCGAGAAAAACAAACATAAACAATTGCGATCCATTTTCAGCATCCCCGTATGCGGCCAGTCGACTTGCAATCGGAAACAGATATTGCAAATGAGAATGAGGAAATGGAACAGGCAATACCGCCTGGAGAAGTTCAGATGCAACAACATGCTCAAATTCCCCATGATATTCAGGTACAATAACACAATCAGCACATGCAGTGGAAATTCAATCGGCTACTTTCAATAGCCCAAACCCTATAGCCCCTTTATTGGCCTATTTCTACCTTCTTGATGAAGCATATATTCCGTAAATACAAATTACAATTCCGACATTAGCTTCAACTCACGAATTGTGTTCAAGGAAATACTATTGAATTTCAGCCTCCTCAAATACTGCCTGGTAATGTAGAATGGTAACCCCAACTTCTAAATTTCAATGAAGAGCGTCAAATGGCGATACAACCAGTGGAAAATCGATCAGAAATGGAAATTCAAAGTCAAACAAGCGAAATTGATTTAACACAACGACCTGTGGAAGTTCAGCTGCCACAGCAATTTGAAAATCACGAGTCTAATCAGGTACAATAACCCCATGAGAGTAACAACTTTAAAGTAGGCCAACAACACCAAACCCTCCATAAAAGAATAATTCAATAAATGCAAATGCAGAGATTTATGCAGCAATTGTAATAATATATTCAGTAATATTGTATTGAATTTCAGCCTATACAAGTACTTCCAGCCGAACTTCCAGATCTCATTCATGAAGATCAAATACCAGTACAGCCTGCCAATTTTGAGATGCAAGGCGAAGTGCACTTACCCCATCAACATCAAGCACCTGAGCCCCTTGCAGATCAGGAAAGGCAAGTTGTTCAACCTCCACCAGACAATGCTGAATTTTCTCCCATGCCTCATTATCTTGGAAAAATGACAAGAATGTGTATTTATTGCGAATCAAAATACTTCAAGCAAGAGCTTAACTCAAGAAAACAATACCACAAATGTTGCATGGGAGGATTAATAACCCTGGATCCAATTCAACCACCCCCACCAAATGTCATGCATTTATACACTGGTACTACTGAGGAATCAAGGCATTTTCTCAGGTATTTCCGAAATTACAATTCATTGATGGCTATGGCATCCTGGACTGCCAATGTTGTAAGACATGCTAATGGAGGACCACCAGTCATCACCATACACGGAAATGCCTATCACATGACAGGTAAAGGAAATATGTTATTTTATGTCAAGCATTCAAATTTCTTAACCTCAGAATTATATCTCCATGCCAGCTACAATCTAATCTGATATCCTTTTAGTTCCTACGTTACACAACCCATATTGAAGGCATAAATATTGTGTGAAACCATCGATTTACAGCGTTTAGAAATTGTGTCATTGTGTTTCAGTGCAACGTATTATGTGAATATGTGTCCTTGCATTCAACAGGGGTAACTGAAACGGACAGATCCAGGAAATACGCGGAGTTGTACATAATGGATACGCAGCAAGCACTGCAAGAACGACACAACACAGCCAGAGCACAATGTTTGGACTTGGACATGGTAGCACTGTTGCAGAACGAACTCGTGGCAGTGAATCGATTTGCACAACATTATAAAACGATGGGTGAGGTACTAGAAGAGCAGAGACAGCAAGCAATTGCAAATGATCAACCGATTCCCACCTTCAAAATGATCATTACCGGTCGGCCAGAACAAGATAGAAGATATGATAATCCAACTGCCAGAGAAATTGCAGCTGTTTACACAGCACATAACGGAGGTGCTCCGAACCCTGAGAATAGAGAACTCCAAGTTCGAACAAGGCATGGCAATCTTATGAAGATCAATGCATTAAATGCCGTTGCTGATCCACTCACGTATCCATTGTTGTTTTTTCATGGTGACAGAGGGTACAGTTGGGATCTTGAACGTTTACCTACACGTCACGCACAGGGCCAACAGAATATCAATCGTAACCGCCGGATTAAGCTCACTGTCGCTGAATACTATTCCTACAGAATACAGGTCAGAGATGGAATATCTACGATCCACAGCGCCACACTTCTTTTTCAGCAATATCTGGTGGATGCTTTTACCAAGATTGAAGGAAATAAGCTAGCTTGGGTTCTGTGGAATCAACGCCAATTGCGTGCTGACAGCTATCGAGGTCTCATAGATCATCTAAATAGGAGAGCTGAGATCGAAAACGAAATAGCCAGGGCAAACAATCCAAATCAGCCCATACATATTGATGTTGGTCGTGTCGTCATACTTCCCTCATCCTTTCCTGGCAGCCCACGGAATATGTGCCAAAACTTTCAAGATGCAATGACTATCGTCAGAAAATATGGGAAGCCTGACATCTTCTTAACCATGAGAGCCAATCCGAGGTGGAGGGAGATTGCAGAGAATATTCTACCACATCAAATTGCAAATGACCGACCTGATATCGTCACTAGAGTATTTCAACTAAAACTTCAAGCACTGCTCGTGGATGTTCTTCACAAGCACGTTTTAGGACATGTCATTGCTTATGTATATGTCATCGAGTTTCAGAAGAGAGGACTACCACACGCTCACATGATACTCTTTCTGTCAGATGCTGATAGACCACGAACACCCCAGGAGGTATTTTCTTCCATAATATACTCTGTGTAGAGATACAACTTTATAAAGTAGAATTATTAGAGTGGTGTGTTAATATCCACAAATTTCAATTTGAAGTGATTAATTTTGGCGCACATTCTCTTCATACCTTTTAGGTAGATAAACTAATATCAGCAGAAATTCCGGACTCACAGGATGCAAAATATAACAAATTGGTACGGAAGCACATGACACATGGTCCATGTGGTCATCTAAATCCTCGATGTGTTTGCATGGACAATAACAAATGCAAGAAGCGATTTCCAAAAGATCAAACTGCAGAAACGCAACTCAATGTTAATGGTTATCCTCTCTATAGACGACGTTGCCTTCATCCAGCGAATCTCGAAAATCACGTTCTTGATGACACTTGGGTGGTGCCACATAATCGCCATCTTCTCCTCAAGTATCAGTGTCACATCAATGTCGAAATATGCAGCACTGTCAAATCCGTGAAATATATTTTCAAATATATTCATAAAGGACAAGACATGGCACATGTTGAAGTTGTTCAGGGTCAGCAACAACAAGTGCCTCAGGATATTGACCACGATGAAGTACGCCAATACATCAACGCTCGATATATTGGACCACACGAAGCTGTTCATCGAATATTGCATTTTTCCATGCTCGAGAAAAGTCATACTATCAAGCGTCTGCATGTTCATCTACCCAATCAGCAAGTAGTATACTTTCAGGATAATGATCATGTGGAGCAATTACAGGACATGAACGAGAGAACGACACTGACGTCTTGGTTTGAATTGAATGCACAAGATCCAAATGCACGTCAATTCCTCTATCACGAAATTCCTGAGCACTACGTATTCAATGAACGGACAAAAACATGGAAAGCCAGACAAGGGAGAACATCATTGCCTGTCATAGGCAGAATATATCAGGTGCACCCACGACCGTGTGAACAGAGATTTGCACTTAGGCTTTTGCTACTGCACAAAAGAGGTTCCACGTCCTTTGAAGATCTTCGCACAGTAGAAGGAAACTTATGGAACTCCTTCAAAGACGCAGCTTTGGCTATGGATCTTTTGGAAGATGATGCTGAAATCACGGTGAATACGAAATCCCACCCGATGCAACCAGGTCACGTGATTGATGCTGAACGGCTGTTTTTGAGCGGTCACAGCGGCCACCAAGAAATGAGCGGCATGCGGTCTGCGTGTAACAACAAACTCACTCAGCCTCTCTCCTCGTAAAATTAGAAAGAGGTCATGATGATCCACGGTGGGAAGCTTCATGGATATTATCTTATCTTGCAGAAGAATTGTTATTGTATTTAAGCATAAAAAGCAAGGGATCTTTTGACACACAAACTAAGTGGGCAAATTTCCCATCAGATGGTTCATGATTCCCCACCACCAAATGCCTTTTGTTGACCATTATTTCCAAAAATAATTACACCTGTGTCTCCCGTTTACTGCCAATCATTCATAGAAACTTTAAAAACAGCTAAATCATCCAACAGCTAAATCAATAGCAGATCATATGTACCTTGCAACGCAGAAACTGATGCATTCAAAGGATGATCAGAAGAACCTTGAAGCGATGATATCGCGATGGAAAACAGAAAAGCCAGATGATAAATTCTACTATCGAATGAAATCGGATATTCAGAACTTCTTATTTGTTTGTCAAACGGAGTATCACCAGAAACTTCTTCGACGGTATGGGAAGATTTGTCTGCTTGATGCCACATATAAGACAACAAAGTATGCTATTCCACTCTTTATTGTCTGTGTGAAAACAAATGTTGATTATCAGGTTGTTGGCGCCTTTATGTGTGAGCAGCAGATGACAGAAAGCATTGCAGAAGGATTGAAAGTACTAGCGGACTGGAATGCAGATTGGAAGCCATCTTTTTTCATGACCGATTTTGACGAGAAAGAAATCAATGCATTGGAAGAAGTTTTTGAAGACTGCTTTGTCTATTTATGCGACTTCCACAGAGAACAGGCATGGACAAGATGGGTGAGTAAAGCTGACATGGTGTAAGCAATGTCAAAGAAGAGGTTCTTGCTCGAATTCGGCGAATTGCAAGGTCTTTAACACTTGATGAATATAAAGCAGCTCTTGCAGCACTCTTTTCATCAACGATCTGGAAGACAAAAACAAAATTTAATCATTGGTTTGAAACGTACTGGCTACCCCCCTACAAGGTATAGATATGCTTACTAACGGTGGAGGGCAAAGTTTCTTCATGCAGAAACTCAATATAGTGATTAGAATTGATACCCCTCTTGCAACAAAGCCCCAAACGTTAAAAATATTTCATTTTATCTGTAGCGATGGGTGTGGACGTTTCGGCAACAGTCTTTTCAGGTTCTTGTAAGAACAAACAATGGCGTAGAAAGACAAAATAAGAGTTTGAAATATGAATTTTTGAAAAAAAGGAAAAAGAGCTCCTTGAGCCATATGGCAAATGTGTTGATCACAAATTTCTTTGCAAAAAAGTACAAAAAGTAAGAAAACAAGGATTCTGTATTAATTACTTCTCTTTCAAGAGAAGCACCAAGGATACACAAACCATTTACCTCAATTATCATTTTCTCAAAGGTACGTCTCTTTGAATGTGATGTTCTCCAGTGGATACAAGAGTTATTCTGCTTGGGTGCCTTCGTATCTCCCAGATCGTCCCCGGAAATTTGTTCTTCACTGTTTGGAGAAGTTGTCACTGGCTGCCAGGATTTCTTCAAATCACATCACCGTCGAATCAAATTCCAATAGCTTTATAAAAGTCCACAGTGATCGCAACATCTACAAAGTGGCCTTCAATCACAATGGTATGCCTAGTTGCGAATGCCACAACTGGAAAGAGAATTTCTTGCCATGTAAACACATGTTTGCAGTTATCATTCACTGTAAAGAATATTCATGGGAATTGTTCCCTGTTGAGTATCGTGATTCAGCATATTTCACACTTGACCCAAACTGCTCTCTAAGAAGCTCGATGGTGTCTGAAGTCTAACCTACAAATGGCACAGAAGTTTTACATATAGACAACATAGAAGAATGCCATACAGGTAAGTGGACTTTAAAGATTATAATTCAATTCAACAAATTCTGCCAGGAAACAAATAATTGTTGCCGATAACTTCATAATTATCACCCATAACTTTTTTTGATTTCCACAGTCTCGGAAAAGGAAGGGTACGAGTGTTCACAATCATCCCACCCCGGCAAACTTCCTCTGCCAGCATCCTACAGCAGAAGTAACGGTGCCGCATGCCGTGACCTG
Organism: Sanderia malayensis; assembly: GCA_013076295.1. NCBI lineage: Eukaryota > Metazoa > Cnidaria > Scyphozoa > Semaeostomeae > Pelagiidae > Sanderia > Sanderia malayensis. Next base: position 89,340 of record RQOL01000662.1, on the reverse strand, counting down.
TTAGACCAGATTAAAAGTCTTACCTTTATATGTCAAAATGATGCAGTACTGCCAAAATTACAGAGCCAGTTGCAAGACATTCTTTGTGAATTGCGATCATCAGCACAGAAAGAAGATAATCTGGTAATAGAAAATGAGGAGATTCCAACAAAGAAACAAAACAAATGAAGGTATTGCCAGATTGAAAAATCAGAATCAACGCTGCCAGTGCAACCAAAACGTTTTAAAAATAGCCGTGTTGGGTCCAAAGCAGACTGGAACAGGCAGCAGAGAGATTGTTTCTTGGATATCAACACTGGGAAGATTGGTAAGCATTGGCTTCCTCATATGTTATGTCATAGGAATGAAGAACAAGCAAAATATAAAACTATAGCAATAGTTATATTCTAGTAATAGTGATTGCTTGTTACAGAGAAAGCAGCTGGGCGACCGAAGAACAGAAAACAAGGAAAAGAACAAGCAACTACCACTCAAAATGTAAATACTTTTTGGGTTCATATTATCAAACTGCCTTAACTCACAAAATAGACCATTACCACAAGATACATAAAAATAAACCTCTTCCGTGCTTACATTTCTATAGGTAAACTGTTGTGTGGGATGAGATCAGTGTGAGTAGCTCTGAAGATAACAGTGATGATAGCTCCAGCAGTGACAGAAATGGCAGCAACTGCAAAACAGGACAGACCAACATAGTTATCAACAATGATGATGTCTGTATAATGGATAGCAGTCCTGAAGCAAGTCAATGTGGCAAATCCTGGTTGCGGATTGGGAACACCATCCTGACAGCTGAAGATAGAGATATCCTTGATTCCAAAGATATGTGGTTGAATGATAAACTGATAAATGCTGCACAAATTCTCCTAACGAAGCAGTTCCCACATACTGGAGGCTTTCAAGATACTCTTCGTCAGGCAAGGTTCCAATTCAATATTGAAAATGGAGAGTTCCTTCAAATTGTAAATAAAAACAACAACCATTGGATATTATTAACGAATATTGGCTTGAAGATCAGCTCTCATGTACGCATTATGGATAGTTTGGGAGGAACAAGTTTATCATTTGAAATGCAAGGTATTGTTGCTTCACTTATTCACCCTCTTAGTCCTGAGGTATTTGTGAAGTTTGAAGATGTTGAAAAGCAAGATGATGCAAGCAGCTGCGGCCTCTTTGCTATTGCATTTGCAACAATGATGTGTAATGGCTTAGATCCAAGATGCTTCCACCTGGACATTGCAAAAATGATGATGAAAAAAAATGAAAAAAGGCCTTAAAAAATGAAAAAATGCCTTAACATCTGAAAAAATGCCTTATTGAAGGTAACGTAACATTATTTCCATCAAAAACAAAGGAAAGATCGCCAAACCTGGGAACTTTGTCATCATTCAGAGTTCACTGTAGCTGTCGGATGCCATTGGATGCTGATGATGTATTTGATATTCAAGACTGCAATCTCTGCTCAGTCTCATATCACAAATCCTGTGTAAACTTGCATAAAGTAACCATCAAGAACATACCGGGTGAGAATAAATGGATCTGTGAAGAATGCAGCAACCAATGCAAAGTGACAGGCAATATTGAAATTAGCCACACCAGTGGTTTTCACTCAAAGGTTAAATTTATAGACGATAGATGAATAAATATTTACAGTTCACAACACATAAATTATTCGAACTATATCTTATCACTGGCTAATCAACATTAAAAAATTTGGCATAAATTTGGCTAACTAACTACGTTATCCGACCAAGAACATCCGATTTACTGATCCAGTCCTTTACAATTTAAATGACTAAAATCTCTATACTAAATAATACTTACAGTTAACGAGACTTGCTTGAAAATGTGTTGAAGTAGAGGCAGTTACTGTATCATTGAGTTGCAGTAGGTGCTTTATTCGCCATTGTTAAGTTAAGTTTCGGCGGATTCTGTGCCGCGGATGAGAATGAGTAAAATACCTACCGCTCCGTCCGCTCAAAGGCAGCCGCTCAACTAAAGTCACGTGACCTGGTTGCAACGGCTGGGATTTCGTGCTCACCTGAAATCACACGCTGTCTGGAGGAGGCCATAATTTTTGACATGCCAACACAACTCAGACAGTTGTTTGCAACATTACTCCTCTTTCAGACACCTTCAGATATCGCAGCACTCTTCAATAGATTCAAGGAAGAAATGAGTGAAGACTTTGTGCGACGTGACCAACTGAATCATCCAAATGTGGTAATAGCTTTTGAAGACTGACATATGTATCAATGTCTACATGATATCGACAACAACTTGAAAGTTGATGGCCAGTCAATAACAAATTATGATCACCTTCCTCAACTTCCAGCCGACTATGTCATTCCTGAACAAGGTACTATATGTGTTATTTTCAACTATGTACTGTATTAGTAAGAATAATAGTATATCCTAGGTCGTGCATGCCAGGACATTTACGTATTCTTGGACATTGTTTCTGCTAGCTTTCTTTAAAATAATATTGCAATATACTATACTCATTATTACAGAGGAATATCACATGGATGTGGCCAATGCAAGAGAGGAAGGGGAACAAATGCTGGTCGCATTGAACCCTGAGCAGCAAGCCATATACACGGCAATCATTGATGCTATCAACACCCAATCCGAACAGAATTGTCACTTTGTTGATGGACCAGCTGGAACCGGGAGAACTTTCCTTTACAACACGTTGGTTCACAATCTGCAAGCCAATGGACATAAAGTTCAGTGCATGGCGTGGTCAGGAATTGCTGCAACACTTCTAATCAATGGTAGAACTTCATACTCTACCTTTCAAATTCCTATACCACTTCAAGCTGAATCAACATGCAACGTCAAAAGACAGAGCAGGAGAGCGCAGCTATTGCGCGAAACTACCCTCTTCATATGGGATGAAGCTTCCATGATTCCTGCACTTGCTCTCCAAGCAGTGGACCGGTTGCTCCGAGACATTAAAAAAGTAGACAGTCCGTTTGGTGGCAAATTCATGTTACTCGGTGGTGACTTCAGGCAAGTTCTACCTGTCGTAACAAAGGCAGGAAGAGAAAAGATTGTTGCAGAGAGTCTGAAATCACATCAGATCATCGAACTTTGGACAAAATTTCGACAGCATCGCTTGCAGACTAACATGAGAGCAATTCAAGACGAATCTTATCGAGAATTTTCAGAATGGCTTCTCCGACTTGGCAACAAACAAGAACCACATGATGTACTCGACAACGCAACTTTGCCACAACGGATATGCACGTCTTCTAAAGAAGACATGCTCAACTTCATATTCCCCAGGCCAAACACACAAGATTCACACCTAATGATGGATCCTGTAACAATGTCTGAGCGCTGTTGTCTGACCCCAAAGAATGACTTATCACATCAAGTCAACGACATAATTCTGGACAGACTTCAGACAGCTGAAAAAACTTATTACAGCACAGACAGTGTTGTTACAGACGATCCACATGAGGAAGAGGCCTATCCTATTGAATTTCTCAACCAACTCACTCGTAATGGAATGCCCTTGCACAGACTGAACCTCAAGGTAGGAACACTATTTTTCATTCATTCATTCATTCCACATTAGAGTAATATTTACCACTCCTGTAGTGGAATGACAGAACTCATTGTTTGATCACATTAGTTGTCCTTGCACTTAGGTTGGCGCAACAATCATTCTATTGCGAAATCTCAATCCGAAAAAAGGCCTTTGCAACGGAACCAGACTCATTGTCCGCAATCTGCGACCTCACGTGATCACAGCAGAGATCATTACAAAGGAGCACAGAGGACAACAAGTCATGATTCCTAGGATCACAGTTTCCACTCAAGACACAGAAATGCCTTTCACAATGAAACGGCGACAGTTTCCAGTCAGACTTGCATACTGCCTCACAATCAACAAGGCACAGGGGCAATCTCTGAGGTATGTTGGTTTGTACTTACCTGAGCCCGTGTTCACACATGGTCAGTTATATGTGGCCATGTCAGGAGCAACATCATTTAACGGGCTCAAAGTATTCCTCCCAGAGGAAACACACAGGAAAACAAAGAACATTGTTTTCCAGGAAGTCCTGTAAAGGCTTCATCCTAGAGCGACCATCTGCACAGTTGCTCTACAGAGGGCTGCCTACCAAAACACACATACACACATTCAAGGGTACGGGTATTGTGTGTCAACGCAGATCACGTCGCACATAAGTGTGATGTACAGCCGTTACTGGCACCCTTCTAGAATGCAGTCATTCTAGATAACACTGATCTGCGGAGACCAACTGGACATTACACCATCCACATGTCCAGGGGTGACTGCACCACACACAGCAGTCGGCACAGTCCTGAATCCTGCGTAGCGCCCGATTATTAAGAGTTATGCGTTGCCATTTTCTCCGATATTGCCTATGGGAAAGTGGATTTCCTTACTTTGTGAAAACCGCAAGTTGTCCCTTAAGGATAGTTACTTTTTGCAAAACATCGCACTATCAATAACATCCCCCCTCTCCTTTTAATACAACTTGATCTAAAATCTATAGAGGCCCCTTTACTGTTTACTGTTATATACTTTCAAATTTCAATTGCACTTTTCACCAACAAGGAAAACTCAAACAAAGGTTACTCCTTGACGCTGGTGTTAGAGCTTTCAACTAATGTAACCGGCAATCTTTTTTTTCCTATGTACAAACATAATCCTCAAAACAAACAACCGCGGTTATTGAAACAGTACATTCATGCCGTGGCACAGTTGTATGCTTGCAGAGAGTGAAGTGCTATTGAAGAATCCAATTGAGGTACTGTCATTTTGGCTGAACACGTCGCTTAACCAATCAATTTTGCAACCTCAACTATGGATTCTATGGATCAATTTTTATAGATATTGACAATTCACCAATTTGAATATAAGACTTTATCATGACTCAACCTTTCGCATTCGTACTTCGCATACAATACAAATATCTATCCAGGTCCTTTCAAAATGTTTTTGTACTGTATTGTATATCTTTCAGATCTTCCGCATTAATAATAAGGTTTTTAAATTAGCGATTTACGTTTTCAATAGTAGATAGCCAGGCGATATATATTTTATCTATCGTTACAGTTTCAATATTCATATATTTGTGTATTTCTCTGTGTGTCTTTGTGTATTAATACATATAATTTTATTCAATTATATCATAACAAAATTTATTGGCTTCGCTTTTAATTAGATGCATTGCTGCTAATATCATTGAAACGAGGCGAGACTTCTGTCTCACATTTCAAACGCCTTTGTGCTGTCTATGTATGATTTTCATCTATGTTATGTCTCATCATCGCACTATTGTTGCCTGTCGGGTTTAAGTTTTTGTCTCCCAACCATGGCATCGAGTTGGATTTTGTTGCTGAACTCAATGAAATTATACCTCATAAAGCCTTCCTGGATCAAAGGAAACAACTACCTTGCTGTTCACCAAAGGTAAATAAGGTTCATTTTGATTTTGGACAATCAAACAATGGATATTTAGATATAAGCGAATTTCATATATACTGAAATGAGAGAAAATAAAGCTCATGTATACCCTTATTGACTTAAGGGAGACAACTAGGCTGCTATGAATCAGAGGTCAACAATGTATATTTTCATTTTCATCCCTTTTAATTTGATATGTTGAATGGAAATTGCTTAGCTTAGGCCATTTCTACTTTACTCACGGTTTACATATACTTTGTTAGGCCAGAATACTAAACATTTTCCAATGTTTTTTTCACTACTTTGTTTTCAGAAGAAGTGTGCATTGCTCTACCAATATCTTCCTGGGGTTTTTATTTCCGTGAATATAGTTCCTAACCAATTGATTGACTTTGTGGCTGCCTTCTTTGTTTTACAAGCAAAGCCCATTGATATCCCAACATGAACCTGCTTTCAATTTCTGTTTATCCAAAATGTTTAATTGTTGTAATGTACATGAAGGAAACCAGTGAAAGTCAAGTTCAAGCCCTGGAAAAATTCCACACTTTATTTACTTACCACCTTCCTCATTGCACATGCATTGCATATCTCTTCTGTCTACCACGCTCATTAATACTCTTTTCCTATTTTTGTACAGATTCATTTAGTCAAGGGCAATGGAAAATTCAATCAATGGTTCAAAGTGTTCTCTTCAAATTATTTCCCAAGTCAGGTATGATGCTCTCTGTTCCATATGAATCAATTAATGCACCTTGCTTAAAAAAGCAGACTCAATAAATAAAAAGGCTCAATAATATTTCTACATTGACTACCACTAAATGTTTTCTTAACAAATCACTGACAGTATTCTAAACCTGTAGGTACTTAATTCTTCCTCATTGTCACTTAATGATGTTCCTTATCAGGCAGATGTGTTGTCGTAAACTCAGTGTGCCAGGAACAGACGGCAATGAATTTCACCAACCATTACAGCAACAAATATTTTCAAATTTAGTGGGAAGCATACGATTGTATCAATCACTGATAGAAACCTCCATTACACTGGACAAAACAAGCTAAGCATGGTCGTTACCACACAAGCAAACATTATTAATGCATTTTAATAATCTATATTGCATAAATATGTCTTTGTTATCTTACTTGAATATTGAGAGTCTTGCATGATAAGTTTCCCATTGTAGATATCTTTTAACCAGAACCTCATAGTGTATGATGTCTCCTCATTCATTCACTGTGGAAGTCTTGACAAAGTATTCTGTTTTTTTTTTTTAATCAACAACATTCCAATTTGTATATATCATTGACACTTGCTTACGTTTCAGTATGTAGACACTGTATTACATGAACTGTACTACCATCTTACAATGTGTCTTATATCATAAAGAGCTTTCCCATACAATTAACATGCAAGCACAGAAACTTATTGAATCCTCAGAACAATTACAACATAATGGCAACTTGAGTGACAAGCTTTTTTATAAGGAACCTACATGTATAAGGTAGAAAACTTAAGGAACATTTACTACTACAGGCCAAATCACTAAGGCATCTTTTAATTTTTAGTATATTAATATTTCCGCACTATTTAAAATTAGGAAGCCGGTTCCATTGATTTTAAGTACTTTTACATTATATGAAGCTTCTTCATGTGTTAACCTCTTATCCTTTCGCACAGCAAAACGATGAATTTGAATGCTTTTCTTGCGTCTGTACTAATAATGTCCACCAATTGCCAAACTTAAAATTAAAGACCTTTTACAACTACAAAGTGGTCAAAGGATCTCAAAATAACGAACTTAAACAACTAGGCCCTCAGCTAGGTTCCTTATAAAAAACGTGTATTCTCATCGCAATTGTAATTTGTAATTCTACTAGTAATCGCATAATTCCAAGTTTTCTTGCTCTTGAAAACTACAATCACAATACAATCAATGCAGCACCACGTAATGTCCTGAAGCGAATACTATTATCATCAGATTTTCACGAGGATTTCGGCGTCCTAGCAACAACAATAGCGGCGCGAAATTTAAAATTTCTCTTGCGTCATAGAGGACTTAGCGTGCGTAAAAAATTTTTCAACTCACCACAAGAAAAACAACAATTTACGTAAGTACATGTATTTTTTATGTTGGTTTTACTTTCACATAAAAATGCAGGCTATTTATAACTAAACAGCTTTAAAAAAGCTCAAAGTGCTATATTATGTCACAATTGCCATTGCAGTGGATATTATCACAATAACAATTTTATCCTTTACAGGTTCACTTGAAATAGATAGTTTTTGCTACTACTGATACTGTAAGTTCATGTATTTATTTCTGTGTTTTCTGCCTGCCTTTAGTCTCTTCCCTTCATTGTAAGAAAGATAATCATTATTGATTTTCTTCAAAAAATAATGTCATATTAATACATTAAAAATATATATTATTGTTACATTAAGAGAACCCTACAGGCAAATTCAAACAACTAATACCCTATTAACTCACCTTTCATTGACTGACAATGACAATATCTAATATGAAAGAAGTAGCCATGGAAATTGCCCCTATTCTCACAGAAATTTTCAATAAGTCTATCTCAACTGGGATTGTGCCGTCTTCCTGGAGGAAAGGTAACATTGTTGCTGTGTATAAGGGGAAGGGAAGAAAAGACCATGCAGCTAATTATAGGCCAATTTCACTGACTTCTGTACCATGCAAGATACTAGAGCATGTAATTTACAAGCATATAATGGATCACTGCGAGCAACACAACATTATACTTGATAACCAACATGGATTTCGAGCAAAGCGATCATGTGAAACTCAATTGATAGAAACCATAGAGGACATTACAAGAAGCAGGAACTTTGGAAATGTAATCGATCTGTTGATACTGGATTTTAGTAAAGCATTTGACACGGTACCACATAAAAAGCTTCTTCTGAAATTAGATATATACGGCATTGGGCCAGATACAAGTATTGGCAAGTGGATATCCTCTTGGCTCAATGATAGGAGTCAGAGTGTAAAGTTGGACGGTGAAAGCTCATCAGCAGTCAGAGTCGAGTCAGGGGTCCCACAAGGAACTGTTCTGGGTCCGTTAATGTTCCTCCTGTTCATCAACGATATTGCCAATAAAGTCAAACACTCACGTATCCGTTTATTTGCAGATGATTGTCTACTCTTTCGTGAAGTAAATAATGAAAATGAATATGAAAAGCTACAAAACGATTTGGATGCTGTTGACAAATGGGCAAAAGAATGGCAAATGAAATTCAATGTTGAAAAGTGCTACAGACTGCAAATCTCGGGGAAGAAAGCCAGTTGTCCTTACCTATACAGTTTAAATAATGAAGTCTTAGAGAATGTCCAGCATCACCCATATCTAGGAGTCGAGTTCGACAAAGATCTTAAGTGGCGAAGTCATGTTGAAAAAGTTGTCAACAAAGCAAATAGATCCCTCGGCTTTATTAAGAGGAACCTCTCCATGTGCCCAAAGGAGATTAAACGTGCCGCCTATTACACCCTGGTCAGGCCACAGCTAGAATATGCTTCCACGGCTTGGGATCCCCACCTGAAAACTCAAAAGGAATCAATTGAGCGAGTTCAAAGGAAAGCAGCTAGATTCGTAGCCAATGAACATTCACGAGAAGAAGGTACTATGACTAAACTGCTCAGAGATCTCGAATGGCCGACACTTGAGGCCCGAAGAACTGTAACCAGACTAACCTTTTTTTTATAAAATTTTGAATAAACACGTTGACATCGAACTCCCACACTACGTCACCCCGCAAAAGCGTAATAGCAGGGGTTCCGATATAAGCGCGCCCAAATTCATTCAAATTTCAACAACAAGGGATATTTATAAGTACTCTTTTTATCCAAGGACAATCGTAGAATGGAACTCGCTTCCGCCTGAAGTTAGAAGAATTAAAAATATTAACGTATTTAAAGATAGATGCGCAATGGTTTTTTAGACACTTTTCTGTAATTAATTATTTATTTATTTATTTATTTTTCTTGTGATCTTCTCACTCCTCATGCATACCCATCCCTGGCCAACTTCCCATAGAGTTCCAATCTTCTCACTGGTTTTATGATGATGATGGGAGTGTATGGGAAGTGCGAAGATCTCCATCAGTGTGATACTTTATTGGTTTTACTGATTAACATGTAGATGTAGATGAATATATATATTCTGTGATGTCACGTGACGGTGGCGAAACTCTGCCTAAAACAATAGATTCGACCCGAAACAATAGGTCGAACGCCCCAAAACAATGGGCCGAAACGGCAAATCGGTGATTAATAAGGCTTTTTTGAATGGGGGCGCACAAGGTTGGCACTTGCATGGAAAGGCTCCGTTTCTGGAGTAGGCAAAAGTTATCTATTTTTGGAAGCCTATTTTAAAAGAATTTTTGAGTTATTCTATTAATTACTCCACTAATTGTGCTATCACGAAAAAACGACGGTTTACGCTGGCGAAACTTCCAAATTCGCGTCGCGAACTCCAATTTCGAAGAAAGCGTTCGCTCTTCACATGACGCGTTTCGCCTTTTCTGCAATTTGATTGGCTCTTTCGTGGCTTCACGTGAAAAGTCACGCGTTTTTCGTTATCATGCAAATTAGCCCTCGGGTTGAACAGCAGGTACTTTTGGAGAAGACGCGTGTTTTTGTTTTGCACACAAAGGATAACTGGGTGCCTTTCAAAATGTTTTACGACCTGAATTATGTTTGTAAAGCTTTGCTAATTGTTTGAGAGACCTCTGGAAAATTACAGGAAACAATTGAGAACACAGGTGATAGCTTTGTTTTGTTTTTTGAGTGACATAGTTTTAGTTTTTGTACGACCGCCATTGTTGCTTCGGCATGCTTGCGACGCTTAGGCCTAATGTAAACAAGCCAAAGTTTTAACAAACAAATTATGATAAGGGGTTATCAGGCGAGCGAAGCGAGCCAAACTGTTGCAAGAGGAGTAGGCAGAGGCATGAGCGAAGCGAATGCAGCGCACGAAGTGCGCCCTATCAGTCAATGTTTCTTGGTAAGAGATAAACAGGCGAGCACAGCGAGCTAACCCATTGTACGTGGGGTAGAAAGGGGCATGAGCATTAGCGAATGCAGCGCACGAAGTGCACCAACCATAGGCGAGCGCAGCGAGCTAACCCATTGTAAGTGGGGTTGAAAGGGGCATGAGCGCGAGCGAATGCAGCGCACGAAGTGCGCCAACCATAGGCGAGCGCAGCGAGCTAACCCATTGTAGTGGGATTGAAAGGGGCATGAGCGTGAGCGAATGCAGCGCACGAAGTGCGCCAACCATAGGCGAGCGCAGCGAGCTAACCCATTGTAGTGGGGTAGAAAGGGGCATGAGCGTTAGCGAATGCAGCGCACGAAGTGCGCCAACCATAGGCGAGCGCAGCGAGCTAACCCATTGTAAGTGGGGTTGAAAGGGGCATGAGCGTCAGCGAATGCAGCGCACGAAGTGCGCCAACCATAGGCGAGCGCAGCGAGCTAACCCATTGTACGTGGGATTGAAAGGGGCATGAGCGTTAGCGAATGCAGCGCACGAAGTGCGCCAACCAGACTAAGCCTTTTTTACTTGACGGGCAGGAGCGAACGAGCGAAGCGAGTGATGACCCCTAGTATTTATATACAGTGTTAACATGGATAGTGACAATGAATTTGCCATGGAAAATGAACTTGACGATGCACTTCTGGCTGAAGTTCCCAACATGCTGCAAAATGAGCCCACAATGATTCACTGTGGTGAGGAAACAGAGGTGAAATTGAAATTACCTTCATCTTTATATTGATAAATTTAATAAATGCTGTGAATACAAGGTTATCCAACTGCTTTACAAGGAAACACAGTTGTATCCTATCTTTTAACAATATTGAATCACTCTTCTAAATTCATCCTATTGGTCGTAGCTCTTCATCTTCAAAGATATATCCACACTGAAGAGAGAATGTGGCAACAAATTCAACACCATTAAAAGAAATACTAAGTTCAATTTTGTCAGCCTCGAAGGGAGGCACCTCTCAAAAAGTGAATTAGCGTAAGTTGCAATGCTAAATACCCACATCATCCATTCGTAAAACATATTGCTCACTTTAAACTCTTTCTGAAACAATGTATTCTTTACTACAGCACATCTAAGGAAATAAGAATAAAAATTCTTAACAAGAATAGATTCAAAAAAGATAAAAAAGAAAACAAAAAAAAAACAAAAAAATGAAGAAAAAACGAGGTGCATGTGGGCAGACCTGCCAACCGAAGAAATTTTATGTTTAATTAGGGGCAGGGACAGAAGGTAGATGTAACTGTAATTGTGTTAATGTTTGTCTTTTGTTCGTTTTCTTCCACTGTTATTTGTTTGTTTTGGTTAATTGTTAAAATGTGTACAACGGTAGATTTGCATACCAATTAATAATAATAAAATTGCGAAAATAATAACAAGACTATTACCTTTGAGAAACAATGCATTTCGCCAACAGTACCTTTATACTCTTTTTTAACATCCTGTGACACAAACCGTAACAATTTGCAAGAAATGTACTTCAATTTAACAATATTGAGTCACTCTTCTAAATTCATCCTATTGGTCGTAGCTTACGCTTGGTGCATATATCAATCCCAGAAGTAATTTTAATCCAGATCCTGCCATGAGATGCCCAATCTTACCAATAAAATTCATCTCTGTGTGAAAGCCCCCAAGGCGCAAAACAATTTCATGCAGGTCACTGTCTGCTGGCTCAGATTTTATAATCATCAATGCTTTCCAACAAAGTGGCTGATCGAACGTTTTGATCCGTGTCGTCTGAGGCCTTTTAGCATTCTGTAACCCAAACTTCAGGGTAGAGTAGATGCATGTAGGCTCACTTGAACTCATGTCAATCATGGGTAGAAAGACAACAGATGACTGGCCAGGGCGCTGCCTTGATGAGCAAGCTGCATCATACTGGACCCACAGGGTCGAACAGGACCAAACAGGAGTGATGTTTTCCAAAATATTTCTAGGTTTTCCGTCGAATCACATGCGTTTGCCAGGCAGCTATTATCATACCTCAAATTTGCTAGAATTTTTCCTTCCATCTTTTGATACTGTATGTCGATTTTGCCTGCATCAGAAACATCTTGAGGGTTAATTGTTTTCCTGGGAACAACTGTTGTCTGTTTTGTTGCTGGAGTGATATTAGCTATGATGCTCATGCCATGAAATGTATCATTTCCATCCAGGGTTCTTATGTTGTGGTCCACATTGTCGGCCACATACTGAACAGTCTCTGATGTAAAGTTCTCTAAATTTGTTCCTGTGTTCACTGTGTTCACTGCATTTTTTTCATATCTTTGCACCTCTTGGTATGAACAGCAGAATCCATGGTGATGAAATGAGTCAATAAGAAAACGTGATGCAAAATGATGATGGAGTTGAACACCTAATCCAACTTACAAAGGTGCCAACAAAACTCGAGGTCTGCTTATTTGCATTATAGCTTGTCCAATTGAAGCTAATTTTAATTCAACGTCTTTTCCAGTGACAATTTCTCCTAAAAAAGCTTTGAGTGATTCGGGAAGAAAGCTAAGGCACTTCTGTGGGTTCTCTATTTCATCAGTTGGAGGGTAATATTCATTGGAGGTTTCTACTAGCTTTATGCCGTTCTTTATCAATTTTGCAGCTGTTCGAATAATGTGCATTTTCTCCACCTCTGGGTTCTTCTTCTAGCAATCATGAACATCTTGAAACAAAGCTTCAGCTGTACTTCTTAGCATAACTACGTTTGACTTTCCATTGATTTCAGTTACCAAAATTTCATCTCCAAATGTTGTTTTAGTTTTGCCTTCATGTGTGTATGGCCATTTGCTGTGCATTCAGATTTTTCAAATATTCATTCATTAAATTGATCAGATCATTGATGGCGATTTGCTCGTCATTATGTTCTGCGAGAAAACTTGCTACCCTTTGGAATGCTGGTGCTTTAACCTCATCCTGTGGACGACGAGATTTTTCTTTTTGATATTGGGCTCATCCATTAGGAACATTGCTGGAATCTGCTTCCCTGTTCGGAAATTGATGCTGAATGTTTGATGATACTGTTGGTGCCAGAAAGAACACACGGGCGTTACTTTGTTACCGTTTGTTTATTTAGTATTTATTTAGCCAGTTGTTGAAGCAGAACTCAAGAAACATTATGATAATTCTAATTACCTATTGTTGTTTGAGAGGGCAAATAAAAGTTCAAACTACTAAAGGCTTTTCAATTTCTACCACCGGAAAGTTTACTAAAACGACAACCGGAGGAGAATCTACAGTGCCTTAACAATCTCCTTCAAGAATAGGTTGAAAATGGCCCTGGTGATATTCATGAAGATGTACTCAGGGAGTATTCTATGTAATGGGAATCTCTATTCCATTACAAGGAGAGGAACTAGATAGAGAATCCTAAGAAGAAGCGCGTCACTGAGCAGAAAAAAGAAGAGTCTTTAAAATCAAAGAGAAAATATGTCAATGCGAAAGCGCAAAACATATTATCAAATTTCTGCACCAATCTAAGCTCTGTAAAGTTTTTCTGAACTTGTAGAAGCTGTACCAGGTCTTTTTAACCATTCCAGTCACAAATGCTGAAGCAGAACAAGCTTTTTCGAAGCTCAAGATAATAAAATCTTATCAAAGAGCAACAATGAACCAGGAATGGACATACTTGGCAATAGTGTCAATTGAGCGACAAAGACCAATGGACTATGGTCTCGCAGTCGAAATTTTTGCCTCTTTAAAGCAAAGAAGGAAAGAATTTTGAACTTAACTAATTATGTTGTGTACTCTTTTGTTCAGGTTCTTTATATTTGTAATTTTGTAATCAAGTGTAGTTTTTTAGTTGTTTTGCATATGTACCTTGCTTCAAAGGCAAGTAAGACCTTCTCTAAAATTTCATACGGTCTTTGAGGTAAAGTACAATATAAAATAAAAGTTGCTGTTTTATTGAGCTTCTTGTTTGCTCTTATTTGGATCCTGTTGACCTAAGGTCTTGAGATATATGTTAGTTATATTCTCAATTTTTTCTTGTCAGAAAAATATGGTACATCGCCCCCCCCCCCATTCAAAAACCTGAATTTCTGCCACTGACAAAAAGAATTTCATATCAGAAATAGAGAAAACGCTATTTTGCATCCCTTCGATATGGACTGTATCTGTATATGTTTTGTTTAGCTGTGAAAGCAATGTTTCACTGGTATCAGTGATGGCACTTCTCGGATGGCACCGATGGGCCACCTACACCACCTGCACCACCATTGCCATTTCCAATGTTGATGCATTAAGCAACATGGAATTTCAAAAGAAAGAAAATGGCACAAAGAGAAAGAGCAAATAACGTCGAGGTCAAAGGCAACCGTTGTGAAGCTAAAGTTGCCAGAAGCACCGGAAATCCCAAATTTTGCTGTTACTACACACGGAATTGTAAAACAACACACAAATCATTGCTATGGTAAGTTTCATAACTATTCTTTTTCACATTCTACGTATTATCCAAGCTTTATTTCTAACATTGTTGTTGTAAACTGAAAGGTAGCTGATAAATTCCCATTCCCACAAAATAACAGAAGAGAGAGAGACAAAGTTACTCTTATGTGCCTCTTTATTGTAGGGAGGGGTCATATTGCATTTTGCAAAATTTTTCACCCTTCATAGCATTGATATTGACCTCAAAGTTTCCCAGAAACCAAAAATCGTTTGGTGCCTGACAGAAACCTTGCTGAGAACAAAAATTAAAAACAATTATCAAGCAGAACAAATGTTCACTTTTCAAAGTGAAAATTTGTTTTAAAAATATTAATTTGCGCAACCAATTGATATTTTAAATAAATATCATTCATTTTATCACATGCGGGTTTTGGTTCCTGGTATTTGGTTGTTTGGCTAAGATACAGGTTTCACAATTGAATTTGGTGAAATCATTAATTTTCATACATTTTTCTTCTTTGCAATGTCATGTGTGTTAGGATTTGTTGTCACACTTGTAGCAATTCAGCTCTCTTCTCATTTACAGCTGTTTCGCACAGGTAGTATAGTCTTTTTTCTTGGTAGATGGGAAACACAACTCCATATGGGGCAATAAGTTCAGCAGTATTCTCATAAAAATTAATCTGGCATCCCCTCTTGGTTGCTGCTTGAACAGAAAATATGTTTTGTGGGCAACTTAGTATAAACAGAACATTACTAAGTTTCACTTCCACGTGCGTCATGATGTATGTATGTGTCCTGTGCCATTTGAGCACTTCCATTTGTTGTTGTTGTTGATATGATGCAACAAGAACAACAAAATCTGATAATTGATTTGATATTTGATTTTCTTCTGTACATAAAAATCAGCATTGGTACCACCTTTAGTTGTTATACCTCTATAGCTATAAGTCAGGGGGTGGAATACACCATCTCCCAGGCCCTGGGCAGCTGCAAAATCCCAAGGTAAGGAAAATGTTTCTGAAGTTATTTTTTTTATTTTTCCATTGGTTAACTTTTGCAAATTTTTATAGGGTTTCCAAAGGAATGCTTCAATGATTCATTGAATAAAGCAAAAGCTATGTCTGTCTCCATCCATCTTAGCGAAGCTCAAATAGACATGCTCATACAAGAAATTTCTCCAACCTTGAGGCAAAGAGAATTCAATATGTTCAAATTGAACAAAAGAAAGAAGCGGGGAAGAAAGAAGAAATCACAAAACGAGATGCAATGAGCCTTTGGGAGCTTCATTACTGGGGTGTGCTTTTGGTTCAACAAAGTTCCAGAGAAACATCTTCAGCATCCTCCTCAACATTCAATGCCAATGAAGGTCTCATCATTCTTGTCTCATCATCATTCTCCGTAGCAAGATCTGAGCCCAAAAATACAGTTATAAACCAAACAAACCAAGATGCAACTGCTGCACATCATGCACATGCTTCACGTGGCAACTTTTCTGGATTTCTGGCAAATACACTAGAAACAAACAATTCAAATACAAATACACCAATTTTAGAGTGCCAATTAATAGTTCTGACGTTGCAGAAGGGTTTCTGGCGTAAATAGTTTGATTGAAATCACCATTATTACACAAAGACGTACAGAGCATTACAGATTTAGCAAGCAATGTAAAACATGTGCTATATATAGCTGAGTTGCCGCAAAGGAAGGCATTGAAGATTTTGTTCTGATAGATGCAAATAAGAGAGATTATTTATTACCAAAATACAGCAAATTGACAGCTTCGCTCCCTCCCGGAGCCTGTCAAAAAAAGGCTTAATCTGGTTGGGGCGCTTCACTCGTTGCATTCGTTGCCGCTCATGCCCATACATACATACCTACATACATACTACATGAATACCTACATACATACCTACATACATACCTACATACATACCTACATACATACCTACATACATACCTACATACATACACACATGAGCGGGGCTCGATCGCTTTGCTCCCTCCCCGGAGCCCATCGAGTAAAAATAAGCTTAATCTGGTTGGCGCGCTTTGCACACTGCATTTCTTCCCGCTCATGCCCATACATACATACATCCATACATACCTACATAAATACATACATACCTACATACCTACATATAAACCTATTATATACCTACTATGCAAACATACTATACCTACTATACCTGTTATACCAACATACGATACCTATTATACCTACTATAAAAACATACTATACCTACCATAAAGACATACTATAACTACTATGCCTACTATACAAACATACTATACCTACTATGCCTAATAAACAAACATAATATACCTACTATACCTGCTATACCTATTATAGAAACATACTATACCTACTATACCTACTATACAAACATACTATACTTGCTATACAAACATACTATACCTACTATACAAACATACTATACCTACAATAAAAACATATTATACCTACTATAAAAGCATACTATACCGATTATACCTACTATACAAACTTACTATACCTACTATAAAAACATACTATACCTACTATACCTACAATAAAAACATACTATACCTACTAAAAAAATATAATAGACATACTATGCCCACTATACAAACATACAAACACTTGTCGAAAGTTTAAATAAGGAAAATCATGCAAATAGCGCCTGAAAAATTCATAACTTTGACTTTGTTTTCATTGGGCCTACGCCTAAGCGTTGAAAGCATGCCGAAGCAACGCCTACTACAAAAACTACAACTATTTCAACTCAAAATACTAAACAAAGCTATCACCTATGGGGTGGCATTACCGCCAAAATTCAGCCTATTGATTTTCTTTAAAATGGAGCGCCTTATTCTGAAAATTGTGCATTGAATTTATAAAATGGTGCTCTGGTTTCTTTAAATTGTGGTCTTGGTTTTCTAAAATGGTGCTCAACTATTAAAATGGAGCCATAAATTTTGTAAATTGTGAGCACATATGATTTCGTAATTTGGTGACTTGAGTTTATAAAATGGTGCTCCACTTTTAAAATGGAGCCTCAACTCTCCAAATGGTGAGTGCCTATTTTCATAAAATTGCGACATTTGTTCTTTTAAAATGGTGCTTCACTTTTAAAATGGTGCTTCGCTTTTAAAATGGTGCTTCACTTTTAAAATGGTGCTCCTCTTTTAAAATGGAGCTGTTATCGTTCAGAGGTCTGGGCTTGAATGTAAATTTGAATCGGAACACCTGAGCCTTGAATCTGAATCTTGATAGCGCCTGCACTGCAGGAGTGGGAAAGTTGCACTCAGAAAAGATGGCAAACAATAAAGATGATGATGAAGGGCAAATCTCAGACTTAACAAGTGCAGCTCGTCTTTTAAATTGAGTTGCTTCGAGGCTTTCTTCTTCAAATAATAATGCTGGTCAGGGTGAATCTACTACTAGAGTTGAACCTGCGGCAAGCAACGTGCGCAGAGAAATCCGCACGTTGTTCCCTCACCATTTTGGGCCTGCGGCCACGACATCCAATAATCGATCCCAAATTCAAGTCCCACGTGTTTCAAGAAAATGAAAGAAGCCTGCACTAAAATGCAAAGAGGTTATGAGAAAATTTGTTTGTCTGGCAGATAAAGAACAGGCTGACGCGCCAGATTGTGAAGAACACAGACAAATTCTTATGGCTGGCCTGGGAGAAATGAAATTATCTCTACCTGAGGAAGCTGAAGAGAGCGATATTCGTGCCACTTTGGCTGCAAAATTTCCAAAGCTTTAATTCGCTGGAGGTTTCGAATTAATGTATTCGGAGAGCCGGTCAAGGGAGCTAAAAGTAATACCTCCAGGCCCAGAAGGCATAACTATGAAGTATATGACGTCATTCATAGGTCAAGGCAAAGTGTACATCCGGCCAATACAAGAGAATTTGCCTCTGGTGAGTTTACAGAAGGAATCAAAACTTGAGTCGAATGCACAAAGAGAAATGTGTAATAACTGTATGGAGTTGATTCAATTGCACAAACTGAGGCAGCATTACTTGAACTGCAAAGCCAAAGTACCATCATTTTCAAATAAAGGTGAGTAAAGGTCTTCATTCTTGAATACAGTACTTCTTCTAACTTTCGGCTAGTGAAAAAGCTGCAGTGCGGTAAAAGTGCTCCGTAGAAACATAATGAACAGTGGCTTGAACTTGGAGCGCGCTGACTCTAAGATAACTGTTGTGCCTGCATAGTATGAAGGTAAGCCTATTGCAACTTATCTACAATTAAAATTGAAAACAAATCTTCACAAAACCAATAATGCTTCAAAACACGTTTTCGGGTAATCAGCTACCACCGTTTGGGAAAGATGGCAGAAAGCGAAAAAGAAAGAAGGTCAATGAAAACAACGAAATTCCATTTGAAAAGGACACAGAACTTAATTATCTTTTTTGGCGAATCTAGCGATGAAGAAAGCAGTACTGATAGCGGTGACAGTGAATGGGGCTAATTTGAAATGTCATTACATTGCAAAATAACTTAAAAAGTACATCATTTGAACTTTAGTCCATTCTGATGACGTCATTACAAACAATGCAAGACCTTATATTTTTCTCTGTATAAGTTTTATGGCCCTAGTTCTTATATGTTTTTTGCTTGGTTTTAAATGCTCTTTCGATTGATATCAATTTTGCTGAAGTTTGATTTAAAAAAATTTGATTAACCCCCCAGATTTGACGTAAGCAATAACATGACCCCCGGGCCGAAAATTTTTTGTCCCCTGGCGGATTTTGAAGCCCAAACCCCCCAGTAACATGTCTCAAAAACAGAATTCCGGTTACCCTGATTGCTAGATTCTTATAAGAATTTCCCTGTCTAACGTGGGTCGCACAAAAAGAGCTAATCAAATTGCCGGAAAAGGCAAAACGGGTCATGTGAAGAGCAAATACTCTGTTCGAAAATGGAGTTCGGGACGCGAATTTGGAAGTTTCGCCAGAGTAAACCATAGTTTTTGTGATAGCACAATTAGCAGAATAATTAATGGAATAATTCAATAATTCGGGAGAAAATCGAAAAACCAAAATTCATTACCCTGGTTAAATTAATAAACTAAACATTGAGTTTGAATTTCATTGCCATATACCCACATACAACAAAGCCTTTGTGATCACACGGTTTGCTGTTTCGGGCCCATTTTTTGGGGCGTTTGACTTATTGTTTCGGGTCAAATTTATTGTTTTGGGCAAGAAAGTGCGTCATCACGTGACCTCCGCTGAATATATATATTAGATGTCCACTTCCAGGATGAGCAAGGGGATGACCTAAACGAATTAACAAGGGAATTGTCTTCTCAGTTTTGGTTGAAAATGAAACCGTCTTTTGCAGGTACTGATAAGGTGTACCCTATGTTCAACCCTGTCATTATGATGGATGTTGAAGAGTTAAATGCTATTGGTAGAGTTTTACTACATGATTATATTTTGTGTGGTAATTTGCCTTTTTATATCAATTATGGAGTATTGTATTGGATCCGAACTGGTCAAGAAATGTCTGGTGAATTGATGCTGGGGCAGTTCACTCAAGGCCTGGATGAAGGAGACAAATCATTAATAAATACTGCCCTGACGGAAGCAATTCTAACAAAATACCAGAATACACCTTGCAACTATTCTTGGGAAGTATGATCTTGGTATTTTACCAAGAAAATAAAATTTAAAAAACATTCTCGTGTCATTGGCAAGATATGTGACACTTGTGAAACCATTTTTTTACTTGCAAAACATGGGGGATCCGATTGCAGCAGCAGCATTGACACTGATTGGGAAGCCTAAAGAATGCAATTTTTGTCATTTGCTAGAATCGTTCTTGCCAAATGGATTGCAAGTTGTTGCAAAACTGTCACTAAATTTGTCAGATGACGCCGAGCTGCAGGCTCTGGAAAGCAGAGTAGCTGACTATTTGTAGACGTTCCTTGTGTCATTGAAACAGCCAGATGCAGCAACATTTCTCCGCTTTGTTTCTGGTAGCGAACTTTTACTATTGGAGACTATTCGAGTTGAGTTTAATGGAGAAATTAACGAAGAAGATATGGTGCCGAAAGGAAACACATGCTCCTGCAGCCTGCACATTTCAAGGTACTTTTAACCATTTCAGTCATTATCTGAAATTATGAAGCGACTTCTTGCAAACCCAGAGCTTTGGAGCAGATTTGACATGATTTAATTTATGAACTAAAACTATATTCTATGAACTATGAATTATGAATGAACTATGTCTACATTTCGTCGAAACAAGTTGTTCATCACAGAATTGTTATTCTGTGAATGTTCCAAGCTACCTGAATACCAGAGCTGAAGGGGGGGGGGGGCAATTATGCTCTGTTCGTAGTCTGTGGTCATTATGGGCTCTTGTCCAAAGTGTAAATTCTCCTTAATGCGAGGAATGAATGTGTATTGAAGAAAGTAAAAATGAATATCATTCCTAATGTTGAGGATACGATGCCCTTCCGTGTGATGAAAGAGCTTGTAATATTTTTGAAGCACCTTCGCAAATACATCCCTCCAGATTCGTTCTATTCTTCGGTTGTGAACAGATCTTCCCACAATTGCACTACCCCATCTTTCACAATTTATCACAAGAAAATGGCTCACCATTTGTCCTGATTCTGCTAGGGACACCACATTCTCTAAAGGCCCAGGTTACACGATCACTTTTTGCCATCACTTTTTTTTATATTGGACCAACGTGATTTTCGCAGCAGATTTTAATGGGCTTAGGAGGTGTTAATCCTCCATCTTTGAAAATTTTACTATGAACGAAAGCAGAGTAAAATCGGGTCCATCACTTTTTTCAAAGAAGCCGAGAAATTCTTATGTCTCGTAGTGTTTTGGTAAAGGACGAAACGGCCTAGATTTTTGAGAACAGAAGCATACAACTTGAAATTGTGCCCAGAAACATGAAAATGCCGAAAGGTAGTCGAAAATGCCTTTGGCAGGTTGAAGGGAAGATGGCGCTGCTTGTTGAAAGAAAATGAAGTCAACATCGAGAGGATGAATTTGATTGTTGTCACATGTTGCATATTGCACAACATCTGTGAGCTTTTTAAATAAGAATTTGACAACAATCTCTATGACGAGCAATCCTCCACTCAACAAACTGGCTGTTATGACAGTGGATGTCAATCATCACAGAATGCGAATTGTATCAGGGATGCACTAATTCAATATTGTCAAGAAGTTGATTTGCATTAAACTTTTTTATGAAAATAACTTTAAAAGGACAAAATGACTACTTTAGGTCATTGCTATTTTTGTTTTTAAGATAATAAGATATGATGTTTTCTCTCTGCGTTGTCTCTATAATTTTGTGTAAAGCGTGAATCCTTCAGATGGGAGGTCTCCACTATTGGATGACGAAGTGCATTGGCTTTGGTTAGGGCATTGGCTGTTCTGCTGGTTTGGTTGTTGGAAGTTCAACTGATTTGGTTGCTGGCTGTTCTGCTGGTTTGGTTGCTGGCAGTTCAAATGACTTGGGTGTTGGCTGTTCTGCTGGTTTGGTTGCTGGCGGTTCAACTGACTTGGGTGTTGGCTGTTCTGCTGAGGGTGGAATGGCTATACTGCTGCTGCTGGTACCGGGGAAATTTGGCATATGCTGCTGGTAGGCAAAATGCTGACCCCTATTAAAATTGTTGGCAACTCTTGTAAAGCTAGGCCCTACCTAGACCTAATATTTTGTTATGAAAGGATGATACAGTTAGGATCCAAATTGAAGATGTTACAGACCAACATCATTTGATTAAGTTTGTTTTTGAGAAATTACAATGGAAAAATTTCCTTTGGCAACTTGCACGAAGGAGATTTGGAAACGAGCGTACTCTGCAATCTGGCATGCTGCTTATCAATTTATTGCACTTGTTCATCATACCAGTCATGATGCCAATTGTTAAATATTTGGATTCAGATTTATTAATTAGCCTTATCTGACAATATCATTTTATGTTACAAAAATATGGAATATTTCGATGTTCAAATGCTGTCCACCACACCACAGCCAAACTATGAATCTTTAAAGTCAGTTCAGGGTTCTTTTAACCAAGGAAATGCTAAATTTGGAGCAACTGCTGGCATTCAGTGTGTTTGTAATGCCACACGTTCAATTTGTTGGTCAACAATAAAATCTGTGTATCAGTGGAAAACAGTTGGCCTTGATAATATTTTGGAAGAAGGTGATAAGCTGTTCAAGACATTGAATTTAAATAGATATATATCTATAGATGATCTACCATCAATAATTGATTTATTTGGTTATCATGTAGAACTTGACATGCTGACTAATGTATCGGGATTCATAACTGATTATGACAGCTTTGATATAAGATCACACATTCCAAATACTGGACTTGGAGATGGTGCATTATTTATCATAAATAATTATTGTTTAGCACTTTTCTTTTATAAATCTGCAATTTATGTCTTTGATTCTCATAGCAGAAATGAAATGGGTAAAACTGTGTGTGATGCATACAGCTCTTTAAAGTGGTAATGCAACAAAATTTGACATATCGATTATTTTATTTTAAATGAAAGCCAAAGATGTACTGATCAGTTTGATGCAATTTTGATGTGCATCTGACAAGTATAAGTTACTGTAATTTCACCTTGAATCACGCCACCTTTTGCGAAAAATATTGCAACGCTGTGACGTGACAGTGATGACCCAAAATATTTCTCCAAATGGAAGTCAACGGATTTTTTCGAACGACCTCCGGCTAAACCATTATCAGTGCAAATCTTTTAGCCGTCGTTCTGGAAACAGTTTGTGTCATTTTGTTTAAAGTTAGAGACACAAATTAAGTTTGAAAATGGGTAGCTCCGAAATATATGACATCATCCCGCGTCGCCATTGTTGTTTCGAGTTGCTGTGGAACGACACGTAGCCCTGGTTTGGCTTATCCCAGGTCTTATTTTTTGCAATAACTTATTTTAACTCAAAATTGCAGAAATTATTTTTAGAAACTTCGGAAATTAAAATTCCTTCGATATCATCCCAAAAAGCTAAATCTTCTGACATTTGTTTTGGTCGGCTTGGGCCTAACCACTCCGGGCGAGGAGTGCTTAGGCCAGAGTAAAGCTGAGAGTCACACGGGTTGGTTTACGAGCTTTTTTTACTGCATCTATTGCAGGAATAGCATTTGATTTTAGCTTTAATCTCATCTTTAATTCTTTCCCAATATCTCTCTTTATTTCAAAGCAAAAATGAGCGCTATAATGAATAAAATCCTGCTATCCTAGTCGGTGGGTGCGAATGATGTCTGTCTTCTGAACTCCTAAGACCTTGTTCTGTTTAATTGGTTTTGAAATACTATCAGCAACATTATGAAACGATAATTTTTCGCAACACTGAGTAATCGTACAATTGTCTCCTTTATGTATGTCTACGACATGTAAATAGTTTTATGATTTATTTGCTCCCGAGACGAGATACCCGTCATGTGTGTGCTCGCTCACAGCTCGCCATGTCGAATTTTAATAGAAGGAAGCCTGCTTGACGCTGCAGACACAACGTTTGATGACATCACAGTGATGTTCTGTTTTCGCATGGAAAAGGTCAAAATTGCCTACTTTGAAGGTTAATAGAGAAAAAAGTATACATAATTTGCAAATTTTATTTGTGCCACGTTAATCATTGCATTGAAATCTATAGATTTTTGAAATAAAAACACCATGTAAAAATTGGTTGCATTAGCACTTTAATAAAGTTTGACAAAATGATTGAGTTGCAAACATTTTTAGTTCAGGTGAATTAATGCTCCATTTGAAATGCAATTTATTAAAATATGTGTCAACAATTTAGGCAAAAAATCTATTAAAAAACAAATCCAAAAAATGCTAAAAGATGTCACAAGAGAAAATCAAACAAAGGCATAGGCATACAAATACAGAAAAAGTATAAACAAAATAGAGATTCACTTAAATTATTTCCATCTAAGGAAGAAACGTACACACAAAGAACTAATCAGGTAAATGATAATTCTGCGGGTGTTGGTAAAACAGACAGCCATTATAACAAACTACAAATAGCCATTACAAAATTTTAAAATTTGATTGGAGAAGGGCCATATTTTATTTGTGTTATATGTCATTGTTGTCTTTATCACAGATCAGTTGTTTTTTTCTTGAGAAGCCGTTACAAAATTTTACAGGAAACAAATATTTTGACGGACATTATTCATTACCACGTGTTGAAAACAATAATGGAATGAATAGTATCACCAGAAGCTTCATGTTAGGAAAACGTTAATTATTCCTACAAACGACTATATATTCGGTAATAAGAATAGGAATAATTAACGTTTGTATAATAATAATAATTCGTTTGTAGGAATAATTAACGTTTTCCTAACATGAAGCTTCTGGTGATACTATTCATTGTTAAATTGTTTGCCCGAATCGATATTTTTAAATAATGGAATGATTTTTTTGAAATTGAAAAGAAAATTAATGTATAGAGGTCATGTATATTTTGAGCCAATTCGGCCTGAAATTCTCCATGGAACTTGCATATTTAAAACAGTTATTCTCCATGGCACTTGCATATTTAACCATCTTTACTCTGATATAGAAATTATTGATGTGAATCCTATTTGTCAAAATTTTGAAGAGCTTGGCATAACTGATAACAACACTGAAAATGATGAAAGTACAGTTGATAATGGATTTATTGACGAAAATATTATTGATAAATCCAATGAAGAGCAAAATGAAAATCCACTTGATGAGCATCGAGTTAATTCAAATGAATCTGTCCTTGTCAATAACATTCCTTCTGTAATTTCTAATGAAGAGATTATCAGTATAGCTGCTTGTGAAGGGAAATTACCAACATCTATTGTTTTTGATGACAATTGTGAAGAATCAGCTTTTCCATATTTGTTTCCTACTGGTAAGTTTTGATATAAAGCACAACGTGAAATAATCCTTTCACCAACAAGATACTTCAATCAGCGACTTCTTAACTACAAACAAAAATTTGCTTCTGATTTGGATTACATATTTTTTGCCAGCTCACTGCTTGAAAAATTAAGTTTAAGCAGCAGTATCCGTTTTGCAATGAAAAAAGTCACCCAAGGCCACGTTACAGCAGATATGTTGGCAACAAATTATAAAGCAATGATGATTGGCAAAACATTGCACATTATGGAAACTTTTCAGCATGTGTGAATTGAAGCAAATGAGGTAAATGAGCAAAGAACAATGAGGCAAACAAACAATCTTTTTGTTGACATGTTAAACAGAATTCGCATTGGTCAGTTGAATGAGGATGATGAAAATTTGTTGAGGTCTAAATGTGTAGATAAATCTACTCCTGAATTTCCATGGAATGCAATTTCACATATATGCAGAAAATTCAGAAGCTGCAGATCACAATTTTTTAATGTTGTCAAATATTAAAGGCCTACTTTAATAAAAAAAAGTGATATTATTTTTTTGCATATCATGATAAACCTATTCGAACTGATCATAAAACCGTTTTCAGAATGAAAATTGATCCAGTAGAATTGTTTTTACAAGCCCGCAAAGTCGTCGATTTTGCCATTTCGACTGTGACAAACGTGACGTAATAACCAGGACCCATTTCAAGTTTTTGTATTAAAGTGTATGGTAGCTTTTTGCTCCACTCCGTCTAGCTCAATAAATAAATAATTATTCAAAAATCGCATCCCAAGACATAACAATGTAAGCAATTTCACAAATTCTAAAATTTTTTTAAAAATTTTCAAAAAAGGTTTTGGGGGATTAATTGTGGTCTGAAATGGTGCAGTTTTGGTGCAGTGACATCAAACTGTGGAGTGTGCGTTACCCCATCGGGATAAGGCGGGAGAACGGAAGAGATAGCAGGAACTGTGAGTGTTAGTGTTTCATTCTTTTGTTTGACTCCAGTAACAAGAAGTGGTAAAAATGTCGGGAAGTGAAAAAATGTATTCAGATTTTTCATAGAGTTCTTCGTCGAATTGGCACCCAGAGTTGGGTTTTAAAGATAGTTCAGACGAGGACTACGCGGTTGTAAATTTCGGAGGAGTTCAACCTTATCAAAACGAACCTCTTGCCATCTCTGGGGAACAACAATTTCATTTTGAGGAAGACAAAGATGGAATCTCCAGAGAAAACCTTGTTTCACGTTTTCGAAAAACATTTCCCGTTGCCCAATGGTATGTTTCATAAAAATAATTCATTTAATATATAATCAAGGGTTATAATGTCAATCAAACTCATATGCATAATGTTTTCCTAGGTCTTCATGTACACAATGCAAAGACGACTTGCTTGTTGGCGCATTGCAGTATAGATGTTCCCGTGAGGTCAACGAAGCGTGTCGGAAGATGGTGTTTTATGGCACCATAGATGAAATTCCCTGCATTACTCTCGATGCTAATTTCTTGGCCATGACAAGTACAGAAGTTTTGTCTAATGTTGGGCCAATGTTGAAACGGAGGGACGGCAGAGCGTACAGGCAAAGGGCAGGACAAAACAGGAACGAGTGGGTGAAAACGTTCTGTTAGAAATTCTCGTCAACTCTCTCGTTGTTTGTTTTTGCTGTTTTTTATCCGGAAGGTGATCTGTTATAGAGACTTGAGAGCTGTTGCCTATCGTTGGATAGCGAGATATCTGTTTGGTTATGTGGGTTGGAGTGTAACCAGGCCCTTGCCTGCCTGCATATACCAACATATCAGAGCAAAATATCCAACTGGACAAGCAACAACCCAGATACATATCAGCACAGAACAGAGCGTGGTGAGTAACTATCTGCCTTTAATATGGCCGTTTTCTTCCTGGCCTGACATAACTGACTGAACTGCACTACACTATGCTATTTAAGAAAACCTGAAAAGAACTACACTATGCTATTTACAAAAGAATGAACAGAAGAAGACTTGCTATTTACAAAAAACTAAATACTATGAACTGATTATTAGACGAATGGGGAAGGTCCCTCTGGATGCCGTTTTCTTGGCTTCTTGCATGCTTTGCATGTTGGTGCAGCTCTCTTGGTTTTTGACCCACTGGTCACATTGACAACAGATGAAGCCACAGCTGGCAATTCTTCTTGACGTTTCTCTGCAGCAAAATATTCAGTGTTACTTGAAAAAATACTTCAATTTTATGTCGTATACATATTAGATTTTCAAACATCTGATCTTTACCTGAAGGATATAGTTCAACACTGGTACGTTTTCTTTGCAGAAATTTCTCATGGTAATGGACAGTGTCTGGATGCTTTTCCCTGATCCATTTGGCAATACTTTTGTGCCGGTCACTGATAAATGCAATGATCTTCACTTGTGCATCATAGAGAAATTGGAAGCACCTCTGTGCCCCTAGAAACTCCATTGCATTACTGCTGCTGGTTTCATTTGCCTTGAAAATCAAATAAATATTCTCCAAAAATATGAAAACATTCTTCACAGATACATATCTTTTGCATTTTGAGCAGATATTGACATATTATCATGTACAATGTACTGTATCTGCACCAATTCAAAGTGGACAAGCTTGGATATTGTGTTACAAAACATGGTGTAAACTCCATATTTAGCATTGTGCCCCATGGAATCAAATCTTCCATCACCTGACCATTCACAGTTCTCCTTTGTTGATATTGAGTGTACCAACTGCCTCTGGTATTTATTCCAGTATTTCAGAACAGAAGGAAAAAGAAATTTTCGCTCATGGTAAAAGTATGTGTGCACAGATACAGAGGCCAAACCCATGTGCTTAAACATCAAGAGAACCTGATTGGTGCTTACTCCAGACATTAGTATGCCAAAGCTCATCATGAGGTTGCCTGCGGGAGTTTTGCCAAATAACAGAGGCTGGCTATTCCAGTTGAATTGTCGGCCACATGTGTCACATGTCTGAGTAACTGACACTGAGGTGCCAATACTTTTCATTTCCATTCTTGGTCCACTGCTCTTGCAGTTAAAGCAGAACATTTGAAACAGAGTGGCAAGCATGGAATAGAAAGCAACAAACTTTGGCTCATCAGCAGCCGGTGTTTCAGGATCCATTCTAAAGGTAATAATTTGAAAAGTGACTACATGCAGTAGGCCTTTAACAATGATTTATACATTATTGAAGCTTTAGATCAAATACCAAACAACATTGTGCCTGCATTAATTAAGGCAACATTAGCTAAAAAAAAAGGCCAAACAGGGGGACTTGCACAAATTCTTCATTTGAAAATTGGTGCAAAATTAATGCTCACTCAAAATATTGACATTAAGTGATAGACTTATAAATGGTCAGATGGGAATATTGGTTGCAATCAAAGATTCAAAGGGTAAACCAAACAGGCTTTATATCAAATTTGATGATTGCCAAGCTGGACTTAAGGCAATGGCATCAGATACTTATGCAAGACAATTACAATGTGTACCAATTGATTTTGGGACTGTAAATATCAAATTGAATGGCAGACCAGAACACTCTCCAACCATTGTAAGAAGACAGTTTCCTCTTATTCTCTCTTGGGCTTGTACCATTCATAAAGTTCAAGGCCTCACACTAGCTCAAGCAGTTGTTAGTTTCAATCTATGCAAACAGAGATTATTTAATGATGGACAGATGTATGTTGCATTAAGCAGAATCTCTTCACTACAAGGTCTTTTTCTTATTGGTGAATTCAGTTTATCTGCTTCCAGAAGTGATCCTAGTATTACAAATGAATATAATAGACTTTTACTAAATTTTACTAAACGACTTTTGCCGATTTTGCCAATTTTATGCAAGCTCTTTTCATTAACAGGAAAAGTACCATGACCTTGGCAGAATTTTATGAAACTCTCATTTTTTTGCTGGTATAAATTCCAATATTGACATAATATTGAGAGATTTCAATATTAATTCACAAGACATAAATATTAAGCAAAAACTTTCTTTAATATTTCATGATTTCATTCTTGTTCTTGATCAGCCGACCCATATTTCAGGTTCATGTCTTGACCAAGTTTATCTAAGAAAAAGTTTTGCTGCCAAATTTCTTCGAAATATTGTGGTAAAAAATGCTTATTTTTCTCATTATGATGCTGTAATGTTGACATTATGTAGAATATCGGAAACAATTGATCAACTTAATTGATGCTTTGATGTTAACATGTTTATCATGAACTATTAAGAAAACAGATTGTTTTTATTTTATTGCCACAGGAAACAATTAGACTTATTGCATATTACTTATTAATTTTATTCAGATTTGGAAACATGGAACCAGAAACGAAGCGGGTAAAACCTTTTTTGATAACACAATGTCAAAAGATTCAGTGTCAACTTCAAGTGGAAATAAAGGAACTGTAGGCGAGTTGTTATATATTTATGCAGCATATTCATTATGCGGTTCAATATGAATATTATGTATTAATTATATATTACCCCATTCTTATGTTATAATTCATTCACTCTCTAATGATAACAACAATGTGCCCATTGATCTCAAATGTACCCCCATGTTTTTCTTTTTGTGGTTGATGTTAGTATTACGTGAAGGCATTGCAAGCTGATAATCACATCCTCACAACAATTTCATTTTTTTCCACTAAAGATTTTGCTTTTTAACAATGTGATACAAAGTTTTATATGCTCCATGTATTTCATTTAATATATGTTTTTTTATTTCACCAAATACATCAGCTTTACCCTGTTGAATTAGGTTTAAATACTTTTATATATATTTGTCTTAATGCCTTTTGTCTTTTGTTCATTAGATTTAACTGGCTATGTACAATCAGTTTCAAAACTTGAAACTGCATCATCAGGAGACAAATACTTTGACTTCCAATTGAAAACTTCTCCTAATTGTTGTCTCCTAATGAAGTACGAATGGTAACAAAATTCAGTCCAACCACAGAATAAGGAGAGGAAGGCAGAAGGGAAACTCTCTGTCGGCACTTTTGATGTTGTTGGGTCGTGAAAGTCTTGGCGCGCAGGCTTGGAAAACAATGGAAAAACATTAACCTCATTTTGAAAAAGAAGCCACCAGACTGCCAGGTTGCACGCAATGCAGGAAGTGGAAGATGAAGATGGCGGTGAAAAGGTGACGCTCAGTTAATGCTACGGTAGGTTTAAGTAAATCGGAAAGCAATGTTAAACTTACTTGCCGGTTTCGACCAATATCAGGGCTCATCAGTGCAGCTAGACGTGCATGAAACTGCTATCAGCTGCAGACCGGACGACACGTATTTCAGCATTTTATTTCATTTATTCAAATTTAAACTTTTTAATTACAATAGATATATACAGTAACAAGAAGAGTAGAAATTAAAGAGCAGCAAATAATGACAGCAAATAAAAGAGTAGCGATATATTTTCTTCACCGTAACCCTGGCTTGGAAGGCTTCTGAGGTAGTTTGCACCTGCCTAAAGTGCAACCCCAAGGCTAGCAGAGGAAAAGAGTTGCCTCATGTCTCTTTTGTTAGATACATTGACCTAACCTGCTACCCAGATCAGATAGAATTGTGTTATAAATGGGAAATTTTAAGCAATTTTCTGTTTTTTCGATGTTTTGGCTTCGCTAAATGTCGGTTGGCAAACTTTAAACAATAATATATTCTCATTCTGATGAAAAGCATTAGCAAAAAGGTTTGATCAAATTTGGCACATTCTACATTAATTTTAATCATTCGTAGTTTTTCAAATAGCTCTTTTCCTAATTCTATTGCTTTTTGTATTTTTGCCATGTGATTTATCAATTCATCTTCTAGACTTGAAACATATCTTATCATATTTTCTGATGGCGCAACCAATCCTCCAAACATGCTCGAGTCAGTGTCAAATGCCTTGAAGGAAATTAAAGTATTCTCAGAGCAATCAAATTTGTTTGTGGATAGAACAGAACATTTGCTGCATTTGTGCTTTTCATATGTTTTTCACAATAAATATCCAGCCATGTAAGCAACAGCATTACTTTGCACTAATCTCCTTTGAATTTATTCACTTGCATAATCAGTAGATATAATCTGTATTTGCGTAGTTGGTACAACAGTTTAAAAGATATTTTTTCTTTGCCCTAGGCTCTGAAGATTGATCATGAGAACATCCTTATCCTTCTCACAGTTGCCAGATACAAAACTTAATAAGTTTGTGTGGAACAATTTCCTACAGGCTCAAATAAACTGGACTGGTGTGGGGTTATCAGAGCATCCACCCTGTTGCCTAATGCTACCAAAAAAATTCTCCAGTGGATCCTGGTTTAATTGCCTTGTTACCAGGTATGAAATGCCTCTTTCTGTTTTTAACTTTTCCCATAGACTCAGAATTGATTTTATGGTAATGCACCAACCACCAAGGCATTTAGTTGAGAGGTTCTGTCCTCATTGTTTCCAGGATTTATGACTTTGATTGACTGTATGAAAGACAATGCATTTTCCAATTCTCGCACATGTGGAGAGCCTGTAGTGATCGATCTGCTACAAAATTTTGATTCTGTGAAACTTGACGAATTGCAGCAGTCAAATATTTTGTTGAATGTCTCAAGCAGCTGTGCTGTACCAACGGCAGAACCAGGCAAACCTTGAAAGCTAACATAAGTGTAGATTGCAGCAGCTACTGTGTGGCTTAGAACTTGAGTTGCAAGCTTGACTTTCATTTTTGAAAACCCAGTTAAATTAAAATATTTCTCTGTTAACTTCGGTGCTAATCGAATTGTTTGCTTCTCATCTTGTCTGTAAAAGTTTTTAATGTCATTCCATTTTGCAACATATAATCCGTATTCGAAGTTATATTTAAGGAGATTATTTCTTATTGATTTAATTAGGTGTGGTGGATCATATATTACAAAATAATTTGTCTTCCTGATTTGAAAATATGGCTTATCTACTGTCACACCCATTTTTGCTGCAAAACTAAGAAAATTTGAACCTTGGTCACTAACAATTGCAACTACATTCACCCCAGCTCTTCCAAATGCAACAGTGCTCCACTCAATATATCCTTAAGATGCATACCACTGCATGATTCATTGACCAGATAATATGCAACTGCCTGCTTCCATTTCAGACCTATGCCTCTGATCATCAAAACAAGAGCAGATGTTGCCACCCGACCAGATGTGTGCCCATCGCCTAAATCCTCAAGGCCAGTGATGCAATCTCTGTCTTTGTCATAATGCAGATGGGTCTTCAATGATATCTCATCCATTAGCAACACACATGTCTTGGCAGCATCAGGCAGAACATCAATTCTCTGCTTCAAAACATACAAGGACTTTTCGGAGAACCCAACACCAGAAGCAAACCTTGACACAGTAGATGTGATGGTTTTTTTGGAAGGCAATGAGAACAGTTTTGAAAGGAACCTATATGCTTTTCCACTAATGTGGTAAATGCTTGTTGCCAATGCTTTGAACGAATCATTATACCTTCTACCCTTTTTTTTCATTTGGCATAGAGACACTTGTTGTTTCATGAAGGACAATAGCTCTTGAGACAGCAGACCCTCCAACAATTTGAATGCCTTTTCGACTTTTTTGGAATTGTTGACCTTCTGAGGTGAAACGGGAAAAATGGATTTCTTTGCTTTCAGCCTAGATTCAAGCGCATAAATTTGTTCCTCTTTTTCACAACTAACTTTTTAAGTTTCCTTTTACGAGGAGTATACGTACTAAGACTACAGGGTCTGCACTGACTGGTCATATGTTGCATAGATTTCCTCGTTTGCAGCTACAATACTAGGGCTATATATTTCCATATTCTCATCACCTGTATATGAATAAAGTTGAAATCATTTCAACATAACAATAAATGGAAGATACATAATTGATATTCTGTGAACGCACTTACTTTCATCGCCTGGCTTTTTATTAAGATAGTGCAATGGGTGTGCGGTGGGTTGAAATGTTTTAGCTGAAACCAAATTCCTGGTAATTAACTTGGAATTGTAAACAACCTATTGGCATAGTAAACTGCAGATCAAAGTTTTTGCCAACTAAGAATACAAAAGTGTAATTGGTCTGAAATCTTGCCCCTTTGGAAACTCAAGATATGAATAAAAATAGTGTCTATTATACCATGTGTGATCTAGTAACTCAGCATTGTCAGTCTCTTTAACATTACGCTTCTTTGTTGGTTTTGGTTCTGTCATGAAATTTAAAGTATTTAGCTGAGTAACATAATATCAATTCGGGAAATATAATAAAATGTTTTTCATGTTTCCCTATTTATTCTGCGTCAACCTATTACAGTGATAAATATAGTGATAAATATAGGCAAGGTCAAATGTGATGGAAAGCATGGAAAACTTGTGAACTGAACATGTTCATACCTTGTTGTCTTCTCAATGGCAGTGCACGTTTGTTTCCAATGGTAGGGGGAGGATTAGGGACATCAAAAATTGTAGGTACGGCATCAGGAGAGAGTCGAGTGCGAAGATTACTGAACGTGGGAAGAAAGTGCGGTTCGAAATGGGCTGAACAGATAAAACAATTCTTCCTTAAATAAGATGTTGTTTTTTGCATCAAATCCTGTCTACGACAATTTTGACGCCACTTGTTACACCTAGGTCAGAAGATGTGCAAGTGCAAATTATAATTTTGTGCATCAATGAATGAAAGAAATATTTAATATCTCGGCCTAGCCCGGTAATACTCACCGCACAGAATCACTTGGAAACCGATGAAAAGTGACTTCAGGGTTCGCACTTTTGTTGTTTCTACAGTTCCATGCTGACCTGCAACGTTTAAAAACCCGATTTGCACTGGTATTGTTCGGCATTATCACGAAATAAAAGAATATATTCAAAAGACACAATAAATTTTTATACTAAAGCACAGAGCGTAAAATTTTTTGGATGCATTAACCTCGTTTGCGCGTTTCTTGTTAGCACATGCGCATAAAAAAATGTCCTCTGTGAATGAGTTGAGTTACCCTTCTGCCTTCCTCTCCCTGTTCTGTGGTCCAACAGCCAACAAGCAACTGTTTGTTGACAAGCAATCTGCAGTTGAACCGATCCTTCTGAAAAACTTGAGCAGAGGACAAAATGGGATACATTTCTTCAATGAGAGCTACTAGAAGAGCAGTGTATCCGACGAAACAGATTTGAAAGCTGAAGATGACATTTGCATCACTGTTCAGGAATTAACATTAAAACCAATACAGGGAACATTCTCTGTTCAAGGGGCTTTGAAATGGATCACTGATGAAAAGATGTAGAGGTTAAGCCAAAGAAAGGTAAAGATTCTGTAACAGCAACCCACTGTGATGCCGATTCAAGTGTTTTCAAGAAAATACAAGATGCTGTACTTCATGATGGTTCCGGCCATGTCCTTGTATCATTATGGGATGAACTGGTCAACTTAGAAGAAGGCAATTGGTATATGTTCAGCAATGTTGCTTGAAAAAATTACCACGGTTTGAAACTGACAACAACCACATTAACTGAAGCCATCAAGACCAATTGTGATGAAAATATTGACTGGCCTTCCGTGGATATGGATGAATATACCAACAAAGTAAGCAATCAAAAGGGTGGTGTTACCACTGTTTGCTGCCCTCAAATTGTCAGCTTGAAGATCCACCAATATCCTACAGGTGCAAACCCAAAGTGTGGCAAACAAGTTAAAATCTTGCAGCATTCAAAGCTCGTTTCCTGTGACTCATGTTATAGAAAATTGCTGGCTGCAAAGTGTCCTTTGGGGATGAATTGTTCCATGGATATTCAAAGTAATGCAAGCAACATATCGCTAACGATATTCGAAGAACAACTCAGTGCCTTTAAGCAGGAAGATATCAAAGAATATTCTCACGACACAAGTGCTATTGAAGAAAAGTTAATCCTTTTCGAAAGCCTAGATATTGTTTTCAACAACAAAATGATTGTTACATCAATATATGAACATAAAGGCAGCCAATAAATGCTTTTTAATACTGTAACAGTTTAGTTCCGTTGCTAACCCAAAAAGTCTTTGCAACTTTGCACTCATTCTGACAGCTGTATTTCATTTTTATATTTTCCGTTGTCTCTAATATTTTTTTATTTACTTCTGAAAACAATAACAAACATTATAAACAATACCACCTTGCAAAGTTCACTTGATTTTTTGGGGTTTCTTTGTAATGCAAATTTTTTATATTAATTCTAGCTGATATTAGATTGCATTGACGGTTCACTTCATAAATTTCAACAGTCATAAAATCAATCAAACATCAATAGTTGATTTTTAAAACTAAAAATCACAATTACAGTAGCTACATTTAAGTTGTTCGTCTTCCTCAAAATTAAATACCATCAATCTATCCATTGCTGATTTAAATGTTAGCAGATTTTCATTATGCAACATGTAGTTGTTCATTTTGTATATTATATCAATTACAAAAGCCTGGCTGGCTTTTGAACTTCCATTGCAATTCAAATTCAAAGATTTCAATTAATAAAGTTTAATCACTTTTGTCAAATTGGTTTTATGTTTATTACATTTCTGAGATTGCCGCAAAAATTTTGCTCTTATTTAGCATTTATATTCTGTCGGTACATTAGTGATTGTAACATGTTCATGAAAATTTTTACCTATTACATGATAACATTATATGCAAAATTTATCCTTTTTCCAGATGCCCTTTTTCCAGGGCAAGGCAGTTGCAAGAAAAAATGAAGCAGAGGTACAGCGGGTTCCCCCATTAAAGAAGGTGGATTTTAAGAAAGTCAGACCATGTTTTTCACAAAAAGTCTCATCATATAAGAACATTTTTCAGCCTGAAAAAACGTTACTTTCTTATGTTACTTTAAAAAAAACACACACAAAGGTGAACAAAAAATATAAAATCCTCAAAACCTGTTTCAACTGTATTTTTCAACCTGTTCAAAAACTGCATTAAAAGTACTCCTTAGATAGATACTCCTTAAAAACTATAATTTTCAAATCCTTGAGGCTTTATTAAACTGTCCTCTTCTCCTGCAACAGCAGTCATCAGTAGCCCAGTCTTTTGGAACAACTTTTTGCGAAAGTTTTTAAACTTTCCTGCCTCTTTATAAGGTTCCCCAACCCATTTAGTAAGCAGTATCCCCCTTTCTGATGCTGAATAGCCTACACCACGCCACTTCTCAAAGTTATCATCATCCTCTAAATATCTGTCTAGCCTTCCTCCTATCAGTTTCTTGTTCATAAAACTTTCTCCTGCACCTACAGGTTGAATCTTATCAGTTTCATTAGGTGGTAAAGGGTAGACAATGCAGTTAGCTTCTTCACGGCATAGCTCATGAAATTCTTTGGTAGTTTGGCAATTTAGGTTGTCCAGAAACAATACACTTTCTCTTGATTTTTCAATGGATGCAGCAAATGTGTATTTTATCCAATCTTTTGCAATGTATGAGTCCATCTATCCATTAGCCTGCCAATATACATACACCCTACTATCATATTGACTCATCTCACTTAATTGGATGCCCTCTCCTTTTCCTCTGGAGATAATAGCTGGGGGGACAACTTGTTTATCTGTTGGGCTAATGTATAGCTCGAGAGGGTACATTGTCTTTTAGCAAGGCCACAGCTGGCCTGTGCAATCCAGACAGAAGT
This sequence comes from Sanderia malayensis, assembly GCA_013076295.1. NCBI lineage: Eukaryota > Metazoa > Cnidaria > Scyphozoa > Semaeostomeae > Pelagiidae > Sanderia > Sanderia malayensis. Next base: position 51,943 of record RQOL01000662.1, on the reverse strand, counting down.
GGTATCTTTAATTTCGTAGGATGTGTCTTGATCGACAACAAAAGGGAGGGGCACCTGATCTACATTGAACTGACAGCCTGGAACCCATCTGCCCTATTTCTCATCTTTGTTTTTTTTTTTAATCTTCCTCAGCAAGAGTTCGAATCTTTGCGCAACTGCGGATGAACATTTTGTATGATTGGCAGTTTCTCTTTATTTCCTTGCCTCTTCTTGTTGGCTTTTCTCTTAAGTGATACATTTTGTCTATTCTTAAAGGAATTCATCCAGTTTTTACTGGCTTTAAACTGTCTGATATACATTCTCATTCTTGTCCTAATCCACCTTTCACTGACTTTTAACTCTTCCCCCCTGGCAGTTATCAACTCTTCTTTAACCTTTTCTTGAGCTAATTTAAACTTTAATCAGCCAGGTTTCCTAATTCGTCTCCTGCTTCTTGTGCTTCTACTTCCATTTTGACATTTTCCACCAAGCTTTTTCCATTTTGAATCATTCCATGCTTTCATGATAGCATCTTTACTCTTTCTCCACTTGGAAATCAATCCTTCCGAAATACCAAATCTGTTAGATATTGTTACTTTAATTATTGTTACTGTTAGAGACAAAATCTGATACAGAGGCTAATTTTACATCAATTATGTGGTGCAACATTTCACAACAAATGTTGTTCAAATATTTTATCGGTTTGTGAAGAATTCACAGGAAATGATTTCGAGTTAGACTTTGCAAACACAGTAGATGTTTGCAGACAAAAAACAAAGCTTAATAGTATTCATGCTGACATGGGAAGAGTATACACTGGCGAAATGCTAATATGTCACTGATGTTGAAACCTACGGTGGCCCACAACTGTCACACGCTTTTAAAAAGAGACACACAGTTCATAAACAACACTCGCACAATTTTAAAAGAAATCACGCACATTTCAAAACGAAACGCACAAATTAAAACCAAACGCACAAATTTAAACCAAACGCACGTTTAAAGAAAGTTCGCAACAATTTCAAAAATGCTTCGCACATTTAAGGAAAGTTCGCAACAAATTCAAAAATGCTTCGCACAATTAGAAAGCAAGCTGCACATAAAGCGATTCGTACAAAATGGGGACATAGAATATTTTGACATGAATTAATTTAAACGTTCTTGGAGTATGTTTATACATTGTTGAAATATGCGTTGTTGACATCCTTACTGGTCCTTACCTCACCTGCCTCACCTAGTCATGAACTGTGGAAGCTGTGGAACACAATGCGAGGATACATCAAGGTTTTGTCACTCTTGTGGAGAAGGCAAAACAGGGATAGTTGTTTCTATATATATTTATTTTTGTACTGCAATATCAGCACATTTTTTAATTGAAAAATGCAGCACCAAGGGGAGACTGGTCAGGGGCGGATCCAGGAAAAATTCTGACTACTGCTCAAATTGGTCGAAGTGACAGAATTATCATTTTTTTTATCTTAAAGCCTAAATTAGAAGAAAGAAAAATACTAGGCCTGAAAATCTGACTCCAGCTCGAGCAGTAGTAGCTGTAGTCTGGATCCGCCCCTGCTGGTATTGGTCCATTTTCAAAAGTTGGTCTTTGAGATTCGACCAAATGAGAAAATGTCACCAGGGGGTTTAAATATTACTAGGGCTTTTAAGGGGGGTTGTTTTAATTGTCACATGCTGACTTGATTTTTGTGCAAATGTATTCAAATTTAAGAATTTTGACTGCTAAAAACTCTTATCCCAATCAAAGTAAACTTTGATTTCTACTTAGCCCAAATTAATACTTAAGTCCAGATGGCCAGGGTTGACAAGTTGTCTTGTACGTAAATGTAGGTAAAACAAAAATATTGGGGGAGCCAACTGTTAGGGAAGAATAATGTATATTCCCATTGTTTGGGGAGGCATCAAATACCCCCTGCTTCCTCTAAGATTCAAGCCAAATATATCCAACCAACAACAAATAACAGCATCTACATTTTAATTTACATCAAAATCAATGCCGATTTAAGCCAAGAAAATAAGCAAAGAAACTAACAATGGGAGTAAATGTTTCGTATTATGTTGCATCCTTCAGAAATGAAAGAGTTACATAGTGTTATACTTTCATATAATCAATAACATAAAAACAAGTTGTTAATTAAATTTGCATCTCATCTTTTTAAGAGTTGCAAACTTCAGAGGACGAAGAAGATGAAACACTGGAAGAAGACAATTTCAACGAGGAAGATGTTATCAAATACTACTTCAACAGGGGATATAGCTATGAAGAAATTCTTCTTTATCTAGAAAATCGTCACAAGCTAAAAATAAGTTATAGCACCTTACTGCGTAGACTAAACAAATACGGCGTCAGGATAAAAACCAAAATAGTTATGACGCATTGATTCATACAGCACGTTTGAAGATTTTGGATTTAAAAAGTGGTCCAGGATCCTTGATGGGGTACAGATCCATGTGGCATCGTCTAGAACTGGAAGGTATTCGAGTACCACGTTCAGTGGTTTCGATAGTATTAAGAGAAGTTGATCCAGAGGGAAGCGATTTGAGAAAACGCCACAAACTGAAATGAAGAAAGTACACTAATTCTGGGCCCAATTTTGCGTGGCACATGGATGGTTATGACAAATTAAAACCCTGGGGATTCCCCATACACGGCGGCATTGACGATTTCAGTCTTCACATGCTGTGGTTAAATGTTACCAGGTCCAACAGTTCGCCAGATAATATTGCTTTGATGTTTCTGAGGACAGTGGAAGAAAACAAAGGTTGCCCTGTCGAGCTCGTGACCGATTTGGGAACTGAAAATGGTATCGCTGCTGCTATTCAAAGCTTTTTTTGAGATAACCCAGATGCGCACCGGTATGTGCCATCGCCTAGGAACCAGCGCATTGAAGGATGGTGGTCCTACTTCTCCAAACATTATTCCAGATGGTGGATAAACTTTTTTAACGACCTTCAAAGGAGAGGAATCATTGACATATCATTAGAGCTATCGAAAGAGTGCTTATGGTTTTCTTTCTTAAACCTCATTCAAAGGGACTTAAACATGGTTGTGGAACATTGGAACACCCATACAATACGAAAATCAAGATTCAATGTCACACCTGGAAGGCCAGATAGTCTCTTCTACTTGCCCGAAAGATTTGGATGCCAAAACCAATTGGTGCCAGTGGCGCAAAGAGAATTTATCCATGCGTCTCAGCATATTGTAGAACAGGATGGTTTACACAAGTATCAAGAATACTTTGACATGGTTAAAGGTACACTCGGCATCAATAATCCCTCCAATTGGCAAGAAGGATTGCATTTGTACAAAACTCTGATGGATGTAGCTAACAATGGGTACAATCGCCCGTAGGTTTAAGGCCTGTTTATATGAAAATTCTTGACCTGCTTTTTGCCCCCTTTGCAGGTATTGCAGGTATTCTTAATAGGTATTGATTATATATTAGGTATATTCTTAATTCTTTATGAACTGGGGAATGACTCAACATAACGAAGCTAACAAAACAATACTAACTTTAAACTGAACAATGTCCTACATAATCAGATGTTAAGACTCTAAACCAAACCGAATCCTGAGTCCAAACACATATCTTCAAAAAAGCTCTTGATAAAAACTTCCGGAGACTCAAAGTACTTTTCTGAAACAGGAAAAGTTAACACAATATTGCACGTGTTGGTAATAACTGTGCAACTTTTTCTCGCATGGTCAAAGTGAATCTCACATTTTCCCTCCAATGAGCTTGTCACATATTTTGATCCTGTTAGAAATCTTGTAACTTCTTCCACAGTAATTGAAGTGGTAGTTTCTCTTTCATTGCCACCTTCAATGACAATAAGAGGCAGCTCCACTGAACCGTCATGCTCCAGGGACTCTATGCAGTTCGTAAAATTATAGAATATGTCCTCTTCCAAGTTTCGCTTTCTTCTTTGCTGTAGATCTCCATCCTGTACTTGTGTATACTCTATGTTTTTTAAAAGAGTTAAAATGCTTGAAGCTTTCTGGGAGGATGGCAGATTGAATTCTTCCTTACTTTCATTATAATGATCCTCTAAAACCTTGAGAACGCCAAGAACTTCCATTCCCTTACAAACCTCCTGAATTTCCTCATTACAAGCAGAAATACAGAAATGTTGTGCGATATTCGTACACAGTTCTTCCTTTTCCTCAAATGAAATCTTGAAGCGTGTCACGCCAAATGAAAACCGTCCTCCGAAGGATTCCATCATATCCTGAAACTCCCTGTCATCTTTCGTAGCCATCAGGGCTTTTATTTTCTCTTGGATTTCTAAATCCGAAATGGCTTCAGTAGTTGGCCTAATTTCAGGACCATTTAACAATCGTGCAGTCAACGAGGGATTGAAGCAACATGGCCCTGCACATCCATATAGTAATGCAATCGATATCAAGTTACCCAGCAGCTGAAATTCCTTCTTCCCCACTTTCTCGAGGTCATGTAGCAATGTAAAACTGCTTCCATCACCGGTGGCGAAAAGATGCTTTTTACAATCATCAAAAAGTAGTGAGAAGAATTCTCTCTTTTGCCACCCTGCATCAACGCCAGCCTCTCCTATAAACGATACAACAAATGGACAGATGAAATTAGCATAGAGCTGACCACGTTTTTGTGCAGTATCCTGCCAGAGCTGCCTTCGACAAACAGACACAACTTCTGGTTCAGAATTAATTTCCTGAAATGCCTTTCCAATGTTTGAAAGCTTTTCTTTCAAAGACAACGATGTTGATGTTTTTGTTGTTTCTGATTTTTCCAAGGTTGCAAGTGTGGTTCCACTTATCGATTCCGTTGATGTTTCTTCTGAGATATGGTTCATCGTATCCATTAGTGTTGGTTGTTGTGGCTGCAAATTCTTCAGGAACGACTCGGTAAACGAATCGTCATCAAATGCAGCAAAGTCTAATTCACCACATTCTTTAATCTGCTTGGTTCGGATTCATCTTCAAGATCCAGCCCCTTGTTTTCTGCCAAGAGATGGTCTTTTAGAGTGCACAGATAGAATACCATATTTCCTCGATTAAGCGTTTATTAATCTCGGCACTTTGGGGGGGGGGCGCCTAATCGAGGGGGCCATTATTCGAGGGGGGCGTTTATTGGAAAGTACAAGATCACAGGCTCTGTCATTGGGTCCAGAAAAGAGAAAATGGTTTAGTTGAGCCTTGCTTTATCGAGCAACAACGTAGAAAATGAAAGTCGCCATGGTTTTGCACAAAGAGGGGGCGTTTAATCAAGGGGGGGCTTTTATTGCAAAAGTTGGTAGCATACGGGGGCGTTTATTCGAGGGGGGCTTTTAATCGAGGGGGCGTTTAATCGAGGAACTACGGTACAAGACGCCTAAACTCTTTCCCCACCTCCTCCTTGTACTTCTTTAAATCAAAAATTGAAATGTTCCTGGCATAAATTGGGCACATTGGCCATTTCCGTAAGTCAAAATATACACAGTTTCAGAGTATGAATCGCAATTGTAAACCTTCCATTTCTTGGATTGTTGGACAAGGATTGTCCTATAAGGATCTTTAGTGTTCACTCTTAGTGCCAATCTTTGACCACTCTTTGGTTTCAGAGATAATGCTTGATCTGACCATTCGAGCAGACCAAGCGTAATAATAACATCTTGGCCTTTTTCTTTATCATCCTTTTTCTTTGTGACTCTCTCTTTCCATTGTTTACCTTTTGACTTTCTGTACGACTCAAATGAATTGATTGGCCCATCTTTATAGCAAGGCATTTCTATTGTTGATGGTGTAGTAGATGGTGGTGGCCTGAATCCTAGAACAGAGCATTAGTAAAATTAGGTTATGAATTAATTCTATTCTTCAATTACCTGTAGGGAAGCATTAAGTAAGCAGGGGCAGTGGACATTTGCAAACAAGCTCTGAAAATAGCCAGTGAGAATAAAATTCTGGGGTTATAATTATTTCAGGTTATGTTCATGAAAAATTGAATTAAATTGAATTCATGTTTAGGTTATAGATTTATTTCAAATTATGCTCAGGTATCAAGTTTTGTGTTCATAATGAATTGCATTTGATACAATGTTACATTTTTTGTTCAAATTTTGAAAGTATCTTATAATACCAATGAAATTTCATGCATGTATTTAGATTGCACGACATATATAAGATATTTTTGAGAAAACTCTATTACCAAACACTATATATTAATTATTTTAAAAAATCCAGCATATCAATAACTAAATATTTGCAGGATATGGATGCATGTTTTCACCACCCCAAACGTGCTTGACATTGACCACTAAGTAGCTTACCAATAGGCAGTACTTAGGTTAGAAGTACTTCTTTGTTGTTCACAACTGTGCAGATGTCTATTGTCTTTTAGAATTTTTGTCTGCGAAGATTACTTATTTCTTGATAAGAAGCATGTGTACAAAGTAACTTTTCCAAATACAGGCCCAACCCTATGCCCTAGGCCTAGCCTTTACCACAAAAGAACAGCAGGAAGGAAACAATCGATTTTATTAGGGTAGGGTAGGCCTACGCAAAAATGTAGTAGATAGATTACTAGCTGTAAGTATTAACTTCAAACTTACTATTTCCACATTTTGAGCAAAATTGCCCATCTTCGTTTTTCTCTGCTCCACATACTTGGCAGAACATTGTGTGCTTGGCGGTATCTTGTGCTTCACGGCATGAAACAGAAGTAGAGAGCGGGGAGGAGACGAGACAGACAATGTGTGCTTGCCATCGCCAATAGATTTAAGGACGCGCCAAAACCTTCTACTAAAGGTAGCCTTGTTTTAGCACAGGAAATCCAAGGTAATTGCCGTGAGAAAGGATTGTTCATCCTCAGAACAAGATTACTAAAATGTTACATATTTTGATGCATAAGATGATATGATTGTTGTAAACTTTGTAATTGTGCGAAGCATTTTTGAATTTGTTGCGAACTTTCTTTAAATGTGCGAAGCATTTTTGAAATTGTTGCGAATTTTCTTTAAACGTGTGTTTGGTTTTAATTTGCGTTTGGTTTTAATTTGTGCGTTTGGTTTTGAAATGTGCGCGATTTCTTTTAAAATTTTGCGAGTGTCGTTTATGAATTGTGCGTCTCTTTTTAAAAGCGTGTGACAGTTGTGGGCCACCGTAGAAACCTCTATCTGCCATCAATTGGTCACCAGGACTTAATCTTTCAAGGAAATCAGAGTCTTCAACAATAACAATCAATAACCTTCAACAACCACCATAACAATAAGATGAATATGAAATTGCACCATTAGGGGTTATAGCAATGAGCACTTTGACAGTGCAGTGATGTTTGTATTCACTCCATAAAGCTGCCTGAACATCAAGGCTAGATGGAGTTTCAGTGAAGATCTCTGTACAATCAATTATACCTATACAGTTTGGAAAGTGCTTGAGAAAAATATCTCACAGGTTGCATTCATGATCAGAAGGGGCCATCTGATCATGAATGCATGATCAAGTGCAATCAACCGAACCCAGGTGAAGAAAATTTGACTAGTCAAGCCAGAGCTAATGTCAAAACTCCAAGCCATTCCTTAAGCAGTGCACCTCAGCGCAGCTTCATAAGTGTCAGCAAAAACTCCTGCTCTGAGCTGAGTTTGCATTGTAGACCCTTTTATTCTGCTTAAGAGATGCCTTATCAGCGGTCAACTTCTCTCCTCTCCAATACTGCATGCTGTTTGCATTTACTAACAACTGATCAAACAAAATTTTGAAAATTACTGTATCCTTTATGCCAGTAAATAGTCTCACATCACTGTTCCTTGGAGCACCCAACTTTGTGGTCAGCTGCAGTGAGCCATTTCTTATGTAGTGCCTTTTTTATTGCAAACTCCCATTTCTGTCTTTAATCAACATCATCCACTGGGAAAACATGAAACTTTAATTCCTCCACATGACTTCTAAAAAATCATTCTTCTGGGCAACCTTTCCTGTTTTGGCATCCAGAAACACAACATTTATCTTTTTCCATATTTAATTCTTCAAAAATGCAAGTCACTGGCCTACATTTTCCACACAATATTCCAATAAACAATAAACAATTAAACAATTTCAGAAACGTATTGTTATAAGCCGACAATTGTGAACAAACTTTCAACATTGGCGGGGAAAATGTCAGCTGATATATATTAATATTTATTTACCCTATGTTTGCGCCCCTTGTCCGGGTTGCGTGCATTTTTAATCCTGTTGCTTGTTTTGGATGCCCTTCTGACTGTAAGTCGGAGCCGAAGTAGAAGGAGGAAAAATTTGAAATGCCACCGTGTCAGAATCTATTGCTCGAAAAATGGGATTTTGCAGATTATTTCTTTTAATAATAGGGGATGCTTCGTTTAATAATAGGGGATCGTCAGATTTCTGGAGATACAGGCCAAAATGTTGACTGCTGTTGAAGTAGCTAGACCGCTATTTTGTAAACAGTGGGAAAGGCCACCACAGTTCGTAAAGGATCAGCACTGTTTCTCTCAGAAAGTTTATTGAAATAAATTTAGAACAACATACCTCATATCTATAAGTAGGTCTGTATGATTTTTCTATCCATTAGGTTGTTCGTGTGATACGTTGTGACAATTAAATTACCATCTCTGATCTCAACTAAAAACTGAAAATTGTGTGCCTCGCACGTTCCAAATTGAAAAATATTTCCCTTTTTCTCAGCAGATCCTGATAAGGCAGTTGACGTCACATTAGCAACGATCATTCTCCACAATTTTCTCAGAAATAAATCAAAGGACAACTATACAGGAAATGGTGTACTTGATGAAGAAAGTGTGGATGGTGATGTTGTTCCAGGTGATTGGTGGGAAGATCCCAACAATTTAACATTTTTGGAAGCACTGCCAGCTACTAAAAGTAACAGGGCATCGCTATCAGCCACACAAGTTCGAGAGGCACTAGCTGATCATTTCTATGGCCCTGGACAAATCCCATGGAAATGGCAGCTGTTAGTGTGAAACAATGTTCTATGCATAAAACAATTAAAATTAACACGAACATTATGTTCTATAAAGAAAAAATGATGAACTTTAAAATTTTATGAGTAACAATGTAGTTCCAACCAAAAATGATTTATAGTTCCTTCATAGATAACGTGCTTATTAACAGTACAGTAAAGAACATGAAATAAGAGAAAGATTAAATGGAATGAAACAATAAGCAAGAATCCAAAGTCTTAATAAATGTTAGAATGATTGCCTTCTGCGGATGTTGACGGAGTAGATGCTGCAAACTGTTCATCCAATTCTCCTGCGTCTTGAAGCTGAGCTCTATAGTATCATTCTTGAAGCTGAGCTGTATAGTTATGTTCAAACTGAGCTGGTGGTAAAACGCCCTTTGATGCTATCACACCAGTGTAAAATAGAAATTGCCGAAATTCTGTAGCTTTCTATTGCTCAAGCTCATTAAATTCATTGATTTTGATTTCATTGATCATTGATTTTGGCTGTTGACAAAATCACTTTGAAGCTTGCCATTCAGGGAGAGCAACTTTCCAGATATTTCACTGAGCTGTGATTGACACAACCTGCATTCTCTGGCACCCTTTCCTGCATTCTCTGAGACAATGTGCCTTAGACCGAAGGATCATCGGCAAATCATTGACACAAGCGCAAGTGCAGTTGTGTTTAACAGTCCAACTTTAGCCTGTGCACACACTCAAAAGTCTCCTGACCAGAATTGTAGAGTCTGCGAACTCAGCTCAAAAAGTGTGTTCTGTAAGCGACCCTCGAAGTGATTTTTGTCAATGCGCGGAAAAACGTGAACGATTGTCGCATGGTTATTATCAAGCGACATGGCGTCAGCAACGTGCCATGCTTGCATTCTCTGCTTGCATTCTCTGCTTTACCAATGTTTCGATGGCGAAACGATGGCATTTCAATCTTGTTGAAGGAAAAGGCAGTTTTAAGATAAAAGAAGCTTTGGAGTTGCTTCCTATCCTGGTTAGGAAAACTTCAGATTATATATATCGCTGTTGTTTGCGTTTTCTCAAACAAATCAATGCTGCCCGATTGAAGGTGAAAGAACCCGAAAACGATATTGTTGTAAAGTATAACACAGCTTCTGCTGCAGGAAGAACAGAGGATAAATCTTTGAAACTGGCTCTTTTTGTTCCTGTTTCTATTTCTGGACAAGATGGCCAAAATAAGGTGGATAAGAACGTTCACCAAGAAGTTGATAGTACTCATGGTGATGGGTGGTCAAGCTCAGTTATTGCCAGTGATGTAGGCCTAGCCCTACCAGACGAGGGCAAGGCAGGTGGCACTACAAATTTAGCAATAACCCCACAGCAAAGCACGGGTAGTCCTAGTTTTCTTTCAACAAGTTTAGGCGGCAAAAAAATGACAACCACGCCTTGCCAAACAAAGGATGACAACACCAGAAAATTGAAAAGTTCAAAAAAGCAGATGAAAATGAAACTTTAGCTAATGTTGGAGACACGATTGAAATAAGTGTTTCAGTAAAAGTTGTCTGGAAATCTAAAGTAAAGGAAATAGACAGGGAATTATCCCCTACAAACTAACAAACAGGGTAACCTTAAATTTTAATGTTTCATATGAAAGCCAAGACAAAGAGAATAAAAAATCCGAGATAGGACATTTCGAAAAAATGACGGGGGTCACGTCATCGCTCATCAAAGTATTGCACCATTGGTCACATTCAGAAAAAAATCAACTATCTTATATTGTAAGCCTAAATACATATTTAGAAAGAGCATAAAGAGTTATGCAAAAAATATTAAGGAACTTTATCTTTAACATGAACAGTTGAGGAGATATGGGCAGTCGAAGATGTTACGATTCAGGGGGTAAAAAAAGAAATGAAATTACCTGAATTCTCCAATATTACCAAAATATTGGCACAAATATTGAGCTACATATACTATCTCATTGATGGAAAGCATTTCAAGTTGATTTCAGCCAAAGAAATGTTTGAAAAATTGAGTTTACATAATGTGCAGGGTGTCTGAATTCCTGACATTACCCCCCGATTTTTAGAGAAATCCATTTTTTAATGATTTGGGGTGAAACTTTTAATGTAAAGTCAACTCTGTTTAGGTTGAACACCCTAGGGAAGCGTGAAAATGTTCGAATTACAACATATTCGAATTGTAGAGGTTTACCTTTATAAGAATTAATTGTTTAGTGATCCTTATGAATGGAGAATTCCGTTCCAAATGGGTAAAGCTCAAACTACACTCATTAAAAATGCTTTGCTGTTGCAATTTGTTCTTCAATTAGACATCAACTTGTAAAATAAAAGCTAATAAGTCATCAAAATTAAGGGGTAATATCAGCGTTGCTAAAACAAAGATAAAATGAAATAAAGTGTATAGAAAAATTGTCAGCGAAAAAACCTCACTAATATTTTATGGTAGCCATTCGTCTCATGAGCTATCACTTGATATAAAATCGGAGACCTCCCATTTGCTCTCCTTGCTTTCACTTAACTAAGAATCATTTTCGTTAGCACCATTTTATGATTGGTTACAAACAGATTCGCTTGTCGGTTGATGCTTGTTGTTTATCTTGGTTTGCTTTCAAACCATTTCTCTTTCCCTTTGATTTTCGCCTTACTCATGGTAGTCTTTTCTCTCTTGCTTTCTTACATTGTGTTTGCAGATCTGCAATGTCAAATTCCTCGTTCGCTTCTGAAACAGGCTCCTTTTTCTTTCGCTGCAGATTTCTTACAGGAGAAAATTGACTCCCGCAAACAAGACTGGCAGCTGTACTTTTGAATTGTTAATTTTCCAACCCCAAATTCTTAAAATCTAGTTGATCGATCATAAAATTGCTGGAATAATACCATTCGTATGGTGGACGGAGTCTTGGTCCGATGGAGGTAATAGCAATGAAGGCTTATGTTTAAGTTCCTTGTATATGCGAATCCTAGTTTCAACAAGTCTTTGCGTTATACCAGAATACGCAGTTGAGCATATGAACTCTTTGACGTGGTCAATATCCTCTGGGGCTAGATTGCTTGTCAACCCAAGGGCCAAAAGTAAGTTGGTCTTTGTATTGTCAGCAAGGACTCTTCTGAGGACGAGAAGTTTACCGGGCAATAACGGAAGAGGAAAAAATCTACAGGATTAGAAAAGCGTAAACTGATTGAGAAGGACTGCAATCACGAGGAAGCAGACACAAGACTCATACTTGAAATATAACTTGTGTTGCACAATGAAGAAAAAGAAAGAGAACCACCATATCGGTATCCTTACAAACAACAAAAGCATCATTATTTTTTTCAAGTGCTATGGCAATGAGACTTTTGGCCCTTGGGTTGACAAGCAATCTAGCCCCAGAGGATATTGACCACGTCAAAGAGTTCATATGCTCAACTGCCTATTCTGGTATAACGCAAAGACCTGTTGAAACTAGGATTTGCATAAACAAGGAACTTAAACACAAGCCTTCATTGCTATTACCTCTATCGGATCAAGACTCCGTCCACCATACGAATGGTATTATTCCAGCAATTTTTTGATCGATCAACTAGATTTTAAGAATTTGGCGTTGGAAAATTAAAAATTCAAAAGTACAGCCGCCAGTCTTGTTTGCGGGAGTCAATTTTCTCCTGTAAGAAATGTGCAGCGAAAGAAAAAGGAGCCTGTTTCAGAAGCGAACAAGGAATTTGACATTGCAGATCTGCAAACACAATGTAAGAAAGCAAGAGAGAAAAGACTACCATGAGTAAGGCGAAAATCAAAGGGAAAGAGAAATGGTTTGAAAGCAAAGCAAGATAAACTACAAGCATCGACCGACAAGCGAATCTGTTTGTAACCAATCATAAAAAGGCGCTAACGAAAATGATTCTTAGTTAAGTTAAAGCAAGGAGAGCAAATGGGATTTTATATCAAGTGATAGCTCATGAGACGGATGGCTACCATAAAATATTAGTGAGGTTTTTTTGCTGACAATTTTTCTATACACTTTATTTCATTTTATCTTGGTTTTAGCAATGCTGATATTACCCCTTAATTTTGATGACTTATTAGCTTTTATTTTACAAGTTGATGTCTAATTGAAGAACAAATTGCAACAGAAAAGCATTTTTAATGAGTGGTTTGAACTTTATCTATTTGGAACGGAATTCTCCGTTCATAAGGATCACTAAACAATTAATTCTTATAAAGGTAAACCTCTACAATTCGAATATGTTGTAATTCGAACATTTTCACGCTTCCCTAGGGTGTTCAACCTAAACAGATTTGACTCTGCATCAAAAGTTTCGCCCCAAATCATTAAAAAATGGATTTCTCTAAAAATCGGGAGGTAATGTCAAGAATTCAGACACCCTGCACATTATGTAAACTCAGTTTTTCAAACATTTCTTTGGCTGAAATCAACTTGAAATGCTTTCCATCAATGAGATAGTATATGTAGTTCAATATTTGTGCCAATGTTTTGGTAATGTTGGAGAATTCAGGTAATTTCATTTCTTTTTTACCCCCTGAATTGTAACATCTTCGACTGCCCATATCTCTTCAACTGTTTATGTTAAAGGTAAAGTTCCTCAATATTTTTTGCATAACTCTTTATGCTCTTTCTAAATATGTATTCAGGTTTACAATATAAGATAGTTGATTTTTTTCTGACCGTGACCAATGGTGCAATACTTTGATGAGCGATGACGTGACCCCCGTCACTTTTTCGAAATGTCCCATCTCGGATTTTTGATCCTCCTTGTCTTGGCTTTCATATGAAACATTAAAATTTAAGGTTACCCTGTTTGTTAGTTTGTAGGGGATAATTCCCTGTCTAAAAGAAACTTGACCAAAGACCTTAAAATGCCCCTACACCTTATTTTTTTATTGGCTAAAACTATAGATTCGAATGCGCTAATTCTGAATCTGTTTATATTTTTTTGATATGACAAGTAATTTTTGAGATACAAGGCAACGCGTGCCACTTTTTCGTGGTCAACTTTTAGGACCGTAATTTACCTACTATGACATCATAGTAGATAAACTCCAATGTAGCGGCTGCTCGTTGTATTCAATGGCGGCGGGCGTAGGCCTATATTCAGTATAATAAATAATGTTTGCGTTGCGCTTTTGTTGTGTCTCGTTATGTGTATTCGTGGGTATTTGTGCAATTTTGGTGATCAGAATCGAATAGAAAGTTTCCATGAATTAACATTCTTTGTCGGATAGTAGTTCATGACAGTAGGGATTGCAGTGCCGAGGAATGCGAAGATGGCGAGGGGATAGGATTGATCGTATCGTAGAGCAAAGCAGATCGTTGATAGTGATACCGATGAAGGAGAAACCTGATGCATTTGATGCCATTTGGCTGAGAACTCTTTCAGTCAAAGCCATGAAAGAGATGTGAGCAAGAAAAGAAATGTTGAAAGAAAACTTTCTGGGCATTTGACTAGATCTGAATTATTATCTTTTTGTTGTGTTTGTGATGAAGCAAAAGTGTATATCAAAATTCAATATACGCAATAATTTAGGCCATCATATCCATGTCAGTCTAAACCTTTGGGGTTTGAGGAAGCTTGAAACGATTCGATTTTCATTTGGAACAGCAAGTGTAGAAAATCTGCAACACAATTCCTTATTACTACACAAGAATTTCGTTATTGTACCGAAATTATTGCGCTTTGTTTTTTGATTTATTTCATTCATGATGAGGCATCCATAGAATTTCTTCCGTTGTTGCGAATTGATGAAATCTATCCATCTCCTTCTCCTCACAGTTTTAGGGCGATCATTCTGATAAAGCAGAATTTTGTGAAGCCATACAAATTTTGATTTATCGGGTGTATTTCCATGGGCTAGCAAAACACATCGATAAGGCATATTTTCCCAGTTTTATCATCATGTTTTGATGCTCTTCATGGGATCCACGTTCCCGTACAGTTTTAACATTGCACGGCCCACGCCCGTCTCCACTGAGCACAACAAGCAGCCACTACATGGGAATTTTGTAATTCCTCCCCACGGCTGCAAACTCATCGCAAGCCCATCAAATTTCAATGTCATAATGCGCCAACCTGTTTCTAATCATGAAAGTAAAAAAAACAAATATCGAGTGCATCGTATGAGAGAAAATTGATGCCGGATTTGTTGCTTCAGTACGGGAAAATGAGCGGGGCACAATGGCACCAACTATGATGTCATAGTAGGTAGATCCCAGTCCTAAAAGTTGACCACAAAAAATGGCGAAAATGACAAGCATCAACAGTTCCCCACGTTATAACTCGTTAACGAGACGTCAGATGTAAAAAATATTTTCGTATCTAAAATCAGCGAAGAAAGTTTTATCGATATAAAGAATAAAAAAATAAGGTGTAGGGGCACTTTAAGTCTGTTGGCTTGATGTTATGCCGACATGTGATGCTGATGTTATTAGGTACGTACAAGTAGCTAGCATTTGCTGTCTGGAAACACCCAAAACTACGCTTACAGATAATAGAAATTCATCTCAAAGAAATAAATAGAGAATGTGTCAAGCTTTGTGTTGATAAAACCAAGCCTGCTGACTCCAAACGGTCTGCAAAGATCGCTGAACATTGCCCTGAGAAGAAGGTCTCTGCAGACAAGCAAACTGGAAACCAGCCAAGTTATCTTCGATTAACTGGCAAGGAGGATATTCTTAGTTTTACATTGCAGAAATTTGATGAAGAGTTGAAGAGCAGGGCTCCACTTATGAGGTCAACATTAATGGCAATTTCTTGGCGCCAAAATAAAAAAACGATGATGCATTCTTGGCTCCAGCTGTTTCTATGGCTGCAGCAGTGTGTCTTAAAAATAGGTCCAAGTGATTTTGACATTGATGACGAAGCACTCTGGATTTATGGTATGTTTTTTGTACACTATATGTAATATTTTTTTGCATTACACATTCTAAATTTTATCAAGAACTTACACCAAGCATAGTGCAAGGATTTCATGTAAAGAACAATATATTCTCTCTTGTTCCATTTTAACAATAAAAACAATAGGAAATTTAATAAACTTCTAGTACTAGGGCTTGAGTCAAGTTTCTTATAAAATAAAAAATGTGCGCGTTTTGATTTCTTTTGGTAAAGGAAAGAAATAGAACAAAATAATCGTTATTGTATATGGTTTACCAGAAATCCTGGTTGGTTCCTTGTGACCTTTTTCCTTATAAAAAATCTTGTACTATACAATGCCTCACTTACTGTCAGAAAATTTTTAAGGATTTCCAAAATGGTGACAGCTTTCTACAATATCTGGAATTTTAAGATAATATGAACAGAAAAGAAATTACAAACCTTCCTGTCGAAATATTTTGAAAACGAGAATTTACCTTGGCTCCAAATGGCATTAATTTCTTTGCGCTATGGTATTATGAGTGCTGGCATGAAATGGGCCACTCTTTAAAGGAACAATTTTGAACTTTTCTCAAAAAATTATAATTTTGAAGTTTCAAAGAAAGTCAAAGAGGCTACATGTTACAAATCCTGATTTATCTTTATGGAAATTGCAGCACAGGCTCAGATTCAGCATTAAACAAGGTGAAATGTTAGTCTCATCCCATGGGCAAAAGCCTGTCAATTCTGATTTTTGTTTACATTAGTCCAGAGGGTGAAGGGGGGGGTATTATCACCCGAGCGGGGACTTTTCGGGACAACATTTTTCTAGATCACTTTTTTGCATAGATTACGAATCTTGGTGTTGATCGACGATTTTGGGGGGATTTTTCGAGATTTTGGGGGGTTTGTGCTCAATTTCTGGGAATTTTACAAATAGGACGTTTATGTGGGGGGGGGGGGGTCGATGATGATGCCTGTTTAGTGCAACGCAGTATGCTAGTGTGATGTCAATTACTGTATGTATATATTTGTACCAAAGGGGGGAAAGGGGGCTTAGGGGGCTTCTTTGGGGCACATGTGCTGAAATTCAAAAATGAGTATTTGAAGCACCATGAATTCAAATAACATCTTTCAGACAAATTTTAAAAATAAAATATCAAAGGTGCATTTATGCATTCTCAGGACGTCATTTCAGGCCCGTAGGAAGCGAGGGGGCTATAGGGGGCTACAGCCTCCAATAGAAGGCAGAAAACGTGGTTTTACGTCATCAAAATATGACCTTCTACACTGAATTCTATTGTTCCGGTGCAATTCTTCATTTCAACATGCTGTGCATTCATTTCGTCATATCCCCAGGCACTTAATCAACAAATTCTTTCACTATTATAAAATATCTAATATATATATTCTACGGAGTCACGTGATGACGCACTTTCCCTGCCAAAAACAATAGATTCGACCCGAAACAATAGGTCGAACGCCTCAAAACAATGGGCCGAAACGGCGAACGAGGTATCCATAAGGCTTTTTTTTCTGGCCCTTAATCTGCCCTATTTTTAAGTGAGCTGTTCCTTGCCGGCTGAACCAGAAAGTTATCTATATGAGAGCTTACAGTTTCGACTAAAAGGTTAGGAAATTCTTCGTTAAAGTTCGCCTAATTTGCTATCACGAAAAAACTACAGTTTACGGTGGCGAAAATTCCAAATTCGCGTTGCGAACTCCAATTTCGAACAAAGCGTTCGCTGTTCACGTGACGCGTTTCGCCTTTTGCTGCAATTTGATTGGCTCTTTTCCGACTTCACGAGAACAGTTGCGATGCTTAGGCCTAATGTAAACAAGCCCAAAGTTTTATCAGGGATTATCAGGCGAGCGGAGCGAGCCAAGCTGTGTAAGAGGAGTAGGCAGAGGCATGAGCGTAAGCGAATGCAGCGCACGAAGTGCGCCAACCACAGGCGAGCGTAGCGAGCTAACCCATTGTAAGTGGGGTCGAAAAGGGCATGAGCTTTAGCGAATGCAGCGCACGAAGTGCGCCAACCACATTAAGTTTTTTTCACTTGCCCCCCTCCGGGAAGCGAGCGAACGCGAGCGCCCCCGGCTAGTTTCAACAATGAAATATTACAAATATTTCATTCAATAGATGTATCCCACGTGTATTCACAATCAAGTCTTTCAAGTGATGTTATCTTTACATGATACTTTTGATCGATAAAATCTTATATATATTGGGTTTATTCAGTTCCTGCACGATATGTAATAGAATAGTAGATTTCAGATTTCGCGATTTCAAAGCACTGGTTTGTTTCACGAAGGGTCCAGATCTGTCTTTTTATCACTAGCTCCTGCAAGGTATGATATGGTTATTTTCGATTTTATGGATTTTATCTTATGAATCGGCAATTTCTATCAAACGTACTGAACTTAAACTTTTGACTGAAAAGTTCTCATGCATAAGCTCTGTTAAAATATCCATTTTTTTTGCAGGAATGCTCGAATTTTAGAATGAAAAATGGCTAAAAACCAGAAAGAAACTCTGGGGTGTATAATTCATTACGATCATCTATCTACTGAAAATCCAATTCTCAGCCCATTGACAAACGAAATGTTTGCCCGTATAATCCAAAGTAAAAATGCCAAAGTTGAATTGGGTGGATCAAATCTTCACCAGCCGCAAGCGGATTGTATTCCCACAACTTTTACAGAGGGGGAACATTACGTTCATCGACAATGCTATCAGAAATTTACCAAGGCAATTTCAGTCCTTGCAGAGAGGCGTTCTAGGCCAAAACATACAGGAAGCAAAGGGCGATCATCGCCATTGAAGAGGAAGAAGTGATCAAGAGATAATGTGGGTGTATTGTTTCCAAACAGATGTATGAAGTGTACTTCCTCGCGCCCCCTGAAAGTTAAAGGTAAAAAACAAGACCTCAGGGCACTGCAAACATTTTCTGCCTGTCGGATGGTGATGCATGCAGCAGAATTTCAGAAAGATGAAGAAATGCTGCTGGCAATAAAAGATCAAGATTTGATTGCTCGACAGTTTAAAATGCATCCACAATGTTATAAAGAGTACACAAGAGTTGGCAGTAAACAGACCCCAAGCACAGATCAACCTGAAGTTACCAATGAAAATGACGATCAGACCACTGCCTCCCAGGAAAATGTGACTGATTTTAAATCTGTGTGCACGTTTGTCAAACAGCATGTCGTTGATGGAAACCAATCCGTTTCGTTGAAAGTTCTCACTGATATGTATGGTTTAGACAAAGAAGACTGCAAGCTTTGTGGCAAAGTGAAGAAGAGACTAGAGCAAGAATTTACTGAATAGATTGTTTTCGTTCGTGTTGCTTATCATGAGTCAGAAATTGTTGTTAGTAAAGGAACGCTGATGGCAACAACATTGACAACTTTTATTAAGGACAGTAGAGCCTTCGTTTTAAAAGAAGCTGCCTCAATTATTAGATCAGAAAATTGAGAAATGATGGGTACAGCACAAGACCTACCTTGGCCACCAACGCCCGAAGCTCTATCCTTAAAAGCAGGCAGCCACCAGAAATTGTGACTGACTTTGTTACAAGTATCATCCATGCAACACATCACTCCCCTGGAGAGGACGTGAAACGCCTATGCCAATCCATATCGGAGTGATCTAATTCATGCTGTTTCTAAGGGTAACTTCTTAACAGAGAAACACATTCTTTTTGGGGACTGGTCTTCATAGCCTAACTGGCCAAAAAACACCGGTAAAGATTCTGGGAAATTCGGTCACTTGATTAACTATGACCGTGTCAGAATGATAGAGACTGCCCAAGCTGAGATGGCACAACAGCTGAGATCCCTGGAAAGACCCTTCCCCTTTTACCTGGAAATGAACTTGACCGAGTAACTACGTTCTTTTGGTAGGACAATTTCGATTGTAAAAAGGAAAACACAGTTGGGAGTCTGCATACAACAATGGAGTTGCATACCAAGAAGCCATCCGCAACCTCAATTGAACAGTCAAGCAGTTTTCAGATTGGAGAAGTCTAACCGCAGCTCTGTTACTTTTCACGATTAGATCTTGACAAAAGAAGATTACTCGGCACCGAAACCCTAACTTATTGTGTTTGTGACGCAAGCCCAGCAATGTAGATTGAAAACAATAACGCAGACAAACTCTTACTACTTTGGCAGCTAATGAGAAGAGTCTCTTCCGTACAACAAAGGATAGCAAATTTGTTGGATGGATTGTTCAAGTATTTAGAAAACGAATTCTGAGCCCACAAGAAATACTTTTCTTCCACCAATAAGGCAACCAATAACCGAATACAGCACAGTTATAGAGTGCATTCATCAATCTCAAAGGCTTGCACATTCAGTAAACATGAAATACACGCGCATTTCCGTTGATGCTGGCGCTTCTCAAAAATTCTATCACATTATCTGGAATAGTCCTGTCGAATTCGGAGACGTGATCATTCATATGGGGGATTTTCACGCCATGATGGAGTTTTTTGGCACTATTGGAAAGCTATTCTCAGGGAGTGGTTTTGAAGAGGTGGTGTATAAAGCGGAGCTATGCACGTCTGGCGGTATTAAAGGGGTTCTTAGCGGGAAACATTACAACAGGAGCTGGATGATCCATGAATGTTTTGCAGAAGCGATTGAACGGCTGTTTTGCGAAGCATTTGTTCAAAGCATACCAAGCGATCTAGAAAGCAATCTTAAGGTGGATCCTGTGCAGATGGATGTTGGTTCAATAACCAATGACGCCATTTTCAAGCATTACGAAGAAATGTATAACAGTTTCAGAGATCGCTGCTCTCAAGGAGAATTCGGCCTCACTCCACAATTTTGGTTGATGTATCAAGAGGCAGTAAACAAACAGCACAAGTTTCATCTATCCATCAACACGAATGATTACTTCTTACGGCTGCAGTGCTGGAAAGAATCTTTACCCTATTGCTTTGCGTTGAACAAACAGAACTATTCACGGTACGGAGCTTACTATAGATGATATGCATATTGACGTCACAGTCCATTCGCCGCCATGCTGAGTGGTAAAATGAGTGGTAAGATGGCGGCCACGAAGTAGCCTCTAAATAGGCCCCTTCAAAAATTACATAATAGACAAGGATGCCAAGTCAGATTTGCAAAAAAAATTTGTCACTTGATGTGAAAATAGTAGTTTTCTGTAATGAAAGCAGATTTTTATCTGATAGACTTTCTTTCTTATAAAAAATTTGAAGCAAAAACAGCCTTTTGGCCAAGGCTTGCGGCTTTTTTAAAAAAAAAGTTAGGACGAAGTACACAAATCTCTGTCATTGACAAGAGAGGCTGGTGATGAGCAAAAAAGAGCGCGCAAAACAAATTTTGATTTTGAATCGATATTTTTTCAAAATGGTTGAGTCTTGTTCTGTTCTTGGTTGCATGAAAAATGGGTTTAAGAATGAGGTCAAATTTCATCGAATTCGCAAAGACCCTGAACGGAGAAAGATGAATTTTTATTGCCAAAATAAACCCAGATAGCAATATTGACCATGCTTGGGTTTGCGGAATTCACTTTGTCTCAGGTAGGCCATAAAATATTTGTATTTATTCACCATTTTTTCCCTACGGATTGCTCTGATTGGGATGTGAGATTATAATTCTCTGTTTTACACGTTTATAACTAAATAGATACATATGTCTCCTTAATGTTTAGGTCAGAAAAGTGGGAACATAGTCAAAACTTAAAGGAAGACAACATATTGTATTGAGGTCAGGAGCTTTTCCAACTGAACTGAGGACTGATTTGGCATTGTTATCTTTTGAGCAATGTACTCTGGAACATGACAATAATAAGCTCCTTATGAAAATACTTGGTTTCATCGAACCTTACATGCATTCCCATCACAACAGAAAGCTCTCTAATTTTCAAGAACTTCTTCTTGCACTAACTAATCCGGTTATGTCTTGATTTATCAGAGCAATACTTGGCTTATCGTTTTGGAATTCACCAAAGTAGTGTTTGCAGAATTTTCTACAAATGGATTGTTGTTTTGTCAAAATGTCTATCTGCCCTTATTCTTTGGCCTGAAAGGGAAGTTCTTCACAAGACCATGCCTACAGCATCCAGAGAGCATTTTTCAAAGTTTGCTGTGATCATTGATTAACATTATCTAATGCACAAATCTACACTGAACTGAGGACCAAATTTCCAAAGCATGGGTGTCTTTTGGACCTCTCGCTCCAAGAGACCCATGCTTGCAAATGATAGCATGAAATGCCAATATATTAAAAATCATTATTTTTATCTATCTCAGGCACTTGAATATTTTGAATGTTTTATTCGTTCTTGTTTTTTGCTTTGAGTTTTGTTGAGTTCCATTAATGCAAAACTCCTGTTAAAAACTTAACAATGCCTTGCTGCCATACTATGTGACTCAAATTTATTTTGGCTGAAATCAAAATTTTCAAATATTATACACTTGGGTTGGCTTTCTAAATTTTCATGATTAATAAATGCAATATTCTATGATTATAAATCCAATATTCCACGTGCGAATCCTTGTGGAAAGAGTAATTGGACTGCTTTGAAATAAATTTGTTACAATGTTGCAGAGCATCATCCCCATCAAGTTGCTGATGAGCAAAACTACAGAAGAAGATAGCATTGTTGATGATATCTTGGTTGTATGTTCAGCTCTTTGCAACCTGTGAGCCTGTTGTTCCTCTGGAATGAAACAGCAGCACTAAATTTGTCACCTTTTAAATAGCTTTTTTCAAAGCTACCCAATAGACCAATGTGTAACCCCTTTTGTTGTTAAACAGAGTTTATGTATATGTATATATATATCTAGTGGGGCGAGTTGAGTTGTTACCCAACCAAGAACAAAGTTCTGCAGTACAAGAAGATGTACACTTTTCTTTGAACTCAGAAACACTATAAATATAAAAAAAATAGCCGAAACATGAGAGCAGACTTCCCCTTGTCCGACCAAACAAGTATAATGTCTCCTACATACAGATCCATCATCATTAACGACGACCTGAGCTTGATAAGGCAATTTTTGCGAAAATACTGTGAGTTTCGTACTTTGCCAAAAAAAATATACAAGGGGGGCTGGATTCGCTTAAAAATTTCCTCATAGGTTTGGCAAATGACAACATACGGATATGCATTCATACTTTTATAAGCTTTCAAACTTGAATGGGTAAAATTGCTTGTTGAAGTAACCAGATAATTGTAAACGGCTGCGTAAGAAAATTTAGGCCATTGCTCCACAGGAGTATCAAAATCAGACTTATTCAATAAATATGGGTCTGATATCTGTAAAAATTGCAACTTCTGGTCGTAAACTAATTTTAGCTCAGAGGTGAGACCAGAGTAATGTACAGAAGGCGAGTGACAAGCTCCAAAAGGGGCGTTCTCCTTCGGCGCCTTTTTCGTGGCCGCCATGTTGCCACTCATTTTACCACTCAGTCCGAAAAGAATGAGTTCTGTGACGTCAATATGCATATCATCTATTGTAAACTTTTAGAAAACCTCGATTCAACACATCCTGGTGCTAGGAATGAACTGCAAGAGAAAGGACTGTCGGTATGCAGGAATACGCTAAGTGTTGGCCAGTCGATTGATGGAGCAGGGGAACAGACTTATGCGAAGCTCAAAGACTGCTGGTAATTACATCTATGCTCATTGATTCATTCTATGTATCAATGAGCATTCATTTATAAAAGAGTCTGTGCAACAGCTTCCTAAAACCTACATTTATTTTTAGGTGGCATCAAAAACTTTGCTCACCAAGATGCAACACACGAAAAGTGGGTTCTGAACAGACCCATTCAGGCAAGATTGGTAGATAAGTTATGCTCACTGGCACCAAGATAAAATAAGAGAACTAAGATAGTCTAACTAAAAATTCCCGATTTACCTTCTCTTTGAAAGGCAGTTTTTCCTTCACCGAAAGGTGCATTTGTCTTGAACGGCCATCATTGGACGCAGCAAAGCACATCGATGTGCGTGAGCCGCAGCTTTGATCCTGTCATTCTTGTCTGCACGGTTTCTAGGCTGTTTTCCACAAGCCATTTTCGAGCTTTCCTATGGCCGCAACTAGGGCAAAGTGACGATTTGACCAGGCCTGTTTCTATTTTTGGAACAATCAAATCGCGAAAGCGAGACTCGCTTCGCCCCCGCGCAGTCTGCTCATCAGTCGATCAAGGGGGTCAGCTCATCCAGGTTGTTGTCACTGGTGATTGTTGATGCAAATGTAATGGCTGATTTTGTCCAACCTTCGGAAAGCGGAATTTCCAGCAGTTTGAAAGCGAAATTGAGAGAAAAATTGAGGAAAGAGTCAGCAAAGGAGGGGAGAACCGACAGAATCTTTGTTTTCGCGTCTTAAAACTATTTTTGAAAGTAAATCCACACTTGTGGTGAGGGAAGAACAGCTGGAGAAGAACGGTAGAATATTTTTGGAACTGAGACGAAGATTGCAACATTTTTATGTGAGTAATGGAGGACCACTGCATTCAGCTACAGCTGTTATAGATGAGAATGGCACTGCAACTTTTCAAGTTTTGCATAAGGCCCATTGCTCCATTGAACTTTTAGGAGAGAATAATATGGTCAACGATGAAGCCATCAAGAATTTATTAGAGTTATTTCAACCTCAGTACTTTTGTTGTGTTGGATTACGCTGTTCTGAATTTGAAGCAATAGCAAGAAGTGTCCACATAGAATTAAAGAATAAAGAAGAGTTAAAGTACCCGTTCCAAAGAATAGCTAGCAAGAAATGTTTACGCTGGTTTAAAGCAGGTCAAAATATAAGTAAAGGGCAGAAAGAACAAGGGGCTACTTGCGGAGAATGCAAGTCTTTCTGTAGATATGTGAGGAGAATGAAAGTTAGAAATGAGCAGGAGTCAACTGGGTTGCATATGAGAAACTGTTTGAAGGCATCATCAAACTTTGCAATTTCAAAATTGACACCGATAAGCAAGTGACGAAGAATCCTTGCAAATTCATGGAAACGAGCAGAGCAGCGCAAAAAGTTGATAATTTATGAAGAGAAGCTGCAGGAATTTGATGTTGAACTGGATGAAACTCAGAATTCAGAAATGGAAAGTGTGGTAGAATGGATTAATCACAACGCTGTGAATGACTTAGAGACACTGTTGGCTGATTGTGAAAACCAAGATATCAGTGATGCCATCAGAAATAGATGGTACAAAGGTGCAGAAGACAGAGGAGAATTCTACAGGGATCAGTTTTATAATCAAGGTTAGACACTCAATAATTTGCCTTTTGCAGCATAAATCTACACAATATTGTAACAATATTGTGAATTCTTAACAATTTTTAAAGAATTTTTAAATGTTTAGAAAATAGTATTCCTTTTAAAAAGATTTGCTTCCCAACATTTGGAAGAATTCTAATAGTTCAAAACATGTTGCATGAATGTTGAACTGTACGTATATGAAAATTGTGTTGTATATATATACAGTAACTGTGCTATCTAATATATATATTCTGTGATGTCACGTGACGGTGGCGAAACTCTGGCCAAAACAATAGATTCGAGCCGAAACAATAGGTCGAACGCCCAAAAACAATGGGACGAAACGGCGAATCGGTGATCAATAAGGCTTTTTTGAATGGGGGCGCACAAGGTTGGCACTTGCATGGAAAGGCTCCGTTTCTGGAGTAGGCAAAAGTTATCTATTTTTGCAAGCCTATTTTAAAAGAATTTTTGAGTTATTCTATTAATTACTCCACTAATTGTGCTATCACGAAAAAACGACGGTTTACGCTGGCGAAACTTCCAAATTCGCGTCGCGAACTCCAATTTCGAAGAAAGCGTTCGCTCTTCACGTGACGCGTTTCGCCTTTTGCTGCAATTTGATTGGCTCTTTCGCAACTTCAAGTGAAAAGTCACGCGTTTTTCGTTATCATGCAAATTTGCCCTTGGCAGGCAGCAGGTACTTTTGGAGAAGACGCGTGTTTTTGTTTTGTACACAAAAAGTGAGGTGGGCGCCTTTCAAAGTGTTTTACCAGCTGAATTATCTTTGTAAAGAGCTCTTAATTGTTTGAAAGACCCCTGGAGAGTTGCAGGAAACAATAGAGAACACAGGTGATAGCTTTGTTTTGTTTTTTGAATGAAATAGTTGTGGGTTTTGTAGTAAGCGACCGCCATTGTTGCTTCGGCATGCTAACAACGTTTAGGCCATGGTCAAAGTTTTGAATTTTTCCGGCCCTATTTGCACGATTTTCCCCATTTAAATTTTTGACAAGTGTTGTCTGATAACACAACTAAAATAATGTGTTGTTTTTTTTTTTTTTTGTTTTTTACGATTTCCAACAAAGTTGCTTTTCACTCGGGAAGGAGCAATTGTTCACGCAAGACGCGAGCGTTGTTTTTGCATTTGCGAAAATTCAATTTCAGCCTGCCAACAATTGATTATTTTTTACCCAAACACTTTCGATAATTGTTCCCCAACATATTACCTTCATGTTGGTGTTTTTTGAGTTCAACTGGGTCACTATTTGCCACGGTAAATACTATTTTTACTTGCTAAAGTGTGTTCAAAGGTTTTGCTCTTTGCACGGCTCCGAAATTTCATTCAAACCACTTCCACCAAATGGTCTCTAAGAATTCAGTACTACTTATTTAAGAGATGAGACTACTTGCAACGTGTTCGCTGTTTCCTTAGCTACAGTTTGATATAATTTTTATTACAGATTGAGTTTAAATTTTCCAGGATGGATTAAATTTTTGAAAGCACCTTTTTTTCAAACTTCACACTGAAGCTATCAACTTTCAGAAACAGCTTTCAGGGGGGCAGCGTGGACGCGTGGCTCCGAAATTTCATTCAAACCACTTCCACCAAATGGTCTCTAAGAATTCAGTACTACTTATTTAAGAGATGAGACTACTTGCAACGTGTTCGCTGTTTCCTTAGCTACAGTTTGATATAATTTTTATTACAGATTGAGTTTAAATTTTCCAGGATGGATTAAATTTTTGAAAGCACCTTTTTTTCAAACTTCACACTGAAGCTATCAACTTTCAGAAACAGCTTTCAGGGGGGCAGCGTGGACGCGTGGCGGTCGCTTGGCAGGGGGGAAGATTCGACCTCCCACCTTTACTTTCTTTAGAAATGTTGCGTCGTAATATGTATTGTAGGGTATGTATTGTAGGGTATGTATTGTAGGGTATGTATTGTAGGGTATGTATTGTAGGGTATGTATTGTAGGGTATGTATAGTAGGGTATGTATTGTAGGGTATGTATTGTAGGGGTATTTGATGTAGGTAGTATGTGTATGTTATGTAGGGTATGTATTGTGGGTATGTATTGTAGGGTATGTTATGTAGGGTATGTATTGTAGGGTTTGTATTGTGGGTATGTATTGTAGGGTATGTAATGTAGGGTATGTGTTGTATTGTATGTATTGTAGGGTTTGTATTGTAGGGTATGTATTGTAGGGTATGTATTGTAGGGTATGTATTGTAGGGTTTGTATTGTAGGGTATGTATTGTAGGGTATGTATTGTGGGTTGTATTGTAGGGTATGTATTGTAGGGTATGTATTGTAGGGTATGTATTGTAGGGTATGTATGGTATGTATGTGTTTTGTATTGTATGGTATGTATTGTAGGGTATGTATTGTAGGGTATGTATTGTATCGTATGTATTGTAGGGTATGTATTGTAGGGTATGTATGTATGTATGGGCATGAGCGGGAGCGAATGCAGCGCGCGAAGCGCGCCAACCAGATTAAGCTTTATTTACTTGACGGGCTCCGGGGAGGGAGCGAAGCGACGGAACCCGGCTCATGTATGTATGTATGTATGTATGTATGTATGTATGTATGTATGTATGTATGTATGTATGTATGTATGCATGGGCATGAGCGGGAGCGAATGCAGCGCGCGCAGCGCGCCAACCAAATTAAGCTTTTTTTACTTGACGGACTGGGGCGAAGCGAGTGATGACCCCTAGTTAATAAAAGATTTAATCAAATAGGAAACAATCAAAATGCTATAGTATACAACTTTTAAATGAGATTTTATTTTTCTTCCAGGAAAAGAAAAAGCAAATGGTCATCACTGGAGCATGATCTAATATATATATTCTGCGGAGGTCACGTGATGACGCACTTTCTTGCCAAAAACAATAGATTCGACCCGAAACAATAGGTCGAACGCCCAAAAACAATGGGCCGAAACGGCGAATCGGTGATCAATAAGGCTTTTTTGAATGGGGGCGCACAAGGTTGGCACTTGGATGGAAAGGCTCCGTTTCTGGAGTAGGCAAAAGTTATCTATTTTTGGAAGCCTATTTTAAAAGAATTTTTGAGTTATTCCATTAATTACTCCACTAATTGTGCTATCACTAAAAAACGACGGTTTACGCTGGCGAAACTTCCAAATTCGCGTCCCCAACTCCATTTTCGAAAAGAGTGTTCGCTCTTCACGTGATTCGTTTCGCATTTTCTGCAATTTGATTGGCCCTTTCGCAACTTCACGCGAACAGTGACACGTTTTTCGT
The DNA here is from genome assembly GCA_013076295.1 of Sanderia malayensis. Lineage (NCBI taxonomy): Eukaryota > Metazoa > Cnidaria > Scyphozoa > Semaeostomeae > Pelagiidae > Sanderia > Sanderia malayensis. The sequence continues at coordinate 23,670 of RQOL01000662.1, read as the reverse complement.
TATCATGCAAATTTGCCCTCGGCAGGCAGCAGGTACTTTTGGAGAAGATGCGTGTTTTTGTTTTCAACACAAAGGATAACTGGGCGCCTTTCAAAATGTTTTACGACCTGAATTGAAATTGAATTATCTTTGTTAAGCCTTGCTAATTGTTTGAGAGACCTCTGGAAAATTACAGGAGACAATTGAGAACACAGGTGATAGCTTTGTTTTGTTTTTTGAGTGAGATAGTTTTAGTTTTTGTACGACCGCCATTGTTACTTCGGCATGCTTGCGACGCTTAGGCCTAATGTAAACAAGCCCAAAGTTTTAACAAACAAATTATGATAAGGGGTTATCAGGCGAGCGAAGCGAGCCAAACTGTTGCAAGAGGAGTAGGCAGAGGCATGAGCGAAGCGAATGCAGCGCACGAAGTGCGCCTATCAGTCAATGTTTCTTGGTAATAGATTTGCTGCACTACAAACAAACAATTTTGTTTGTTTGTAGTGCAGTTAACAATGCCCATGTTTTGGATGTATACCTTTATACTATCCAAATATAATTCACTGTATTCAAATTAGCTTGAGCAATATATAGATAAACAACATAAATTAAATAGCCAGTTAATACTTACCTGTCCTCTGAGAGTTTCACTTGGTGGTCGATGAAGACCAGATACCCACAACTGAGTAGGTGTCATATTTCTTTCTGATGAAAGCGGGTGATTATTCCAACCATCGGAGAATATCTGGAGCATTTTGTTTATCCTTGGGACAAACACAAAACGAAGAGCATAAAGATGAATGTCATTGCCAATATCGAGGACTCCCTCAGCTTCCATAAATGAAAAAAGGTCATAGAAAAGAAATGTACATCCAGAAAAGACATCTCTCCATAAACGTTCTATTCTCTGATTGTGGCAACTTCTACCAGCAATAAAGCTCCCTCTGTCAGGGCCTCTCTCTGGATGTGAAAACATCATTCGTGCAACATCAACATTTTCCACCCCTTTGTCACCACATACTCTTGATGGCAATCCATATTTGCCTGTGGCCTCACAGAAGCCCCACCTGCAATAAAATTGTTTTCTTATGAAAAAGGCCGACACACAGCTGCCATTAAGCCTCTCATTAATTATAGCAAAGTGCATGCTGTGAATTTCTTGAAAAATTTTTCACAAGCTATAGTCATTTCAATTAAATACTGCTTTTTTTAACTTATAATGAATTGAAAGTTTGATATTGCTTAAACCCATTTGTGTTTTGGGGCAGAAACATTTTTCAAATAATACAGCATTAGAGCTAAATTGCAGAGGTGGCACTAAGAAGCATTTGAAAGTTTCATACTAAATTTTACCTAGAACATGCACTTACCTTATCAATTTATGATTTCCATCAATATGCCACAGTGATAATGGTGCTCTAACTTTATATGTCCGTCTCTGGATAGTGTTAATTTCAAGGCTACGCATTAAAATGCCTTGAGGGCAAACTCTCTTCATGGATTCTTGAATCCTTGTCCATTGAATATGCAAGCCTCTTGCTGTAAGAAATCCTCGCATTCTCCTATAACCACAGTTTGGGAATTCCTTGAGGATATCAGCTCTGCATGAAAAGGATCAAAATGCATGTTCATATAAAGCATTACCAATGAACTTCACAAATAAATTGAAAATTCTTTCACAATCTAATGTAAACAGTGACAAATCCAGGGTAATTTTGACAAGGTTCTGATGGGGAAAGGTATGGTGTTTCAGAAATTTTTGGGGCCACACCATTCAATTTAGCTGTAATGGTCCATGTTATTTTGTTTTTCAAAGTAAATTAGAGAGTATCAGATCCTGAAAATCATAAGATGGACAAATGAAATGGCTAAATGGGTTGGAACATGTTCTGAACACTATAACATGATAAACAGCTAAAAATAAAAATATACATACATTTGCTCATCAAGGAGATCATTTGATATACATAAATACACTTCGGGCGAGTTTAAATTCAGAGATTCGTTGTTGTAATGTTGTTGTTGAGACACTAAAAATTGTTGCTATTGTCGTGAGAGTAAACCGGTAATCAAGATATAATTGCAATTGATCCTCGGCTATATTGATTTTAGGTCTTCCATGACAGCCAGTTGTTTGGAAAGTGTTTCCTCTAGGTTTGACTTCGTCTTTTCTGTCTGCATACTCTTGCATATACTGTCTTGCTCTCAAAAGGCAAGTTTCGATTTCAGGTGGGATGCCATAAAAATGAACACATCGCTGTACCAAAGAAAGCACTCTATCAAGCTGTACTATTAAATAATCTAAGCCATCACTGTCTTCCCATAATCGGTCAGCCCTCAATGCGAGAAATAAGCCCTTTTATGCAACCAGAAATACACTCTTTTACCTCTGTCATATCCATAGTACTAACAACATAACATAACAACGGCATTCTGTGCAGTTGTTGCTTGTTGTTTGTGGGAAAAACACGTAAGCGAGGCTTGAATTTTAATCAACAAGAACAATATAAAACAATGAATATAACAAGGCCTGAATCCTATATCAACATTGTCTATGTAATATTAATATTGCTTGGTTGTCAACATATTTCAACACAAACTTACTTGTAGGCTTCGAGCGATTTGTAGACTTTCAGCTCTTCTTTGGTGTAACTGCCTGGGGTCTCTATCAGGTACATAAAAATGTCCCCGAAAGTAACATCTGGCCAGTTTCTCGGACTATCTGTCCACCCTCCAGTTACACCATAAGGATCCGGCAAACTCTTTGTGCTTGTACCATACTTTAATTTTTCGAAATACCTATTTCGAGCAACTTGATTTAAACCTCGAAAGTAGGACGACATACAGCGAACTGTTGCTTCGGCCGCCATTGCTACGTTTTGCCCACCAGTGTTTCGTGCATGCGCTAAAATTCCTATTTTGTTATTGTTTATGAAACGAGCCTATTGCAATCACTTTACTCTGGATAAATTTAATAATAGCAGCTGCAATGGCATGGATGACACAAAAGAAATCACCTTTGTCTCCGCTCATTTTCATTTTATTTGAATGAAACCATTTCAACGGGTTTGAAGCAGAATCTCTCAACATATCTCTGACATCAAATGTAAATCTGATTTTGTATACAGCTTGCCTGTCTTTGAGGATTGTGCTCAAGCTCTCCATTGTGAACTTTATACCCTTCAGGTAAATGTTTCTCACAAGATTCTCCATTCCCTTGGTCTCTTCTAGCATTTGAACAATGTTTCTCTGATTCTCGATTTCTTTTACATGTAATTCAGAGTTAATAATCTCACGAGCAAAATCGGCAACCGTGTTGATGGGCACCTTTTGCAGACACTTGGCGATACTCCTAAATGCTGCCTTCTTCAGTCCAGATTTGCTTTCCTTAGGCTTTTCTTTGATTTCCACACTTGTTTCCTTTTTGCGAGATTTGTCAGATATTTTTTTTTTTGGCTTTAGGATCCCTGACGATGACGATATTTGCCTTTGGCGTCGTTCTTGACTTCTTGGAACCAAAGTTTTTGTTGTTGGGACTTTCAGATTTGTCGTCATCATTGGCCGCCTTGTTATGTGTGCTGTTATTCTGTAAATCATTTCCGTCTGTATTTTCTGAAAGAATGAAATCTAAGAGCTCCTCTGTGTTAGAATATGATATCTTTCTTTTACATTGTCTTGCCTTCGATGCTCTACCAATTTCATCCACCATTTTGGCATTTCATTTGCATCAACAATCAGCAGTGACAAGAACCTGGATGGTTTCCAAACTTGTATGAGCTGATCCCCTTGATCGACTGATGAGCAGACTGCGCGGGGTCTGAAGCGAGTCTCACTTTCGCGATTTGATTGTTCCAAAAATAGAAACAGGCCTGGACAAATCGTCACTTTGCCCTAGTTGCGGCCATAGGAAAGCTCGAAAATGGCTTGTGGAAAACAGGCTAGAAACCGTGCAGACAAGAATGAAAGGATCAAAGCTGCAGCTCACGCCAATCACCGTGCTTTGCTGCGTCCAATGATGGCTGCTTCAACAAATGCACCTTTCGGTGAAGGAAAAACTGCCTTTCAAAGAGAAGGAAAATCGGGAATTTTTAGTTAGACTATCTTAGTTCTCTTATTTTATCTTGCTGGCACAAATCGATTCTGTAGACAGCAATCCACGCAAGTGTTGACGAGAGAGAGAAATAATAAAGTCAGAAGACAGAGTACGACGAATTGTCGCAGTTCTAGAGGATGACTTCATAAATCCATTTAGTGAGGTCATCAGTCCAAACCAATTATTCAATCTCGCATCAGGAAGGCTGCTTCCACTAGAAATAGCGAACGAAATACTGAGCACTGAAAGCCGAGGAAAGCAATGCACTCCGAGTTCACCAAACGAATTGATGCCAGCGAAGAAGAGCAGTTAGAATTTTCGACCCAATTAAAAGAGCACCATGGCAAGGGTTCAAGAAAGTTGACAAAAAAGTCGGTGTGAGTGCCAAGGGAAAAACAAAAGATCTAGCAGTCCAAAGAGACATTCTTGGATTATTGATGGCAGAGTCATACAAAGAGAAGGCATCAATAGATATTGACAAAGCACTCTGCTACTCTCTTGCACTGGTACCTCTTGTATTGCAACAAGCGACAGAATAAGAAGAAAGACTGCGAAAAGTAAGCTATCAGATGCAGCATTGAGCTGAGTAATATCTGAAGATTATGGCTTTGAGAACGTTAATTGCTATGTGATCGATTTGGTTGCGGCAATAAGATGCATCAATAAATTCCTAACACCTTCCGAGAGCTCGCTGTCATGTTACGCCAAGAACTTCCGAGAAAATACAGCACATTTTATGTAGCCTGCGACTGCTATCATGAAAGATCAATCAAAGGCTGCGAAAGACAACTCCGGGGCAATCCGAGAAGTTTGTCATAAGAAATCCAGACATACGCACTCCGCCAGATTTCAAGAACTTTCTAAACAATGGAGTCAACAAGTAAAGACTTTTCGAATTGATTGAAGAAGTCTGGTCCGAGAATGCAAGAGATGTCGGTGAAAAGGTAATTTTTTGCGAGGAAGGATGGTTGCGTGAAGATGAGCATAGAATTGAGACATTGACATCCCCGTCATCCTGCTTGCCAACGAGATACAAAACCTGCATATCTATGTAGACAACGACATTGGTAAATACAGAAAGTTACTCGATTTGGCATCTTGTGATCTATCCTGTAATGAAAAGCAAGCACTCCTTGGTGTACATGAATTTTCTGGTAACGGAAAAGTATGCTGGAATTTGGTGAAAGAAAATGAAGAATTTTTGACGGCGTTCAGCGAGCTAGGCTCAGAGTCGACATCATCAGAAAGCTTGTTAAACTGTTTGGAAAGGTTTGTTTGCAGGATTTACAGAGAGAAGCGTCTTTCACTCGTAAAGAAGTGCGAAAGAAAATATTTTGGAAAAACTACTCGCGTGAAAGCAGAATAACAGATTTGTCATTCCTACCTCCTTGCCAAAGCAGTTTATTGTTGCACATTAAAAGAGCCAACTATGTAGCAAGAATCTGGCGACAGGCCTCAATACTGATCATGGAAATCAAGGATCCAAGTTATCACGATTGGCAGGAAGATCTCATGGAGAATCGGATTACAGTTCCTTTCCCAGAAGACATTACGGAGTTGTTGGTGGATTTGCCAGACGAAGATTTAGAAAGTAGAGTCACTGAAGCTGAGGACGAAGCAGACTTTTCAGACGATGGTGAAGATATTTAAATCATATGCGAAAACTTGATAATTTTAAATTCTTCAAATAGTCAATATTTGAATTTTTAGTAAACACCTCCACCCCCCCCCCGAAAGAAAGTCCCATGACCCCCATGTGCCCCCTTAAGTAGAAATATATATATCTAATTGATATCATAGTATACTGTTGGGCACGAAACAGGCAACAACACCAACTTAATCTATATTTTCATTACATTTATAAAAATCGCGCATTTTTAGCACAAATCCCCCAAAATCTCGAAAAAGCCCCCCAAAATCGTTGATCAACACCCAGATTCGTAATCTATGCAAAAAAGTGATTTAGAAAAATATTGTCCCGAAAAGTCCCCGCTCGGGTGATAATACCCCCCCCCCTTCACCCTCTGCACTACATAGAGAAAGTTCTGCTCCCTCAGCACTTTAGGTCCAAATGAAACATCAATTCAGCATTGATTTCAATTGTTTTTATATCGGTTAGACCTGATTTAACCACAGTTAATACCACCCGGGCGAAGTGTCACTGTTGCTGGGGAGGGTGGTAGTTTGTCTGCTTGCATTATCACGAGGTCACAGCGGGTGACACCATGCTATCTAACTTGCTAGATCCCTTGAGATTTATTCCGATCAGTTTTCACGCCTTAAATTATAGCTACAATTTCATCCCCACCCTGGTTTTCCCTCCCTCAATTTTTTTTTCTTCTTTTACGTTCTTCCTTTTTTCTCGACTCCCCCCTTCTCTTTTCTGTTCTTTTCTTTTTCCTTCCTTATCCCGCAGTTTTTCGCTGCGGTGACAGGTGCGTTGGCGGGAAAAGTGTTTTCCTGGGCAATCACCGACCTTAGGGCTAGGTTTTGCTCAGGTAGTTCAAGGGCTAACGCACGAACGCCCACTTCCTGAGACAGGTAACTTGCTAATGGCCTGTGTGTCAACAGGTCCTTCATTTCAGGTTACATCGTGAACGAAATTGTTTCTAATTTTTTGATAGGCTACACTGCTGCAGCCTGGCACATTGCGACTGACAGTTTCGCCCACGTTCTTATACAAGAAGTTAGACGAATGTGGCAAGGGTCATTTAGACACAATATTTGACGAGATAGAGAAAGAAGGAAAATCTCTGGACATCATAAGAAATCCGAATGAAGCTGTTGTTCCAGGTGTAAGTCGCAAGGTCGTAACCGATAACTTCAATTATTATGCCCAGCCGCATGAACTGACGTTGGAAAGACGGAACGAATCTGTAAATTGGGTGGCAACCATGATTACAGAGAATCGATTATCCGGCTATGGACTCAGTGACAAGACTCCAGATATTTCTGTAATGTTTAATTGTCCAAATGGATCCTTCCTTCCGAATGAGGTTGAAAGCTGCCAACAAAGAGCAAACTAGATTGCATTAGTCGGACGACGAGCAGTTAGTCATGTCAAGTGTCTCCAGTTCTTAGAAGATGTTGCTGTGAAGCACATCCCACACCAATATTCTTCTGCCATGGCAAATGCAACAAAAACGGTAAGAAAACATTTCTGAAAATCAGTTAAAAGGCAGATTTTAGGAAACAAAAATCATTTTTATAGCACACATAGGACTTTTCAATTTATAAGTCATAATGGCTGACACATTTTTTAAAATTTTTTACAAAGTTAAGTTTTGCACAAAATTTGTTAACCACAGTCTGATGAACATGCACATAAGGCCTTCCCGTGTCATAGAGATTATTTTTCATTTCTTAACATCTACCTTTTTACCAATTTTATTTTACCTATACCAAGTACTCTTCGATGAGTGAGTTTATGTTTAACGTGATAGCCTGCGAAGGGCCAAGGGCCTTATTTCCAGCAGGGGCATGGTAGCATGCACTAAATCACTACATATATAGTAGTATATGAGGTCCTAGTGATTTCAATGCTCCCATTTGTACAACAGAAGTTTATAATTTTGAAAACGACTGTTCACTAGACAACCCCCGATCTGACGGTGGTTTCGAACCCTCACAGTCCAGAATCTCTAGCACCAAAGCAGCTGGTTTACAGATTCACGCAACTGCACTCACCTGTGGGTATTGCATTGGTTGAAGATGTATTTTTGTATTTGCGGTTCATGCAATCTGTGAAAGAAATTATATTTTTACAGCTTAACCACTGTGCAGTCCATGTGGTCTATGCTCAAGATATCCGTCATTGAATCGAATGTTTTTTCTAGTTCTTTTGTATAATTAATGTGGACTTCAGATCGAATGCACCTTGGCAGGTTAAGGAAGGATGTAATGCTGGTCGAGCTACCATTACGCAATGCAACTCAAAAAGACTCGTTCGAATAAGTAACAATCAAATATGAAATATATGTAAATGATAGTACGAGAATAATGATGAATAAGAATGAATTAAATTACAATTGACAAAGCTATTTATACTATACATGATTGACATTGATTGACATGCGCATGTGATCACAATAATTAGATGAATACGAGGCTACATGATAGCGAGAATGTAATCCTGTTACAAGGAAAATCAGGGGCATTGTGAAACTTAATTTTATTGTGAATCAAACTAAAAGCATATAACCAGATTGTTCCAGGGAAATAGGTGGCTCAATTGTTCTTTTTTACCCCCTGAAGAAAATATCATGAAACCTTGCAGTATTTGATTTTTATCTAAACATGAGGTCAAGGACTCTTCTGCTATATCTTATTTTTTAAGTGTTATGGAAACTACGTATAACATTTCAATATTGTTATTGGTTGTATTTATGTATTTTTTAGACATTTGCTGAAATGATTTACGAAAACGAAAATGAAAGCAGTTGTATGCATGATAGTGAGGAAGCTTAGCGTTACAATTGTGCATTTTATGATACCAGCATGAAACTAGGCACACATGTGGAGTTGAACATGCTGAAAAAAATAGGGTCAGAACCCCAATCGGAATTCGCCCCTAAATGCTATTTTTAGACCAAAGTACTCGGACCCAGTCCTCAATGAGAAAATTATCAATATACACATTAGTAAGCATTCAGCTTCCTAAAAACTGCAGATTCGCGATTAGCGTCATCAATTTAGTTCATTTCAACAAAAATATTTTAATTATAGGCCTTCGATAAAAATTAGCTATGGCGTGATATTTTTGATGACGTCATAGAATTTTCAACAATCGCAAAAACTGAAAATTAAATGCGAATTTTCTGAACCTGATTTCAACAAAATTGCCATTGGCTAAGACATAAGAGGTCAGAACTCCAAATCACGGTTAACACAAGACAAATGATTACTTTATACACAACAGGATTTTGTCCATTACAAAGACAGAGCTCTATACATTCCAAATCAAATTGTCTGCATTTGCATCAATTGGAGCACTAAGTCTTGCAACCGCATTTTATCAATTCTTGGCAAGCTTTCAATGCCTCGGGTATCGTCATCCAGAGAAGTAGTACTGAATCTTCATTCTGAAGCCAACCCCAATCATCAGTATCTGGCAGGTTCTGCATGGGCAACAATGACTGCCCCCAGACTTTTCTACAACAAGGAAATAAAACGTTTTTATGATAACAAAGTTAGGTGATACTTGTTTGTTTTCAGTTCATGTATTCAGTGAAAGCAGCTCTCTTTATATGTTGCTTCTGGGAATTACTTGTAGGAGGTGAGCTTTCGCTAGGACATTGTTTTTTGGTTAAGTGATATCTTCAATACTCATTAATCTCTTTAATCGAGCTTGATCTGTTGTACATCAGTATAACAAACCATTCAATCTGATTGTTGTTGTGCTCATTTGGTTTGGCTGTCTCGCAATTTGAAAGCCTGAAAAAGAAAGAAGGATAATAAGTGCATTAGGTTCATGTAATGCATTGTAAACATCAAATGAGGAGCATATTTGCAAAAGAATATATAGCAGAACATAAATACTTTAAAACGCTTACTTGATGAAGGTCTCCGTTATCTCTGGAAAAATTTTCCATGTAGACCAAGCAATCTTTTTGCCTTTCCACTGAATGCTGAAACATTATCTCAACCAGTAAATGAATACCAGAATGGAAATCTGCTGCATGAATCAGGTCCTAATTTTGTGACATATTCATGTATCGGCAACCACTTTCTTAATTTACCCACACCAAACTAGATCCAAAGCTCTACGGCGCCCAAACACACCCAGGTATGAAAGCAAGTTTGTTAGAGGACATCAACATTCATGCAATGTTTCAATGGATCAAGAATCATAAAGACTTTATCAGATTTCACAAAGGTGGAAGGTAGTGAATTATGTTTATATAACGATTCCAACTAATTGAGAATAACCTGGAAATAAGTTTTATTTACCGTTCTAACTATAGTCTGCTCACTGAGTTCTGGCAGAGTTTTGGAACAATGAGATTACACAAATATGCCTCTGGTGAAATATTTAAAACAAAAGCATACTTTAGCAAAAAGTTTGGCCTTGTGAACTGCAAGGAAAATTCCCCCCTGGGCAAATTATCTCTGTTCATAAGAATGGGTGCATAAAAAGCCCTGTGACTCACTTCTTGCATGGTGCATACGAAATAGACTCACTGCATTGTGTCCCTGTGATACATTCGTTGGACAACTCCGAACAAGGGACTTATTTACTCACAGTGAAAAAAGTGGGCTGCTCCGCCAAGAAGTTGGCATACCCAATCAAATTGCAGGGATTTTATACCCAGCACTCTGATTGGTCAATGGTGCGAATTTCCATTTCTGTTCTGGATTCTGCAGTTTTCCACAGCTTCATCACCAAAAGCCGGGAATTTCGAAATAATGATTCAAAGTGGCTGACCTTACCGCAGAAATAGAAAGTAGACATAAAGTTAATTTCAAGAATTTCCAAAAAGCTGTTTATATGAAGATAATGGAGCAAAGCGATGTTTTTGTTTGTGCTCCAACAGGTTCTGGCAAAACCTTTTGTTTTGCTTTTACCTCTGAACTATTATCTGCAGTTGAAAGTAGGGATTGTCCTGTGAACGACAATCTGTTATGACGTTGGCTGTTTCACCTCTTGCCAGTTTGATTGTTGATCAAGTTAATAGCCTTTTAAAATTAGCCATTGATGCCAAATTTGTTGGCGAACGTCAAGGGGGTCCATCTGTTACAGAGTCAATAAAAAATGGTGAAGTTGAAATTCTTTTTATGACTCCCGAAGCTATTTTTTATTCTTGTTTTTGGAGGAAAATTCTGAGCTCTACCGTATACAAAAATAGAATAAACTCAATTGTTATTGAACAGGCACATTGTATCTCCCGTTGGTAAGTTTAATAATAATTTTCAGATGCTTCAGAGATTATTTCTATATCTTTGCTCAAACTACCCTTTCTATATTTCTTGGTCCTCTAATGTTGAAATTGATGATCTGGTTGAAGAATAATTTAATTGACAAAGCACAGTTAATACAACTAGGGGTCATCACTCGCTTCGCTCGTTCGCCCCAGCCCGTCAAGTGAAAAAAGCTTAATCTGGTTGGCACGCTTCGCGCGCTGCATTCGCTCCCGCTCATGCCCATACATACATACATACATACATACAAACCTACATACATACATACATACATGAGCCGGGTTCGGTCGCTTCGCTCCCTCCCGGAGCCCGTCAAGTAAACAATGCTTAATCTGGTTGGCGCGCTTCGCACGCTGCATTCGCTGCCGCTCATGCCCATACATACATACATACTTACATACATACTACATACATATACTACAATACATACCCTACAATACATGCCGTATTTCCTCTATTAAGCGCCCGGGCGTTTATTAAATATTTTGCAAAATTAATTGGTGGGCGCTTATTAGAGGGGGCGCTTAAAAGAGGGAGGCGCTTATTTCACAGTCCTAAAATTTTAAAATCAAACAACCTCGAAAACAAAAGAATAATCTTATGTAGTCCGAATGTTATTCAATATCAAGCAGTAAGATCAACTTCAACTGGTGATCCTGACTGCATTGCATTTTCCAAACGCTCACGACCCGATGAAAGTGTTTTTCCAGCCTTAAAGAGCTTCTACGTTACTATTTGAACCAAACAAGTAAAAACGTAAGGGTTCTATTAACCACCCTGGGCGGTTAGTAGAGGGGGCGCTTATTTCACACTTCTTGATTTTAGGATGGGCGCTTATTGGAGGGGGGCGGTTAATAGAGGGTGGGCGCTAAATAGAGGAAATACGGTACCCTACATACATACCCTACAATACATACCATACAATACATACCCTACAATACATACCCTACAATACATACCCTACAATACCTACCCTGCAATACATACCCTACAATACATACCTACAATACATACCCTACAATACATACCCTACAATACATACCCTACAATACATACCTACAATACATACCCTAGAATACATACCCTACAATACATACCCGACAATACATCCTACAATACATACCCTACAATACATACCCTACAATACTACCCCACAATACATACCCTACAATACATACCCTATAATACATACCCTACAATACATACCCTACAATACATACCCTACAATACCTACCCTACAATACATACCCTACAATACATATCCTACAATACATACCCTACAATACATACAATACAACACATACCCTACTATACATACCTTACTATACATACTATGACGTAACATTTCTAAAGAAAGTAAGGGTGGGAGGTCAAATCTTCCCCCCTAGCAAGCGACAGCCCCGCGCCCACGCTGCTCCCTGAAAGCCGTTTCTGAAAGTTGATAATTTCAGTGTGAATTTGAAAAAAATAGTTACTTTTAAAAACCTAACCCATCCTGGAAAATTTAAACTCAATCTGTAATAAAAAATATATCAAACTGTAGCTAAGGAAACAGCGAACACGTTGGAAATAGTCTCATCTCTTAAATAAGTAATACTGAATTCTTAGAGACCATTTAATGGAAGTCGTTTGAATGACATTTCGTTGCCGTGGAAAAATAAAAACCTTTGGAAACACTTTAGCAAGTAAAAATAGTATTTACCGTGGCAAATAGTGACCCAGTTGAAATCAAAAAACACCAACATGAAGGTAATATGTTGGGGAACAATTATCGAAAGTGTTTGGGTAAAAAATAATCAATTGTGGCAGGCTAAAATTTAATTTTCGCAAACACATCACTGTTCACGTGAAGTTGTGAAAGAGCCAATCAAATTACAGGAAAAGGCGAAACGGGTCACGTGAAGAGCGAATACTTTGTTCGAAAATGGAGTCGGGGACACTAATTTGGAAGTTTCGCCAGCGTAAACCGTTGTTTTTTTGTGATAGCACAATTAGTGGAATAATTAATGGAATAACTCAAAAATTCTATTAAAATAGGCTTCCAAAAATAGATAACTTTTGTCTACTCTAGAAACGGAGCCTTTCCATGCAAGTGCCAACCTTGTGCGCCCCCGTTCAAAAAAGTCTTGTTGATTACACGGTTCGCCGTTTCGTCCCATTGTTTTTGGGCGTTCAACCTATTGTTTCGGCTCGAATCTATTGTTTTGGCCAGAGTTTCGCCACCGTCACGTGACATCGCAGAATAGTGATATTAGATGCTGTGGTGCATGTATAATACCCACATGAATTTTATTTAAAACTGACAACAGTTCAACTTCCATTAATTATGTCATTCAATGTATTTTGTTTTTCTATTTGCCGAATTTTACTATTTATCCAACTGTCCAATCTTTGCCAATTAAATTGATAATTTCTTTGGAACTTAGGAGAGCTTTTATGTGATCTTCCTTCTATTTCTCCGCATAATTTTTCATTTCTTAATTCACTGACCATGAATGAAACTTGGCTTAGTAAGTTTTCTTCTATCTCTCTGGTACTTTTAAATGATTTTCCAACTCGATCTGTAGTTTTTCTGTTAAAATGCCATATTTGTTTCTTAGATCTGGTTTTACTTCTCCATTTAACAATTGAATTGCGGTAATCTATTGGAACATTTTGTCCTATACCACCATAAAAGTTGACTGTACGGTTATGAAGTAACTGTGCTGCTTTTCTCTCACTGAGCTCAAATAATATTTGCGCTATGGATTTTAAATGCTAAATATGCATATGTTGAGTGGTTTGTTGAAATAAATGACAAAAAGTCATATTTCCAATATTGAAAAATTCTATTTCCATCCCCTTCATTGGCTGCATCTTTTCTTGCCAAGTCCATTAAGCCATGCCTTAATAGCTTGCATGTATAATTATGTTTGAAATCTTTTGATTCTTCTAAGAATTAAGAAAAAAAAGAAATGAGTAAAACGTTTTTTTACTTTAAAACATGTTTTCATTGAATTTTTTGAATGGAAATAATAGATATATTCTCACTTGGTGTTTCCTTTTTTCGATAAAGCTCTTCTGGGCAATTTTCGTCTGGCTATACAAATGACTGGACAACATTCATTGCAGTCTTGTTTAAGTAAATTAATTTTTCTACATCAGTATCATGCTGCCGTTGTTCACCAGGTGAATCATCTTTATCTTTCAGATTTAGAATTTTCTTGCAACTAAAACAGTATAACCATAGGTCACAAAATTTGTGAATTCTCGGCAACCATGCACACTTTGTTTCACTTCCTTCTTTACATTTTGACGGTCAAATCGATTTCTTAATTGGAATAATGTGCCTTTCTCTGACACTGATTCTTGTGAATACATATCATTGAATGTCATCTGAAAATATGTTGAAAGAGAATTATGTTACCAATGGCATTTTATTTTTCCATGATAGTTGTTGTTTAATTGATCATCAACCATCAAAGAACAATTTTTACCTGTAAACAAAGCAGAGCTTCATGCCAATCTTCGGATTTAATTATTATACCTTCGAGGCGCTTACTTGGATTTCGAGCATCAGCTCTCGCCTTTTGTGCCTCCATTCCCCTCTTTGTTGTTAATCCATCCTCTCCACAAAATAACTTTACCATTTTCCCATCTACTACTGGACAATACTTCTGATACTCTTCCAGAACAGATATCATATATTCGGTTTTCATTTCGTTTTTGAGCATAATTCCCAGTGAAACCTGGAATTAAGATTGATTTTAAGACAACATCAGTCCATTCACATATTTACTTCTTCATCAATGGAACGGAAACTAAAACTTATTATTTGTATTGTCAACTTACAAAATTTGTTTTCCTTGCCATTTCATTCTGATACTGATGATCGATATGATCTTCAATCAAATGTGCAAATTTGTCCACAAAATGCTTCATTTAGGTGCACATTATTCTTTTGATCAACTCTTGCATTGTAATTTGGAGCTCTGTATATTCAGACTTTGATCAAAGCCATAATGATTGTTTCGCAGTCTTGGCCCCTGAAGTCTTTTTCCCAGTCATATCCGTTCATTTCCGTTCTAAATTGCTCATAATCTCCTTTTCTGAACAATGGTTTGGGGGGTTGGTGCTTTTTAGTCGGCATGTAACACTTGAAGGTAAAACAAAGTACTCCATGGTGGCTCTTTCCGAGTGGTGCTCAATTGCGACTCTATCTATCATGTTCTCCTCATTGGTTAACATCAGGTCAATTGTTGATGGTCTCTGGTCTCCTCTGCGATGTGTGTATTGATGAACATGTTGGGTAAGAAAGCTGTCACGAATACATTCCTTAAATTGGAAACCAAGGCTGTCATCTGGAGCCAAATCTCTGCTCCAGTCTATCTCAGGAAATTTGAAATCGCCACATAGTAAAATGTGACTAAAGATCTTCATATCACTAATCTGCTTCAGGTTGGAGTACAGTTTTGCCGTATTGGCAACATCACAGTTTGGCGATCTATATAAACATCCAACTAATAGCTTATCTTTGCCATCAAGATGAATTTCTACCCAACAGCATTCTTCAAAATCCACATTTGGCAGATTGGCAGGTGATGCTTTCAAATGTTTTGCTGTATATATCATGACTCCCCTTTTCCCTTGATCAATGTTAGAACATATGTCAAAACCATCAACCTCAAATTCTGATTCTTGAGGCTTAGTGCTGGTGTGTTTTGGAAGAACTTCAGTGATACAAAGAATATCAGGTTCATAATGCGCCATTGCAACAGTAAATTCAGCCCTCTTGTTCAGTAAGCTGTCAGCATTAGTATAGTAACATTTTAAACTTTGTTCATTATTTACTGTTTAAACTTCCCTTTTGTTACTTCTTTTTCCTCTTCCCTGTACTAATTTTCCTTTTCTTATTATCCAATTGATATCTTCTCCCTTTTTCTCCGACTCCTGTATTTTCTATTCTTGACATCTATCAGTCTCTTCCAGTTTTCTCGCTCTAGTGGTGTCTGGTCCTTCTTGATGTAGACCTTCTTGTAGTCAGCTGTATCACACAGTCCCACAGATGCTTTCAGGATGCTGTGTTGGTCAGTGATCCTGCTGTGATTTGTAGCGGTCTCAGAGAATTCTCTGGTTTTCCCAGTCATACAGCCTTAGAGAATGGAACTGGGGTTTGAATTTTAGCAAGTAGCTTTCTGATTGCTTCTTGGTCCTCCTGTTTTCTATCCTCTGGATCCGTTGCTTTACTTTCCTCAAGATTAAATATGACTAGATTATGCTTCCTAATTTCTCTTTCCTTCATCTCTTCTAGCATAGCTTCTGTTTTCTCATCTTCCTGCTGTTTGGTATCTGTACCAATGGCACCCAAGTTGATGCTGTCAATTCTTTGGTTAACAGTATCTATTTCATCTTTTATTTTCTTCTCAAGGGATAATTTAACGGCTTTTACCTCTTCCTTCATCTCTTCTCTAATTTCCTTACCGAAGGACTCCATGAAGTTCTTGCACCACTCTTCAATATCATTGTCTGTTCTTACTGCTTTGAGGGCTGCGTCCTTGCATGTGTGGCAATACCAGTGGAAATGCAACCCAATTCCTGCTTCGTTAATCAAACTGTATTGTTGGACAGAAAGGCCAGCACATTCCCTGCAAATCCACTCTTGGCATCTTTCACATTCAAGAAGCTCATCATCTTCATCAATAAAGGTCCTCTCGCATATTTTACAGCTCAGGGTATCTTGTAAAGCTTCCTGATTTATTTCAGCTACGCTGCTGGTGACTTTCTTAGTTTCCAGAGAAATCGGATCTTTTTCCTGGATGCCGCCATCTTGTTTCCTTCCCCTGCCCTTGCTTCCCGAGTCTGTCTTATTCTTATTCCTACTATTCTTCATTTTAGCTGCAGTGTTTTGTGTTCAATGATCAGTGTTACCTTACTGCAAACTCTCACTTATTAACAACTGTTTATCTTGATTAAATGATGCAAACTCTCACTAATTAACAACTCTTTATCTTGTTTTCTCGGTAAGATCAACTCAAGACATATAGCAAAAAAAATTACCACTGAAAACTTCATGCTCAAGTGAATTCAAAAAGATATTGTCAATAAATGATGGTTTACTATTGGTAAGAATTTTGCTAGGTTGAAGAATGTGTGGTTGAAAGAAATTGGATAATAATAATAAATAATAACAATAATGATACATATTTATACAGGATAAGCCTTTTCAGTACATGTAGTATACTGCTATCAACAAGGGTCCTGTTTAAAGAAACTGATTAACAAAGTTAAAAGTTAAAAGCTAAGTTATTATACATATTTACTATACATGTCATACATATTTGGCAGCAATCACAAAGTAAAAAGTTAAAAGCTAACTTATTATACATATTTACAGTCAGTATCATATCATGTTTGTAGTAACCATCTTCCTTTTAAAGTTTACAAAATAAGATTCATTCCTAAGGTCGGTTGGGAATCCATTAAAGATCAGTGCGCCTTGAAAGGCAAACGTTTTTTTTCCAGCTTCTGTTTTGACTTTTGGCAATTTGAGACGTGAGCCGTTTTCTCGTGTGTTCTTGCGATGATCAAAGCGCTCAAACATGTTTCGCAGTGGAGGAGGGCAGCAATCATGTAACTACTTAAATACGTTGATTGCAACTCGTTTTTTCCGGATTTGATCTAATGTATGGCACGCCATATGTGTCAAAAGTCGTTTTAAAATTTGAAAATGGTTCTAAAATATGAAACCGGCTTTAAATTCCTCGAAACTAGTTTCAATAAGTGGAAATTGTTTAAAAAAACAGAAATTAGTTTTAAAAATCTTAGAAATGGTTTTAAAATTTGAAGTTGGTTTCAAAAGTTCAAAAGTGATTTTAAAAATGGAATTAATTCTGTATCCTTCGAAGTGGTTTCAAAATTTGAAATTAGTTTTAAAAATTCGAAAATGGTTTTAAAAACTTGTTTTAAAAGCAATATATTCATCAGTTACCACAATTCTCAAAGACACAGCCAGTCATGGATAGAAATGAACTGAGTGTCTTCTTTGAGTCACTCAAAAGTTATGTTGAGCAATTGTACGAAGGTCTGGATATTAATAGTATAAATCTAATTGAATATTCATGCAGAAAGATACAAAATAGTATAGATGTGCTGGGAAACATTGCAAGCTTTAATATCCTGGAGAATCTTGAAGATCTCGTAGATTCTTTAAATCGTGATTTGGACATGGCCTATTCACGGCTTGAAAGAATCAAGCATGATTATGATGGACAGCCACCACGCCCAAACTTGCAGTCCTACGCTACTGCAGGGCGGCCAAAGTTCTGTATAAGCAAGGAACTTTTAGAAAACTTTCATGAAACAGGCATGACTTGGACTGGAATCGGGAGGTTGTTACATGTAAGCCGCTCAACCATAATCAGAAGAGTAAATGAGTATGGAATCGAATCAACGTTTAGTAATATCAGTGATGCTGAATTGGATAATTTCATAAGAGAAATATTGTCGCTAACTGCTAATGCAGGCGAGACATATGTACGCGGTGGGTTGAAAAGTCGAGGAATAAATGTTCAGAGATGGAGACTACGTGAAAGACTCAGGTTAGTTGATCCTGTTGGGAGGCAACTGAGGAAACGATTCGCTATAAAAAGACGAACTTACAATGTTCCGGGCGCTAATTTTTTATGGCACATTGACTCAAACCATAAATTGATTCATTGGAGAATGGTTTTGCATGGATGTATTGACGGGTACAGCAGGAAAATCATTTATCTAAAATGTGAAAATAATAATAAGTCCAATACAGTGCTGTCACTTTTTGAAAATGGTGTGCGCGAAACTGGACTACCAATTCGAGTTCGAGCAGACATGGGAACTGAAAATGTTCAAGTTGCCAGATTCATGCTTCATAATAGAGGAACGGGGAAAGGAAGTTTCATTACGGGGAAGTCTGTTCATAATCAACGGATCGAGAGACTGTGGTCAGAAGTAAATAGGGTTGTTACCCTGCTTTACCGCGAGATTTTCCAGTATCTGGAAAGAGAGGGATACCTAGACCAGCTTGATGAAGCACATATAGCTGCTCTTCACTATGCATTTTTACCAAGAGTCAATTTGTCTCTCCAAGAATTTGTAGAACAATGGAACAATCATGGTTTGCGGACCATGGGGAATATTTCACCAAATAACCTCTTTCAACAATCTATGCTGATGCAAACGATGGGCGAAGAACTAGAATGTGAAGAAGCTGCAAGCCATTCCAACTATGGAATTGACTATGATGGAACATACGAAGATATTCAAACCGATAACAATGTTGTGATTCCTGATAATATGGTTGCACTTTCAGAAGAATTTCTTCAATTTCTCAGTGCAACAGTAGATCCACTTGGCGATGACGGCAATCACGGGATAGGAAATTATCTACACGTGCTGCATTTAATTGAAGATAACTTTTTCTGATGTTACAAGTTAGATATTCAAACAATAAACGATACAAATAATTGATACAAAATTCTGTTGAAAAAATTCCTTCAACCACCTTCCCCTAATTTTCAATTTCTTACTTTGGCACACCCATAATTATTGTAACGAAAGGTAACTATTATGATACTACGCCTATTTTATTGCTCTTTTGTATTTTCAAGGCGGATAGTCGAATTAATTTTCTATTTTTCCGCTTCAACAAAGATCACAGCTAAATACATAATAAATTTAGAAAAGTAAACTTAACAAAACAGGATTGTAACCAAACATTAAATCACTATCTAGAAAAAGAGTGCCTACTTCATAACTTGACCATCATACCTGTCCAAAGCCGGGGGAACAAATTATATCCTCTCCAAAGTTCTTGTTGAATGATTCTGAGATGGTATATCTAGCTGTAACAGGAAATGTGATGTTGACAATGCATGTATTGACTTGTACACGTTTACCATGGTCTGTGTCATGAAGGAACATCAGCTTCCCACTCATTCCACCAGATGCAATATGTCGTGATCCACAGATGAATTGCAGGACATCGTGTAAGTTGAGCTGTATAACTTCCTCTGCCTCAGATTCCAGGTCTACTATGGTTTTGAAGCTGTTCCAACTGGGGCCTGCTTCTAGCTCATCCAAAAAGTTGTTAAAATTGAAAACAATGTCACATTCCATCTCACGTTTCTTTTCATCACAACTGTATTCTGGTGAAAAACTGCTGAAAACATTTGACGCAGATAGACCTGTAAAAAGAAACTCTTTGCATGCCTCATTGGGATGATTTTGCAGAGCAGAGAAGACAGACATAAGTTCCAAGCCTTTCTTGAATTGTTGCACTTCTTCCAATTGTTTTGAGACAACATAGTGATAAATCATGTCTTTCACAACTTCTGGTTTTTCAGTTATAGCATAAGAAACTTTGTTCAGTCCTGCATCAAAGCGCTCATCAAATGTACTCAGCGAAAGATTCAACATTAAGTCATCTTTTGCTTCTGATATTACAGATATTCTTGATCTTGCTTCAAAATCAGGGATCTCTTCTATTGTAGAATCGCCTATATCATGCCCTAGGATGTATGATACCAGAGTTGGTGCAAAACATTTGGGTCCAGGAAACCCATACAGGAATGACAATGATATCAGTTTCCCATAACTCTCATACATCTTTGCGTGAAGCTTTCCGGAATCTCTCTGGAAGGTAAGCTTCCTATCAGATCCTTGCATTAACTCATTTTCAGCCAACCTCATCATCTCTGCGAAGAACTCCCTTTTGGGACCACCATAATCTGCTCCTGATTCTCCTACGAATTGGACAATGAATGGGCTTTCTTGTGACAGAGTAGGGTAGAACAGTGAAATTTTCTTCATCCCATCCATCCACAAGTTTTTCCTGCGCACAGACATTATCTTCATTGAATCATGGTCAGGGAATTGATAAGAATGCGGAGTTAGCCATTTTATTTCAGCCTTCAGTGAGCCAAACCACTTTGACTCTACCTTATTTGTTCCTGCTGCAGAGGTTAGCTGATTATCTGTCTTGGATGATTTCCAGCTTTCCTCCTGTTCACAGCTTCTGTTCTCAGCAAGCTCCGGATCATCAAATGGATCATGAAGCAGCTCTGAGTCTGAGACATAAACATCTTCTCCTTCCTTTAGTAGATTGATATCTGGCAATAAATAAAGTGGTTTGCCCTTGAAAAGTTTGTGACACATTACACCATCAAGTTCTTGTCCTGGACCAAGAGGGGGTGTTACAAGCTTCTTATTGACTGAGACCATAATTTTGATCTTAGCATCTGCAGGAATATGTGAAGCAAATGCATCCCTGAGTGCATTAATGACTTGAAGGGCTGAATACTCTTTGCAAAGCTTCCATCCATATAATAAATGACCTTCTTCCACCAGTAGCTGTTTTTTTGCCTGCAGCGGCACAGTTAACTCATCAGGTCCTCCCATGAGAACAAGATCCAGAGTGAAATTTCCACTAACAACTTTGGTGTTTATGTTTTTTGCAGTTTTTAACTGTTTGTTAGTTTTTCGTGAGTAAGGTGTTGTGATCCCACGTCCACTCCTGTTGTGAATAAAGGGATTGAACACAGCAGGAGCAGACCTTGATGTTGTGTTGCCAAAAACATATCTTTCTCTTTGGCTTTGCATTGTTGGCAAAGGTGAATTAACACCAAGTCTAGGCGATGGAAAGGCAGGTCCCGGTAATGGAGAAGCAAGTTCAGGTGTGGAATAGGCACTGCTTGGTGTGTTACTCATTGACTCAGCACCACTAGTCCTACTGGGCCTACTAGTACTGGCAGCACTTGCAGCATCAGCAGTAGTAATATTATTAGGCCCGTGGCCGTCACTTCTTCCTCTTGTATGAAACAGCTGCTTCATTTCATCTTCCACTGGATTCGAGCTTTGACCAACATCCACATTCTGGTTCTGGCTGCTACCAATGACATTTGCTAATTCACCCAAATCTCCCAAAATACGATTTATCA
This sequence comes from Sanderia malayensis, assembly GCA_013076295.1. Classification (NCBI taxonomy): domain Eukaryota; kingdom Metazoa; phylum Cnidaria; class Scyphozoa; order Semaeostomeae; family Pelagiidae; genus Sanderia; species Sanderia malayensis. The sequence goes on along the minus strand of RQOL01000662.1, from coordinate 1,728 downwards.
ACGAACGACTGCGGTTGCTGTCGTCCGCCATGCTTCACACTGTACTACGCTTTAAACATGTGACACGGTGGTGTGTGACAAAAGTTGACTTTAAAACCACTTTCAGATTTTTAAAGCCACTTCGGATTCGGATTTTAAATCCCACTTTTCAAAACTGTTTTCGAGGTTTTAAATAACTTTCGCATTTTTGAAACTATTAAAACAAATTTTAAAACCACGGCAGGATACAGAACTAATTACACTCTAGAAAAAAACTTTTTAAAACAACTTCTGAATTTTTAAAGCAACTTAGAATTTTTAAACGAATCCCATAAATTTTAAAACCATTTCTGAGGTTTTTAAAACTAATTTGTTAGTTTTGAAACAACTTCCACTATTTTAAAACTAATTTCAAAGAATTTAGAACTGATTTCATATTTTAAAACCATTTTCAAATTTTAAAACGACTTTTGACACAAATGGCGTGCCATACTAATGTATCCATTTTCAAGGTTGTGTTCTTAGTAGGAGCTACGATCTTATGAGCTCTGTCTTGGATCGATTGCAACTTTTTCTTGGCACTTTCACCAACGTATAGATAAAGTGGATAGCAGTAGAGAAGCACAGGCCTTATCATAACAATATATATTTTCTCGGCAACAAGTGGAGAGATGTTGGGACAAATTCGTTGCAGCAGTTTTACTCGATTCAAAGCTCGCTTGTAGATCTTGTCAATTTGCATACTCATTGTTAGGTGATTGTCAAGGGTGATTCGCAGGTATTCATAGCTAGTAGCTTGGTTTATCGGAGTGCCATTCAAAGATACATTGCACGAAGGTTGCTTCGCTAGCTTCTGACTTGTACCATAAATAACAAGCTCAGTTTTGCCTTTTTTGAGATTCAGTATCAGATTATTGTTCGTAAACCATTTACCAATTAGGTTTGCTTCTTGATTGAGGACTTCTTCAACAGCCTCTACCGATCTTTCCGAGAAGTATATCACTGTGTCATCTGCATACATGAGAATTTTGTATTTGTCCAATACCAAATGAACATCATTGATTAAGATGATGAAGAGAAGTGGCCGAAGAATTGATCCTTGAGGTACCCCATAAGTCATTTGCTCGGTTTGTGATGTTGATTGATCGTAGCAAACAAACTGCTTTCTGTTGAATAAATAATCTTCGAACCAGGCAAGTTCTGTATTTTGTATGCCATAACATCTTAACTTGTCAAGCAGCGTTCCATGATGAACAGTATCGAAAGCTTTGTGTAAATCCATAAATAATGCGCCTGTGCAACGAATAGTTACTGTGTGCTGTGTTGATCGTTTTCCTCGGATTCCGAATTGACTGCAAGAAAGAAGGTTGTTACGTTCTAGATAAGCTGAGAGCTGTCGATGCACAAGTCTTTCAAGCACTTTAGATAGTATGTTTAATACAGAAATAGGTCTGTAGTTATCAAAGTTCGACTTTTCACCAGATTTATAGATGGATAGCAATAGATTTATGAAACTTTCCGTATATTCGTCAGAGTCAATATTTATTAAATTGATATCGAAATCCCCGGTAATGAAGACGGTTTTCTTTTCTCTTCTTATTTTAACTGAGAGAGTTTTTGCTAGGTATTCCATGAATATGCTGTCACTCCTTTTCCTTGGATGGCGATAGATAACTGCAACTAAACAAGTTTTGTTATTTTGGGATTTTATTTCTATCCAATTTACTTCAAATTCACTGTGGTTGTCTG